>OU015498.1:90233148-90235648 GCA_907164885.2 Dolomedes plantarius
TAACATTTTCCTTACGGGGTGGAATAGCATGTATCCCAAGAATACGGGTCCAAGAATGAATATATATATATATATATATACACACAGTGGAATCTCGATCGATCGTTCTGCGGATCATCGTTTTCTCGTACGTGTCGTTTATTTCACCCAGCTCCGACGATCGTATTGCTATGTTATGATTCCACATGCATCGTTTTCCCGCATTCATCGTTCAGTTCAGTCGGTCTTATATATATATATATATATATATATATATATATATATATATATATATATATATATAGGGGTAGCCCTCCTACAGCACGGCATCTTACAACACGGTTTCGAACTAACACAATAGGATAAATTGTGGGAACCCTCGTATAACACTGCAACTTGTAACACGGTTTCGCTCTAACATGATTAAAAATTTGCGAAAACCTTTGTACAACACTGCACTTCTACAGCACTAGATATCATGATTTTTGTTTAACACATTTAAAAACTAAATTACCTTAAAATAATGACGGGAAGGAACAATAAACTCTTGTGGCTTTACATGAGAATGTATAAACAAATTATAATTTATTCATTTATAACTCTATAAAATTACAAGAAGGCCTAAGTTTAGCTGAAAATCTTGAATCATTTTTCTTGAACGCAGACCCTTCCTCTGAAAGAAGCCGAAAATTCAAAAGGGAGCTGCAAAATTGTCCATCTCTATGGCGTGAAATCTACAATGACCTTGTAAGAACCAGCAAACAAACCAAAATTATAGATTTTTTAAAAAGGATAGAAGGTGCAAAAAATCTAAATGAAGAAAAAGAAAATAGCTGAAAGTATATAGCTGATATCCTTTAACCGAAAAAAGATTATCTTGATTGTACTGAGCAGTGACGAGGAAGAAATTTATTAAATTAAGGTCGCATTAAATGAAAATAATATTTTTGTTTCTTTTCATTTTGTGTTATACATACATTTATATTTTTAATAAAAATTAAGTTGCTTATATGGAATTTAAAAAAAAATTTGATAAGTTTTCAGAACGTTACCCCCCTTTTTGAACTGTTTCTGGGTCTCATATAACATGGTTTCACATAACACGGAATTTTCTAGGAACCTATCTACGGTGTTATAGGAGGGTCACCTGTACATATAACACTCACTTAATGGCCGTTCTTACAAAGGGGGGTATGAAATTTGCCGTTCTAAAGAGGGAATGGGAAAAATGGCCCCGTAAGCTAAAGGTTAAAGCTGATTATCTAAAATTCAATCAAATGCTTCTGCTGCGTACTTTTCCTCTAATATTGGGCCGACATTTCCTTTGAGAGGAACTTCCTATTATCGGTACTCCAAAGAGAAGTATATATTGGAGTCTGCTTGTTTGCCAATTACGGGGCACCTTTCAATCAACAGGTTCGCACTTTAACCTCGACAATCGTTGGTCGCTTTCAATGGGGGGCACCACATAGGTGAACCAACACAACCCCCTGATGCCATACTTAAATTTGACCGTGCCACTCCCCAGGGACGACATAAGGGATGCTCGTACAGTCTCCCACCATCTCCGACATCATACAAGGGCTTTCCGGTCTACAGATTTAATGTGCCTTCGTCGGGATTCGAACCGAGCACTCCCATTTCCAAGCCCAACGGGTTATTTACCACTCAGCTATAACCTCATAAACTCCTGTGTCTAGGCCACGTGGCAGATATGGCCAAGAACACCTTATCTGTTTAAATCTACAAGCTGCTGATCGGAATCATCAAAAAAAGTTTCTTAAACAAAAATTTTCTGCATCGTCATAAACCTTTTGATAAATATTAATACCAACGAAAATATTGCTCCTCAAAACGGCTAAATTAGCGAATAATTAGCTGTTTTTAAGAAAGGTAATTTGCTGTTAAAAAATGAGTTAAACGCTTGTTACCAAAATGATTAAATCAAATAGTTAAAATAATTTTTTTTTTTCCTTTTCCTATTCTCCGCTCTACAAACACTTTTGATATGCGAAAATAAAGCCTTTTGGCAAAAAAAACATCAGGGAAAAACCATACAGAGGATATTCTTTATAAAATATCCTCTACATGTATATTTGAAGCGAAATCATCTTTAACGCAAAGTAATGTTTTCGGATAATTTACAGTAATTAAGTTAAGAAACTGTTAGTTGAAAAATTAAAACAAGCAAATTTTAAGTTGAATATTTATTACGAACACAGACGGAAAGAACATACAAATAAATTCTTATAAATCCTAAATTAGCAGATCTCATTTCATCTGTTAAAGCATTCTCTTTAAATTATTCTATTTGGCCAAGTTGTAACTACATTTTGTAAATAAGGGAAATTTACAACGAGAACATTTTTGTGCGAAAGCAATAATTTTGAATGCATGCAAATTTTATGCCAAATATTTATTTTAACCAACTAATATTTACACTTAAATAACTTGAAGAATTGTAAATGAGCAAATCCCTAATAATTGTTTTAAAAATTAAAGCCATTAGGCAAATGAACAA
>OU015498.1:90240648-90266963 GCA_907164885.2 Dolomedes plantarius
AGTGTTTATACAAATTGTTCTTAAAAGAAAAAAATGTGTTAAAGAAAACCTGTAAAATAGATGTTTAAGTAATATAGTGCTTATATAATACGTTCTAATATTGATAAAGAAATGTGAAATATAGGTTAATGCAAAGTGCATAATATGAAAGTAAAGTGGTTTATACTTAAAATAAAGTGTAAATATGTGAAATAATAGTTATGGGGACGGTTTTAATTGCGAACGGACTTGAGGTTTTGACTCGATTAAACTATTAGTCTCAGGCGGAGTGTACATGGCTTTATGCGATGGCTAGTAGCACTGTTTCGAAAAAAAAATTGCTGTGTGGACTCTTGAGTCCAGGTCAGCGTATTTCTATTTAAACGATGTATGACGGGCTCTTATCTAATTTCATTCACGATATCTATGTTGTATTAACCATTGTTTATGTATAAACACGAAAGCACGGTTTTGAGGCTGTGGGAGACTCTAAGAAAGGGAAATCCTTATATATTATTTTAAAAAGGGAAAATCAATGGAAGATGTCGTCAACACAAAGCATTATTTTTATAATGCAGGAAATTTACGGCTCAATGGGCGATGATCAATTAAGTTTCTTAGTAGTATTATCTAGGACAGAGGGGCGCAAACTTTTTCGAGTCGAAAATTACATTAGTATTATTTTAATATTATGTTCAGACACTAGAAAGACGGCTGCCGTCATTTTAACGGTTTCGGACATACTATATTGAGCACTATGTCTGTATTTATGTCCTCAGGCTTTTGAAATGTTATGACTTTTTCTAATTTTACGCGACATATGCACACACATTTACAAAATTATATTCGATCGTAAAGAGGGGGATAAAATGTGTTTGTATACCTAAAGACTGAAAGCCGTCAATTTGACGCCAATATAGAAAACAGGAAGAAATCTTTAAAATAATACCGGAGAAATGTTAGTTACTTTTCGTCTCTTCCCCCATTTGCAAATAACAGAAATATTGGCTCTTCGGAAATATTGGTGTTGAAAAATATGGACTGCACAAACCATGCATATATTCTTACGAATAAACCATACCAGGTTGTCAGCTCGGCATACCTGCATAAAAATACATCTAAATATATACTAATTTATTATTTATTGGTATGAAATTGTTCAAAATTTAAAGTGTTTAACCATTTTTTTCAAAAACATTAAATATTTTAAATGCTTGATTTTATTTTTAACCGTCAAAATGACGGCGTTCAGTCTTTTTAGTAAGAAACAAATTGCCCGTCTTTCTAGTATTAAATAAAAAAAATCACACGACCCCAGTGAAAATTTTTTTGGTTGACGCAAAATTTAAAAAATTAGGAAAACTTTAATAAGACAAGAAAAAGGAAATAAGGAAATTTTGACAAACTATTATACAAATCCAGATTTGAAAACCTAGTCTCGCATAGATGAAGATGAAAATGGAAGCAATGAAATTATAACCTTTTGCCGATGAAGTTTTTATTTCAAGACTGTCTGACACCTAATTTAACAATACCATAACGTATTTTTAAACATATAAAAAATTTAAATAAAAATATTTAAAATATGTAATTATAGAAAACTTAAAGCAGATTTTTAATTAAATATTTAAGTAGTATATAAATTTTATATAATATTTAATTATTTAATTAAAATTTATATTCATTTTTAATTAAATAATTAAATAATATATAAAATAGTATAATAATTAAATAGTATATAAATAATTAAATAGTATACATTCAGACTATCCATGATCACTCCAATTATTTTAGCAACCCACAGTTTGCACACCGCTGATCAAGGATACTGATGAAATAACGGGTTTATTTTGAGTATTAATTAATTTTGAGTATTTATTTTTATTTTATTTGTGTACTTTGGTGCCATATTGAAATTATCTTAAGACGTTCTGTCTGTGGCGTAAAACAAGAGGTTAACGCATGAAAAATTGGGGTCCAATGTCTAATGGTCAAATGACAATAATAGAAGTTCATTTTAAATATATTTACATTGACACAACCGCTGATGAAAGTCATTGAAAGAACAATACACCTCTTTCAAATTATAAAATGATTTATGACCAAAAATGGAAGTCTCAAATGAGCATTACGTTAAATTGATATCTTAATTTAATGGAAATCAAACTGATTTTCCTATTTACATAAACCAGTTACAATGGCTTCAACTAATTAAATCCGAAGAAAATGGAAAAAAAAAATTTTGAAAACGCTTTAAATATTACAAAATTAACTGTCTAAATAAACATTGCCATCGAAACAAAATAAAAAAGTAAAAAAGAGAAAGAAAAATACTGGATAACTGGAAAAGAGAATTTTATTAAAGGAAAAGAGCTCTACAATTCAAGTGGAAGTTTTGAAGCGGTAAAAAACGCATTTAATTAAATTTTGGGGGGAAAAAAAGATATCAAGAAAAAAAAATATACAAATTAATTTGCTTCACTGGCCTTTAATAGGACTATGTTTGAAAGATTTAAAAATTTAGTTACAAAAGCACCACACTTCGGATATATTTTTATCTGCAAATTTTACTTTTACTTTAAAAGAGATTCTTTGGAGTTTTTTCGACCGGTGTGTTATTCGGAAAGAAGAGTTAGGAATTTATACCCACATAAAAAGGAAATACCTTTTGGCGTATGCAATGTATATGCGGTTGCAATGCACGAGTGTGTGTGTTCTTATTTTCCCTCGAAAGTTCGAAGCAAAGTTTCCTGTGAAAAATTGTGAACTTTTGATGTAATAAGTTGTTAAGTTAATCTTTGGACATGACAATATATTTATTTTTTTCCTTCAACTGATTGTCAAATTATTGCGCTGGTTTTCTTGTTGCCGTTTTAAACTGCCTAAATTTTAAAGGATATAGAAATTTTTATGGCTGTAAACATTTTAAATTACAATAAAAAATTACAGAAAAATTAAGTTGTGTTTTTTGTGGTGGTGTGGGGGGGGGGGTTGAGGGAGCCTAGAGGTGGCGCATTGGCTTTCAGCACCGGGAGTGCTCGGTTCGAATCCCGACAAGCGCCATTAAATACCTTCGTGTCTAGTCTAGATATGGGCACTGTTAACTTTGATCGTCATGATCCGATGTATAAGCCACTCGTAATATTAATGTGGACACTAATACATGTCTATTTACATCTTGCTTATCATAAAATCCACATCTAGACTAATATTAATATCTATATATACACGTTTGTTCCGAAGAACCATCATACATCGATTCAACGGCTCGGAGTTCCTAAATCAGTTCAATAGAGACCCTGTCTCTCTCTGTTCTCTCCGCTCGCCCGACGTCGTTTCGGCAAAGTCTAAGTCTAGTCTAAAAAAAAGCCCTGTCTAATCGTCTTTTCATCATTTTACCTTTTTCCTCGTTCTCGAATGTTTCAGTGTCTGATGAAATCCCTCCAGCCTTTTGTCACCTGGTCACCCCCAGGCCTGCGTTCCTTTTTGTCAGCCCGACACCCCGGGCCTTGCATTGTCTCTTTGTGGTCTTTTCCCAACGAAGGACCCTTTTTCCACTTGGCCGCCGCATCATTATCTATTTAACGTTCTGCAAGATTTCTTTAACAAAAAGTCACATCTGTACTGGATTTTCCAAAGTTAGAATTGAGTCTGTTTTCAGACTATGTGAGAGTCTCACAGGCACGTTAAATAAGTAGACTGGAAAGTCCTTCTATGAGGTCAGATAGGATGGGGGAAGGTACGCCTAGCTAAAGTCAGACTCCGACCCTTGTGGTGCCATTGTAAATAGCATCCGCATCTCTAGGACAACTCCGGACCCTTTAGGGCACCTCCATACCCGCAAGCCTATGTGGGCCTGGTCTTGATACTCCAGCCAGGGTGCATAAGTGGCAACAACAACAAAAGCTTTTTTTTATATTAAATGGCACTGAAATGAACCATCATTGTATACCATATGCAATAAACTTATAACGGTTCAAAATTAGAAACTCATTCTTGTGGATAATTCCCTTAGTCTAGGTATTACCTAGACCGAGTCCAATATATGCGAATAAGTCGTGCAGTGACAAACTCCTGCTCACCCAGGAACTGGCCCACAGACACACCAATACGTTCGATAACTATTGAAGGAGCAGCCTGAATAGAGCAAAATAGGTAATTAGGAAAGTTCTTCATCCCTCTCCCAAAAGTCGTATGTCTTGTATGCCTTGCTAAAGAAGTCTCTCTCAGTCGCAGACCTTTAAACCGAGTTAACAGTCCAGGACGGTCAGATTACCTGGAATGACGGGGACGAACAATCCATGTTTAGTGGATTTTGAACAGTACGTGAAGTAAATTGGAGTGAAGTATCAGTTTGTTGAGGGCGATCTGCTCGCAACAATCCTCTGCTGACAAATCAGCTGTCTCAATACCAACTCGTAAAATACAAAAAAAAACGTACAACAAGAGGTGAGGAGAATTTTTCTTCTCGGTTTGCGCGGTGGCCATTGATAATATAATCATCAATAAGAATGTAAGAAAATTTCTCAAATGCTGCTACAACTCTCTGGGATTTTCCTGTAGAGGATGTCTTAACGAGGGTGAAACGGGATCACTCTTGCAGGCAGATGAGAGTGTTAAAAATACAATTCTTTCAGCATCCTGTTAGAAAGAATCAAGCCTCTTTTCGCCCATGGCTCCACCCTTATTAATCCTAACACTTTAAAAAGACTACAGTTGGATACTTATGTTCCCATTAGAGGTAAAACTAATGGAACAACTGTCTGCATAATACTAAAACTCTGAATAGGTTGTCTGCAATTCAAGAACAGCTCATAGTTTCTCTATATTTATATGAATATCATACCACTGAAATAAACATAAAGAGAGTAAACCAAGTTACGTTAAAATAAGGCAATGAGTTTTTAAATTGGTGTATTTTTTCATCGTGAAACATGCCATGACAAAAACATGGGTTCCTTTCGGATGTCATTGCTACCATCTACTGGCCGAAAGAGGAACTTAAATTCCAACAAAAATATTTAACTTTCAGTAAAATGACACAGACATGTAGTCCCGAGCCTAGGAAAAAAAATCGAGTATTTTGGAACAAAGGAAAACCGAACAAAAATGTTAATTCCAAAAACATTCTTAGCTGGTAATGAACAAGTTCCTCTTAACAAGAAAAAAATAAATCGCAGGTCATCTTACACGACTCGAATCGACGTGCATAGAACAAGCGCCTCAGAATACAGCCGTACTGTTATCAAGAAGTTCTTAGAGTTGTCAGATGCCAAGGCTGTGTTCTTAAGCAAATTAGTCAGAAAGAAACATTCAATATTTTCGGTGACACAGCAACTTTAACTGTAATGTCCTCTTCGCATTGGTGGTACTTTCGACAGCACAAATATCACCCCATTATTCGCAGACAGCTATACTTCTATCCAGTTTTCAATAAATTATTTTAATCAAACTTATCGAGAATGTGGGGAGTGCGGAACAACAAACAATCCTTCTTTTCCTGCAACGCAACTCCCCAACTGTAACATACTTTCGCCCCGTTACGGTATGGGAATGCCTCCGTAAAAACATATCCCATGTTTAAAAAATGGGTTAATTTCAATTCTTTAATTGCGAATAACACGAACAGATTGAAATATTCAATTATTTAATCTCAAAATAAACTTTAGAGCAGTATCTAAATTGATTTGAATTCTTGACGATGAATAATTGATAAGGAATGCCCTAGGACATTTGGGTGATATGCGATAAACCTTCAGCAATTACACAGGATATATCCATGACGCAAGAGAAAATTACTTCTATTTGTCAATATACAAAATAAAAATTTACACTGCGTTCTAATTTATCCGCAAAGCTTCGCGAATAGAAAAATCATCGATTACGAATTAAGTGTATGATGGATATTATTTATTTAAGGAAGGTGGAAAAAAACAGCGAAAGCTCAGGCAGTGGATTTCTTTAAGCAAATTCACCGATATATATCATCATGGCTTCGGTTCTGATGCATTCGCTCGAACCGAGATTGTTACTTTTATAATTCTCTCCCCTTTTTTAATACCGTTTGTTGATAAATTATGCTCCTCCACTTATATAACGAATGGATGCAATAATTTATTATGAATAATACAAATAACATGGAAAATTATTCGTGCTATACATTCCAATTAAACCTACTTATAACATTATTTCCGTCGCCAAGAAAGAAAACACCGCCGAACAATATTTCATGATTATTTGCGAACTGTAAGATATTTATCTAAAAGAATTTAATTAACTTCTCATATTTTTGTTTCAAAGACTTATATGTGAAGACATATGAGGGTAAAAAACAATCAAGAGAATAATAAAAAAAGTTTTTCCAGCTGCAGTTATCCCCGTTTCTATGACAACATATATTTAAGAAAATATTTATTTTTATTAAGTTTTTAGGAACATCAAAGGTATGACAGGAACAAAAAGCAACGTGAGATATATATGTATTTTTTTTTTAAGTTGAAGTGGAAGACATTTTTAAAAAACTAAATATGGTTAAAATTTATGGTTGAATTTGTATTTAAAGGTCCCAACCTTCCACTTACAAAAACATCGTCACTAATAAAATTCATTAAATAGAAATTAACTTAAATAATAAGTACTAAACAAAAAATATTAGAATAAAAAAGCTAAAAAAAAACTTAACATCTCTTTATTTAATTAAAATAACAGTTCATGAAAATTTATTTCGATTGGTATTCAGTGCATTGATAAGAAACAATTATGTGGTAAAATATCAGAAATTAAGCTCAGAATCTAATCTAACAAAGTTCCTTCATATACATTTCTTCGGGCTCGAGAAAGCCTGGTGGTGGTGCGTTGGCTATCAGTGCTGAAGGCGCTCGGATCGAATCCCGACAAGCGCCATTAAATACCTCCGTGTCTAAACCGGATATGGGCACGTTAAGTCCGTAGACCGGAAAGACCCTCTATGAGGTCAGAGAGGGTGGGAGAGGGTACGATCCCCCAGATGCCGTCCCTGGGGATGCTCGGTCAAAATTGCTGTTGCACCTGGCTCAATCGAACTCCTACCCTTGTGGTGCCACTATAAACTGGAGCCGCACTCCTCGGCTTGCTAATCTATATGGACCTGGTCTGCAGTGATTTCCGACCAGGGGGCATTAGAAACCACAATAACAATATATGTATTTCTTAAAATTGCGAGGGATACGAAACGGAACAGATTAAAAATAAATTAAATAAAATGCTACCGAAAGTAAGATGAATAAACAAAAATAGTTATAAAAATTTCACAATTTTTATGCAATAGAAAAGAAAACTTCAATATTAAAATTTTTTTTTTTAAAATATGGAAAATTATCAGGCCTGAAATGTTCAAGAATCTGCAAGAATTTTCATTTTATAGTCGTTACAAGATTCGTGAGACATAAGTTCATTATATCGGCAGTCTACTCAAATATCAACGTAAAATCTAGTGTCACGGAAAGAACCAAGTAACAGTGAGGAGTGATCTTTAATTCAATCTACAACGTTTGGTGAGGGACTATTTGAATATTTCATATGTAAATGAGTAAAACAGACACAAGATGTTAAAGCACGCAAGCAAGCAGATTTTTTTTTTTTTTCAGTAAATACAAAGTGAAGCAGTTTCTCGCAGTAACAAAAGTACGTGCATCAAATGAAAATGTCAATCGAAGGCTTGTAACAATGGCAGACCTCTCTTTCAATTCGGAAGGAGAGGCAACAAACTAATTTGTTGTCTAACATATTAAACTTGGTGGAGTTTAGTGCATTTTAGAGATTATCTCTCTGTTAAGCAAACATTCAGGAAACAACTGTTATACGCAAACACGCAAACGCGGGGTGTGCCGGTCAAATACAACATTTATTTTCTAAATATTGTCTGTACTTCTTCATTTAATAAGATGCTGTTACGTTCGAAATAGGAGTCTTCGGATACAATCGACTTTTACCAATGTGATTTCCTTTGTTAATAGCTGGAATGAAAAATTTGTAAGATTTAGTTTAGAAAAATACACCTACTTTAATTGAATACCTTTTACAGTTTCAGACTCTTTTGACCCTTTTATTCAACAAAAAGGCAGTCTCATAACATTCTTGTTTTCTGATCACATTAAAAAAAAAAAAAAAAAAGCTATTCTCGTTCCATTTAAAATGATATCGAGAGAATCCGACTCATCTACAAGTCTTAGAAGCATTACTTTCCTTCAACATACTTTTTGAAATTTTCGCACCAAGTTAAGCACACAACTTCTACCAAGTTCAGACCTATTTTGAGAATCTTGCACGTAGTCTCTCTATAAAAACTGAATTTAAGGTCTTCAGTACCCTTGTTTAGCAAAGGATGACAGTAGCTCTCCAAAAAGCAACCAGTCAAACTGAGACCGTCGACTATCATTACTCGAAATATTTTACGATCTCCTATGAACTATGGATAGTTATCAGCCGAACGTTAATCTTGAACCCCAGCCTTCAATAGAACCTACGATTCAGACGATTTTTTAAACTTAAAAAATGGTGAAAAAGTTTTTGACAGTTCAAGAAGCTTTAGATTACATGCAATCTTTGGATTCTGATGAATACTCAGATGAAGGCAGCATTATCTGTAAATATTCAACGTCAATCCTGAAGAAATTAGACGCTAGAATAAGGGATCAGGTGGTACCCAGACACATTTTCATGAAGAGAGGTTTACTTAAAACTATTTTTTTAACCTTAAAAATTGGTGAAAAAGTTTTTGATAATTCAAGCATCATTAGATTATAACAATATTTAGATTCTGATGAATATTCAGATGAAGGCAGCATTATCTGCAAATATTCAACGTCAATCCTGAAGAAATTAGACGTTTGAATAATGGATCAGGTGGTACCCAGACACATTTTCATGAAGAGGGGTTTACTTAAAACTATTTTTTTAACCTTAAAAAATGGTGAAAATGTTTTGGACAATTGAAGAAGCTTTAGATTATATGCAATCGTTAGATTCTGATGAATACTCCGATGAAGGCAGCCTGAAGAAATTAGACGTTGGATAAAAGTCCAAACCAGAACCGGTAAGACAGGAGCAAAGGGGCCCATCAGCCGAAGGGGTATTCTTCTAAGCTCCATCAGCCCTAGAAGAAAAGCTTCCGGATAACCCATTAAGCGCCAAGTCTCGTATTTTGGGAACCTTCAATTAGAATTTTTTACTCAACGTGATATTAAGATACATACCAATCGTTTTTTTTTAAAATTTGTATCTTAACGGTAACTTTATTTGTACCGTTAAGATACAAATAAAGTACAAATAAAGTATATTGTGAATTTTTTTTCAGACGAACAACTTTAAAATTCCTTTATTTCACAGTCGTGTGAATATGTGCAAAATTGACAAATTCGGCTTACATTAGTAAAAAAATTCAGAAAAAATATCTATATTTGTGTGAGTGACTTGCTTTTTACTAAAAATGAATAGCAATAACCTGTGAATGTTGCATTTCAAGCGGAAAACAAATGAAATATTTTAACATTGATTTCTAAGCACTTATTTTAAAAGGTCCCAGGATGGGAGACTTGGCGTCTTCTGACTAATGAATTTCACTTTATGTCTGCTGTATGGAACGCGCGTTTGTTACTACTGATTCATTACCTTTATATCTATCTCTGTGGAGAATAAGGAATCAGGTAGTACCCAAACATATTTTTGTAGAAGTGCTGAATGTTATAATTCCCCGCGGTGCGTGGTCAAGAGACGGTCAATAATAAAACTCTTATAACAATTTCAGAGGCAAAAAAATAAATAAAGACTTGAGGATCACTAAGATGGCGTAAAAGAAAAACTGTCTGTGTAGCCATTGATAGCGATCAAAAGACTATAAATATTGCAAGATAACGTTATTTTTTGGCCCACAATAAAACTTTGAGATAATGGTCAAAGTGGTATTTCGAACGATAATTATGGTGGGGAGGTACTTGGAAGACTGTGAACATGAGCAGTAAAATAAGGGACCAATTAGGGCAGGAACTGCTAAGAGAAATGCTGCCCACTGTCCAATGAGAAAAAAAGGGGCGGGACAAAATGGCCCCGGTAAACGGACAACAGCCCCTCCAAGTAAAAACGAGATAAGGTCGACTGATTTTCCTTGCTGTTCCCTGGAGCTCGGACGATAGAGTGCCGATTAAGCTGTCTCGGAGTCTAGCGGAAGTTCCTGGAATCTGACATGATGATGTTGAATATGACATGATGTGGACCCCTGTCAACGAAATCATTCATCGCTGTATTCTTCACGAGTAGTAAGTGCCTCCCGAAAGATCCTAGAAATAATTGCTTTGACCGAATATTTTGTCTCTGCTTCTGATCCTTCATGTATTAAATGATAATATGAACCTTATTCTGTTATTACTTTCACTTTAAAAGAATTTTTAGTATTGTCAAATAAATGTATGTTAAAGGCCAATTCTCTATGTTTCTTTACTTGCCCCAACACATGCACGCATCAATTGTTTTAAGGTTCTTTTACAACTTATAATTTTCACGAAGAGAGGTTTTCTTAAAACTGTTTTTTTATCCATAAAAAATGGTGAAAAAGTCTGTGACAATAAAAGAAGCTTTAGATTATAAGCAATCTGTAGATTCTGGTGAATACTCAGATGAAGGCAGCATTATCTGTAATTCGAAGGCGTATACCTCTCAATTATTTTAAATTCGAAAATTAAGTTAGTATACTTCCAAATATTGATGCTAGTTTTAAATATTCTCTTTTAAAACTTTTCTTTGGACGCTCTTGAGCACCTTTATTTGTTCTCATGTATATATGTAGCGAATTAATTGGTTAAACGAATGCAAGCAAAAATGATCGAATTCATGAAGTAGACTAAAAAGGCAGCTGGAATCCATATTTCCCTAAACGGGTGACAAATCTTCAACTAAGGCATTGTGTGGCCGTAGTTTGGCAAGATGGGGGAGTCTCAAGGTGGATGCTTATGAATCAGCTCGGATTTTCGGATCGCTACCACAAGCTTCACGTCTCTGTCCCCTAATACAGGAATACACCATAGAACCTAGGAGTGTGGTAAGAATCTTTTCTCAATGCCTGGCGTTAATTATCGACACCTCTGAGAAAAGTCCAACTATCACCGTTTCTCAGTCACCCTAAAAATTATCAAAAAAACATTTGAACACTAGATTACAACCATCTTCTTCTTTCGACAGACTTCTCTTCACATCTTCGGCACTCTCTTTCACTATCCACTCAAAATGAGACTGCACCCCGTAGTTCCAACTTCTCCGACGCTTTCAAAAGCAGGCACCGTCAAGAACACACGCCTTACCAACGCGCGAAAACATTAGAAAGTTGAAACATGCCCTTTCCGCTGGCTATATAATGATATATTTCCGTCTACGGAGACCTTTCTTGAGGTACGTTGCCAAAAATAAAAAGCATTATTTTTTTTCCGTCACCCCTTGCAAGCATAAAAGCCGAGCGTCTTCACAGACCAGTACCAACACAAGCTTTATTCACCGGCTCGTAAAAAAAATATACACTATGTATTTATTCCACAAATAAAAATTCGGAACAGGCAGATTTGAATAGCTCTCAACCAAATCTTTCTTCGATATATATAATTCACCTACGCGCTTCTCCCCCCCCTCCCTTTGCCCCCCCGAAGTCCCAGGGCAGACGACGGCGCTGATGGGCAGTGAATACTTCGCGCCATCCCCATATGTTCTCCGCGCCGGGGAACTGTCGGGGTAGAAGATGCGTGGGACAGACATTGCGGTGACAAGCTCATTGTTCGATTGCCGAGGCTTATTATTTTTTTGGGGGGGCGACTTTGTTCCTTCCACTCACCAAGACGGGCGCCGACAAACGTACCATAAGGATAATGTCGGGAGAAATTTGGTTATAGGCCGCGTCTTCCACAGCTTGAGATCACCCCCTGTGCGGTCATGCGTTGAAAAATCACTTTTATTGGAGATAATGCACTATGATTGCATGCACATGATAGGTTTTTTTTTATGGGAGATTCGGATACGTTTTATGATATAAGGATTTGAATTTGGGGTCACTTAGATGCAACTTTCAAAAAGAAAAAAAAAATTTGAAGTTATTTTATCTCCATTTTTGCATTTAATTATGACTAAAAAAATATTAAAAAACTAAATTGTAACTTCGAAAGTATATATTCTTATCAGCGCTTCTTAAACATCTTTACCACAGTTTTATTAACTCGCTTTCTTGTGTGTGTGTTTGTCCAGTACAAATCTTGCAATCGATTTTTAACTACCTTCCCGACTAGCTAGACATTTGAAACTTTTAGAATAGCTCAGAACACGATGACAATGCATTCTTTTAATACTTTTAGTCGAAAAAATCCTCAAGATGGCGCTTCGATCGAATTCAATGCTTGCTCTTTTGCGTAAAGGCGTTTGACGATTTTGAAAACAGAATACATGTGAATTTAGTTTGTTTACAAAAATATTGTGCGAAAAATTTTTAAAAAAATTATAAAAGTTAGCAGTTTATAAAATCTGTGGATAGTGGAAACGACTAAAAAGTGATTAAAATTAAATGAAAGAAAGTGAAAAAGAATAATTATGTGAAGGTTTGTGCAATTAAAAGAGAAAAGGAGAGAAAAATAGTCAAGTTTATATGATTCAGCAGAAAATTTAAAATCGTGGTATATAAAAAGTTCTTTTTATCTTGTAATTATTCATTCATGACCCCTTTTATACCATCAAGATTTTTTCACGACCCCCAGGAAATAAGTATATAAAGATAAATATATCCTCGAAAATAATTTATTTCTTTGTTAAACAATATACATGTGAAAAATAGTAGTAGATATGAGAAGCAGTACTATATAAAATAAAATATATGTGTTAGATACCCGCGGCGGGCGACAAGAATTGAATTCATGTAGCAGAATTAAATTTTCCCGACCTCAAAATTTCGCTTTGCGACCCACAGTTTAAGTAACGCTGATCTAAACGAAAATTTAGGAAAAATTTAGGGAAAAATTTAAATGCAAGGGAAAATACAACTCAAAACTTATATTCATATTTTAAAAGAATGATAATTGCTTCTATAAAGGGTAAACCGTTTTTACGATAACAGTCTGACAAAAGATATTTCAAAATTATTTTATCTCCCGTGAAATTAATTGGGACCTAAAACTACTCAAACCAGGGGAAAATTATAAAGAAACTTAACTGTAACACTGAAAGTATTTGTTGTAGTTGAAAAATTAGGCGCAATTCGAGAAAAATTTAAAAGCAAGAAAAATATCTGTGTTTGCAGTGCAAAGGGTTTTAAGTCCAAAATGGGTTAAAATGAGTTATCAAACCAGGCATGTTTGAAAAATCAAGGGCTACTGCAGGGTACAGAAAGCTCTCAACCAAAGGTGCTCCAATCCAGAAAGCTCTCAACCAAAGTCCAATTCCACTCCTAAATATTTTTATCCATCAGGGGAAATTTAGAATATGTGAAACAAAACACAAACATGTTAGTGTTAAAAGGGTTATGTCCCAATCAAGGACTTCACACTCTTTACTCAACAAAAATAAAGTTAAAAAAATTTACTTAAAATTTTTTTAATTAAACTTAAAAAAACTGACTTCATAAAAGCCGAATATTTTCTATCCCTTTTTTCTCAAAACAACAATTTTGGACTTGACACTCTTTACACTGCAAACATAGATATTATAACTCCAAAACATACAAATATATTGACTTTTAATAAATTTAATAGTAATGACTAGTTCTTGGAAAATATAAACTATTCTCATGATAGCAGTCTGCTTATAAACATATTAATTTTTTTTTAAGTTTAATGTCTCCTTTTTTAAAAATTTTACTGTGATTCATAACTCAAACCATGAAAAAAAAAGCGTAAAACTAAAGTACAACATTTAAAACTTTTATTCTAAATATTAGGGAAAATGCGAGAGAAACTAAAACGCAAGCAAAAAATGGCACTTCATAAACATGCAAATATATTGATACTTAGAATATTAGATAACCATAGTGATAACGTCTTGCGGGACATACACCGCTTTTGTGATAACAATCTGACCGCCAGAGAAGCTATAACTCTAAAAACAACGTCGTACAGAAGTTCATTTTTATTTTTCTGAGTTTTGATATATTTTCTTAGTCGAGAGATACATCCCGGCAGACAATTTTGTAAACACTACAAAATATCCAATAAGAAAAATCGTTTACCTAATGTATGAAAAAATGCTGATCGTCGATTTTTTTTCTTTCTACGCAAAACTTTCTGAGACTATTTCAGTAAATTTTTGCAAAATAAAACTGCAAGCAATATATTCAGAAGGACGAATTCTTTCCTTTAGTTTCTAAAAGCCACAATGTTTTGCATCGATACAATTAAAAGATGGCTGTTCCCCCCTCCCCCCGCCCCCCCTACTGGCTGAGAACACAGTACTGGGTTTTGTTCTTTCATTTTGTTCTATTTCTTTTCTTTTAGCTGAATCAGGTAAAAAAAAGTTCACAACAGATTTTACGCTGAATTCATTTTAAAACCTTAAGAGGTTTCAAATAATTATGTTGAAATTGTGAATTTCAAATTTCAATGGCAACAGTAGAAAATCAATAAAAAAATTAATTCTAGCATACAAATTCATTTCATAGCAAGTAAAAATAATACCCCTGAGCTGTTCAACTTTCCGACACGCGAACCGTCAACTTTTCTTTAGAAGTAATAGAGTTAGAGTTGGTACATTTTTTGTAGCATGTAAACTTCCATTTCCAACGTCCTAGCCCGCGTACCTAGCTCCATACTTCATTAAAACCTCTACACATTTACTTCAGAATATAAAATTTATTTCATCATTTTGTCAAACCTTCAAAATATAATCTCTTGCACGACCTATTGGCCCTAACGATGCCAAAATCAAAAACTATTGCTAATGAAAAATATGCTTACAACAAAGACTAGTTTGTTTTGTTTTAACAAATAAAGAAAAAGCTTCTTGTGGAATATATATATATAATATATATATATATATATATATATATATATATATATATATATATATATATATATATATATATATATATATATATATATATATATACACACTCACACACACACACACAAATACAGTGGAATTTCGATCTATCGTTTTTCAAGGGACAGACTGAACTGAACGATAAATGCGGGAAAACGATGATTTGGAAAACGATCGATCGAGATTCCACTGTATATAAGTTTTAAAACCACCATATGAGGATAAACCAAATCAAGACATCAGAAGAAAAAAACTTCTGCACAAATATTCTTTCTAAACAGAAGAATGCTTTAATATGTGCCTTACTATGCAAGTATTTATATCAAAGTGATCTTTTTTGGACTGTTTTAATGAATAAAAATGTAGTTTTCCCCAAAGTTTTTAAAATCTATTATGTATATAAGGTTTATGTATATAAAATTTATTATGTAAGTACGGTTATAAAGTGCAATCAACCCCCGTCAGGGTGTAAGAATCGATATAACTTCTGGACTTTGAAGCCCTTAAGATCTCCTCCTCGTTCATCTGACAACTCACAAGATGTCGGAATTTTCCTCCAAAGACGCGATATGTCACCCGCACACTTTCTAAAAAAAATTTCCAATATTTTTTTTTACCGTTGAATATACTTGCTTATTTATTTCCTAGTAATCCACCATTGTTCTTGTCACTGTCAAGTTTCATTGTAACGACCCCGTACCAAGAGTATGATTTGAAATTCCGACCTTTCACCACAGCTTTTTTAAGCCATCGTCCGAACCACTAGTCCTTCCAGGAATGAGAGGACATTTCATCTTTCGTCTACTATCCCTCAAAAAACAGATAAGCGAAAAAAAAATTTTCTTTTTGTCAAAATACCTTTTAAAGTCAAATTTTTAAAATTTAGAGCAAATGTTTATAACATTTACTACCGCAGATTTATGTATATAGTAGTAGGAATACTTTATTCATACACTGAAATGCCAGAATAACAGGGATAAACTTTCGGAACATGCAGCTGAACTCACTTTCTTGTAAACGCTTTCGTCCAAAAACAGATTATACAAAGCGACAGACATTCGTGGATGCTTAAAAAAGCTGACTGAGCAGTAAGCATGGCAGGTGATCGTGATTTAGGGGAATTTCCTTGAGGTATAGGATAGTTGGTTTTCGTGAGATGGGTCATGGCATTTCGGAGATACAGGCAAAGTTTAGATTTTCAACTTCGATCATTTCAAGGGTGTACCTTTTATAGAATAGAAGAATTCAGTAAAACATCCAATAGGGTTAGTACCATTTTCACGAGCCTGAAATTAACCTGAAATAAATTAAAATGGTAGTAGAAGTTCAGTTAAAATCGGGAAATTGTAGAAAACTTTTAAGAAAGTTTGTTCTTTCCCGCTTTTTCAAACTGTTAAACTGAAGATTCCGATTATGTCTTTAGCCTTAACATAGATTTTAACAATGATATGATCCCTAACAAAGATTCGATGCTTCTTTTTTTTACTCATTTTATTTATATTATATTTATTTTTCTTATTGTATAACTTTTGAATACTACTCAAACATCAATTCTATTGTTATTCAGTTTTTAAAAAATCATAATATTTCATATTTTAAGGACCGTCCGGCAGTCAATGCGCCGAGGAGGGTCCTAACTAAATTCAATTCTTGTCCATCCCCTCCCGCCCCCCCCCCCAGAAAAAAAATTTAGAGGCACGCTACGCCTATGGTTAGTACACAGGAGCCTTAAAAGTCGATTCCCAAGGACTTATTAGACAGTTATCTCAGTTTTTCTGGCACTGCAATGTATATAGGAAAGATATAACAAAGGAAAGAAAAGGACTAATAAACGTAACATCAAAGTACCTTTAATTATCACAAAACACGAACAAAAAGCTTCCTCTACCGCATGATTTGTTTAAACTCCAAAACTTCTACGCATCTATCTCAGAGCACAACATACTTATTTCAACATTTATCCAACCTCCAAACAGCAGAATCTCGCACTTCCTGTTGCGCAAAGCTTCCATTTTAAACAAAACTCGCGTTTTAATTCTGCAAGAATGAACTTTCCACTGTAAATATTTCAAAGAAAAACAGTTATTCCCCCACCCCACCCCCCTCTCATTCCAAACTTCCAACAGTCGAAGCTTCAAATTTCGAATACGCTCCACCGCGTCCGCCCCCCAACACCCCCTTCTGCCATTCCTATTCGATTTTAAGTGTCCCCTGTCGGTAAACATTAACAGAATTCCGGAATTTTTAAGTTGACGGGCGATGTTTGCTTTCGTTTCGGAAGCTCGGGAAAAGTAGCTCGTTCTCCCTGAGAACGAGATTAGAAAAGAAAGAGCGAAAAAATTGCTGTTCAAACGGAACACGCATTCGGAGAACAAAGGATGATAAAAAAAAGGGTATTTTTCAGTCCAAAGGCAAGAAAATAAAGTATACTCTATTTTTTTTTTTTAATATTAAAACATAACGGATGTGAATACAGCATGAAGGTGTGGAATTTTTAAAATGGCGCGTCATATACATTTTGTAGAGTTTTTAATAATCTTTTGTATTAAAATCAGTTATTGGTACGAAATTAATATTTCCAAAGAGTCGTCTAAAACAGTAGTGAGTAAATTTTTCTACCGTGACCAATTTTATATAAACGAAAAAACACGCGGCTCCAATTAAAATTTATGTTAAGGCTATATATTAGTTTTTGTTAAGCAATTTATTGGTAGCAATTTATTGATAGCAATTTACTGATAAGCAAACTTATTGGTACGCAAATTTATTGGTAGCAATTTTTTTATATATTAGAACAAAAGAACTGAAAAACGAAACAAGCAAATTGTGACAAAGTATTATGAGTTTGGAGCGCTACGGTCAACTTTTTTGCTACACGAGGGCTAATTAGACCGGAACCTACAGTTTAATGCCGATTCCGAACGGCTACAAACATCCATGCCAACAGTGGAACTCTAACTCACAGGATCTGAACCGAATGCCAGTGCCCTAGCCACTCGGCCATCCCCTGGCCAAATTTTTGGGGTATATATTTACGTTAAAAAAAATAAAAGAATGACTTCCCAATCATGTACATTTGTTTTTTGCCAAATCTCGTGTGAGTAAAACTTCGTATTTAAATATTAATATGTATTTGTATTTCCTTTATCGAAAAATTAATAAAAAATAAAACCAAGAAAAACCATGATTTTTAAAATTATAGGCTTTATATTAAAAACAATGAAAATTATAAACTTCATTTAGCTGTGTAAAACTAAACTAGAAAAAAAATTAATGTGAAGGGTGAATCTGGACTTCAGATAGTATTTGTTCAATATTTTGTGAAGTAATTGAGAATGTTACTCTCATATCATCGTTGTTAGGTTTTTATAGGTACTTATTTTGAAAACCCAGTCTCAAACATGTAAGTAAAAGCCAATGGAAACAATGTAGCCTTGTAGGATTGTTTGATACCTTATTTAACAATATCATATTTTTTAACATATAAAAATATAAACAAAAATATGGCTGTAGTATTAAATCCGGACCGTTTTGGCGAGATTTTGGCGAAATTTCGTTCTCGAACGCCAGTTTTGGCGTGGGAAGTATTCCCTTTCGATCAATGGAGGAATATTATATTCCTTCCCTTCCTCTCTAATTCTTTCCCGCCTAGTACACTATTCATGCATTATTTATGCATTATTTGTGTTTCATGCATGCATGAAATACAAATAAATAATATATATTTTTAACATACAAAAAATATAAACAAAAAATTAAAGATATGTACATATAGAAAGTTTAAAACATGTTTTGAGATTAAATAATTCAGTATGATATAAATTTACTTCATACTATAAGCGACCCCTCCAGATATTTTCATGACCCCTGGGGGTCGCAACCCACAGTTTGCCCACCACTGGTCTAAGAGCATTGATTCATACTTCTGGAGTTCTCATAGAGTTCTCGTGCACACTTCGGGAGTTCTCGTAGAGTTCCCGTGCATACTTCGGGAGTTCTCGTAGAGTTCCCGTGCATACTTCGGGAGTTCTCGTAGAGTTCTGGGTTTAATGAATATCTCTCACATCTTAAGCTACATTCTAATCCTGGAATTTAATATGTACTTTAAAAAGTCTTTTTCATTCATATTTTAAACTGAAGATCATAGACTAATTTCTCTATAAATTCTTAATTCAAGAAATGGACAGAAAATACTAAATTATTCAGTCCAAGGTAAGCACGAAAGTAATGACTCTTTAAGTATATCCATGTATTCCAACTATTTACCATTATTTATACATGCATCGGAAAATTAATATATATACTCGTATATTTGCATCAGAATAAAAAAAAGAATAATGCAATAAAGTTATAATTAATTTGAACAAACTAGTCTTTAAAAATTTTAATGTGGCTCATAGCCGTTTCATCAAACGCCTTAGATAAAATTACCCCGCAAAGCATCCCATGTCAAGGGGGAAAAAACTTTTGACAGAATTATATATTTTTTCCAGTATATTAATAATTTTGCTTCATTTTACTTTAATTTGTAGACTTATAAATCATGAATTACATTACATTATATTATATCGTAATACAGGGTGATTCAAAAAGAATCATCCGAATTTTAAAAAATCAGAACTATTCATCCTTTGATCCATTTTGATTGAATAATATACAGGCCGAAAGTGGGAAATCTAGAGTTTCACGCAGTTGCCGACAAGTAGCGCTAACACTTTTCCTTCGACCGCCACTTCAGTTTTTGTAGAGATGGCGACTGCACAGCAGATATCATTTTGTGTTCAACGCTTTGCGAAGTGTGAGTCCGTTACAACTGTTCAGCGTGATTTTCGTCGACAAAACCCTGGTAGATTGAAGTTCCTACCTCTCAGAGCATTAGGCGATGGTATAAACAAATCCAAGACACGGGTTGTCTGTGTACGTATAAGAGCCGTGTAAGCAGTGTATGCAGACATGCTCGCAAAAGTTTGGGACGAATTTGCCCACCATATGTCGTGCATCCAAAGGTGGGCATATTGAGAACCTTTAATTTGGTTTGTAAAAAAAAACTTTATAATTAGCAACGTAATATAAAATTAATTTTAAGTTTCTATGTTCAATATTTTTCATAATATACTCATTTCAAATCGGGTGATTCTTTTTGAAACACCTTATATATAAATAAATATATTATCTTAATATATACATATAAATAGGGTGCGCATTATAAAACGTCACTAGTTTAATTTATTAATTTTACATTTGTTTGTTAGGACTTTCGCAAAGATATCCTAACATGGATTTTCAGAAGTCTGTGATGTCGATTAAATATATGAATATTTAAATAAAATGTGGTTAATTACTAAGGAAGCTGACAAATTCTTTGTTTTTATAACAAAAACAATTATCCCCCCTCCTCTTATTCGAGGTACATGACACTCATTGATTCCACTTGTAGAATCAATGAGTGCCATGATTATTATTTGTTATATTGTTCCATGATTATTACTTGTTTATATTGACTTGTTCCATTATTGGAAACACTGAACACGTCACGTTATCATCTATATCAGAGGTGGGGAACGCGCGGCCTTGAGGCCGCATACGAACTCCGTGATCTTCTCTTGCGGCCTTCATAAAAGCAAGCACTTGCATTAATTAATATTTAACTATATAGATTACAACAATTTCCAAATCAATAGAACAAAATAAAGAACGGCATGAATGTATGTACAGTGTCGGCCAATATAAAGTTGACATTTTGAAATTGTTGTCTAAAGTCGCTACAATTGTATATTTATCCAAATGAGCTTCGTTTACCTTGATTGTATGATAACTGCACTTTATATGTAACTACACTTTATTGTAACTACACTTTATATGTAATTTAATGCTCAGAGTTTCTTAGCAATACTACCAGACAAGTTATATGATCTCTACATGTTATAACAAGTTTTTATCCTTATGTGAATACAAAAATATTTTATATTGTAACTTTTTATGTCAAATAATAAATAAATAAGGACTTAATTCTTTTGTTATTTTTCTATATAATGCACCAAATTGTTAAAACTATATCTAACTATAATAATTTCATAAAAGTCGCCCTTATAGGTTCATAAACTTATGCGGCGCCTCCTTTATTACTACCTAATTTACATGTGGCCTCTAATGGTAAAAAGGTTCCCCACCTCTGATCTATATATATAAAACAGTTCCGTGACTCACTGACATACAGCGCATAGACCAAATCGCTGGATCTCAAGGGCTGAAATTTTGCATGACGATTCTTCTTATAGTGTAGGGGTGCACTAAGAAAGATTTTTTAAAAATTCTTAGATTTTTTTAAAATTAAATTTTTAAGCTGTTTTTGTAACTTTTTTTAAGTTTTCCTTTAAAATAATAATTTGAGGGTTATAAAATTTATATCACGAAAAAGATCACAAAAATTCCTTCAAAATGAAATGTTTTTCGAATCTTTGCCTCCATTTTCTGACTTTTAGTGAATTTTTAATGATTAAATTTTAGAATTTAATTTATTAAATGCTGATCACGTGATGTCTTTCTCTGGTACTTTAAATAAATTTATCTTCACGTGCATTTCTCTGGTACTTTAAATAAATTTATCTTCACGTGCATAACAACTAAATAGACAAAAAAAATTTCTTTTTCCTTGCTAATGCAGCAGACGATTGGACTTTATCAAAAAAAATTATTAAAATACAGTAAAAGATATGATCCTCAAACTGTACTATATTCATTGTACTATATTCTTTAATATGTGCTATTAGATTTAAATTGAATATTTTCTTCTACATTAGTTTGTCTATAAAAATATCCCTGACGATTTTTTTATAAATATATTTTTTTGTTCTTTTACATCAATTATATACATTGATCGTCGTACTTATTATATATATATATATATATATATATATATATATATATATATATATATTGGCATTAATTGCATACATTGACCGTTGTATTTAATTTGAATGTACTCCGTAGCGAAGTGCAGGTTTCCAGCTAGTCTAATCATAAAGGGTAATCTTCATTGTATGCATACTCATATTGCTCCAATGCAGCCGACTATGTTTCAGCAGAACAATGCTCTCATTGATATGGCAACTAGTTCTTTAATAGTCCATTAAGACCATAACGGTTACTAGATCTTTTGTTTGCATTAGCACCGCCAGACTTGAATCTAACTGATCCCATTTATTGAATGGTTTAGAGCGACATCAAAGTAAACATATTCCTCTAACTTAGCAGATGAATACGTGTAGTTTAATGTCGGATAAAATGCGAAAAAAAATTCTTGTTGAATTTCAAACAGGACGACCTCGTTTTGACAATGAACCAAGGCTATAATATTCAAAAACGAGCAAATATGCCGAAATATTTGGTTCTTTTTTTTGAACGTTGCACACTTTAAATATATATGACGTAATCTTTGACCAAAAAAAAAATGGTTACTATACATAACTAAATATTTTGCTCTCACAACATTTAATTCTATATTACACTGGTTCAACGTTTCAGTAATTTGTTTCAAGAAAACCTGTAAAGCAATGGTTTTCAACCTGCGGGAAGGGAGCGTCCTAGGGGGTGGGATAGTTAGAAATATGTACAGAATGTAGAGGTACGTAAATTTCGCAAAAAAAAAATTATAATATATAAAATTTCGCATTTATTCGCAATTATATATATATATATATATATATATATATATATATATATATATATATCTTCAAAAATTTCACATTGATTAAGAAAAATCTTAATTTTACTTACTTGGTCAGATAAATATTACAATTCTAAGTTGAAAGCTAACATTGTAGTAGTCACCACATTCTCTAAGTCTTTAGCAATAAGTGATAAGCAAATTTCGAGAGTGAGATCTCGCAGTTAAAGACCGTGGATGGTCTTGTATAAGCAATTATGGTAATAGATTATCACTATTATTATCTAATTTCACTTAAAATATTATAAAAATATAATAAAATGCCGTTTATCGCCGAGTTTTCGCCGAGTTTTCGCCGAAAAGTAGTAAAAAAATAATTTTCGTATTTATTCGCATCTATTTCGTAAATATGAAAATTATGTATCCCTAAGAATGTTTTTTACCAGTGTTACTAACGGTTTTTAGGCTTTGGGGAAGGGTTGCGTAGACATTAAAAAGATTGCGAATCACTGGTCTAAGGAATAACACACTTTTTTTCAAATAATATCAAAATATTCAACAGTGATTTAAATATACGACAGGGAATTCTATAGCTCTTAACTACGTGCACATAATTACCGATTTCTTATTGGTTGGGTTAATTTATTAAATTACCCATTTCTAATTGGTTGGGTTAATTTATTAAATTACCCATTTCTTATTGTTTGGGTTAATTTATTAAATTACCGATTTCTTATTGGTTGGGTTAATTTATTAAATTAAGGATTTCTTATTGGTTGGGTTAATTTATTAAATTACCGATTTCATATTGGTTGGGTTAATTTATTAAATTACCGATTTCTTATTGGTTGGGTTAATTTATTAAAATTACCGATTTCATATTGGTTGGGTTAATTTATTAAATTACCAATTTCTTATTGGTTGGGTTAATTTATTAAATTACCGATTTCTTATTGGTTGGGTTAATTTATTAAATTACCGATTACTTATTGGTTGGGTTAATTTATTAAATGCTTTCTTTACCCTTTTCTGTGAGATCTTCCCCTGGATCTACATTTGCAGTTCCATATCTAGACTGCATGACAAGTACGGCTTATTATGTTTAATATTGAAGATTATTTTTAATTATCTAGTTTCTTTGAAACTTCAGCCCTCGAACGAAAAATGCCCCAAGGTGTAAAATTTCTTTCTCTATTACTGAGTACAATTTTTAATAAAAAAATCTTAAATCCAAGTCGGCAATCCTTGGACACATTTTCTCCATAGGTTAACACTGAGTTGAGCGATTCCAATAGGGTTAGAACGCAGCAGCCTTAACATCCCATGACATACAAATTCTCACACAATACTGAATTTATCACTATCTTTATCCACTTTAGAAAAATCTCAAACATCTCCCCGCCTTAGAAGATCTACGGAGTCAATAACATTCAACTTTAAACGAAACCCGCAATTTTAATTTTTCTTGAATGAACTTTCATCTGCAAATATTAGAAAGAGAAACAATTTTTTTTTCTTTCTTCAAGACGATTCAAATCTCGGAACAACCCCCCCCCCCCCTCTCCCTCCCCGCCCCCTTTTTTCATTCCAGTTCAGTTTTCCGTGTCTCCTGTCGGCAAACATTAAGTGAATTTTTGAATTTTTGGGAGGTTGTTTGTCTTTCTTGCGGAAGTACGAGATAAGTAGCCTCGTTCTCCCGCGGAACATGATTACATGAGAAAGGAGAAATTTGCTGTCCAAGTTCAGGGAACGGTGAGTGGAAACAGACATTTGCCACTTGTAGGATTTAGGTAAAACGACAAAGGTGATTTAAAGGGTAATTTCCTCACGTTTCAGATTACCAGGCCGAATCGACATAAAAGACAGTAAAAGAAAACCAAGAGTAAATAAAAATAACGATCATTCCACTGCAGCTCGGCAGATGAACGAATCGAAATACCTTATTGGTGAATTATTAAATATAGTATCAACTAGAATTAGTTAAATGTTTCATAAAACTCAAAACATGTGGAAATTAGTAAACTGCCATAACTGGAGAGAGTAGTAGTCCTATAATCATAGGCGTAGCGTCGGGGGGGGGGGGGGGCAAGTCGCCCCCCCCAACTTAACTTGAAATAAATTAAAACGTTAATAGAAGTTCAGCTAAAATCGAAAAATTGTAGAAAACTTTTAAGAAAGTTGTTTTTTTTCCACGTTTTCAAACTGTGAAACTAAAGATTCCGATTATGTCTTTATCCTTAACATAGTTTTTAACAATGATATGATCCATAACAATGATATGATCCATCGATGCTATTTTTTTTCTCATTTTATTTATATTATATTTATTTTTCTCATTGTATAACTTTTGAATACTACTCAAACATCAATTCTATTGTTATTCAATTTCAAAAATATCATAATATTTTATATTTTAAGGACCGTCTGGCAGTCAATGGCAGACAATTTGAAGAGGGCCCTAACTGAATTCAATTCGTGCCTCCCCTGCCCCCCTAAAAAAGTTAGAAGCACGCTACGCCTATGCCTATAATATAGTAAATTTCGATGAGTTCCTACAGACCAACATAAAACCTTCCAAATACTGAAACTTTCAGAGGCATATTTGGGAAATACTAAGAGCAAATTCAAACAGAACCACCGTAACTTTAACTACATCTTGTCATATATATATATATATATATATATATATATATATATATATACTGTTATACATAAAGTTCTGAAAAATGTACATAAATAAAACAGCTTTTAACAAATTAATATTTAACTGCATTACTGTGGCATATTATAAACAGTGCTTGAATTTCCTTATCAAGAGATAATGATGGAACTCTTTTGGGTCTATCTATCATTTATTATTAAGAATTCCTTTTAACAATTCTAGTGGGAAAAAGAACGGGGAACTTTAAATGCATTACCGTAAAATAATTGTTAAATTTGCAATATTTCGGTGACATAATCTGAAGTACTACTCATGGCTTCAGAAACATTTTTCAGAAATTTCGAAAATTTTACATTAAACAGCATCTTTTCTGGTATGAATTGAAGTATTCTCAAAAGATACATGATTTTAGAATTAACTATTGTTTGCTTGTTTTTTCCCTTCAGTTGCAGTTGCAGTTGCAGTTCTTGGAGCCATGGAATGACAGCTTTAATACATTATTAAATATTGAAAAAAATATGATCAAGGGTATTTATAATTCTAATAAATCACTTCACCCAAGTGGCTGGGTAGTTAGGTATACGTTCGAACGATGAGGACTCCTGTAATATTAACTATTCCTTCTTTTGCCTTCAATTGCAGTTGAAGTTCTTGTAGCCATGATATCACAGTTTTAATAAATTATTAATTATTGAAAAAAAGTAATCATAGGTACATATAATTCTTATAAATCCTTTCACCCAAGTGGCTGGGTAGTTAGGCATATGTTTTAACGACGAGGACTCTCGTATGATTTCTGTTTTAGATAAGCTACGAAAAAATCCCACCTCAGTTGGCTGAAAACGCTAGAGTCAACATTTCCAACACATGGGATGATTAGACCGGGAATGTCAGTTAAAAGCCGATTCCGTACGGCTACAAACACCCCTTCCAGCATTAGGACTCGAACCCATAGGCTCTGAGACCGAAAGCCAG
>OU015498.1:90272063-90289563 GCA_907164885.2 Dolomedes plantarius
TTTGTATTTAATTTAGATATTATGTGGTTACTAATAGCAATAACTTTAGATGTGTTTTTCTCAAAATAAAAATTTTCATGTCATACGAATATTCAAACTGCTCCAGGAACATTTCTAATTATCGTATTGCTTTGAAATTTAAGTTTTATATACTTAACTGTATATAAAATAAATCTTATTGAAAATAATTATGCTTCGTAGCTCAGAATTTCTAAATTTTTTACTTGAAAATTTGGTATTTTGCGTAATAAAAAGGGTGTTTTCATTATTATTTTTTTCTCTTTATATTTTTAATGAATGCTTAAAATAAGCAATAAGTTTCATTGTTAGTTCTATAAGGTATCCTGAAAATAAAAATTACCATATTACATGCAAAAGAAATGCGCATGGAACATTTTAAATTAGGCCAATATTTGATATAATTCATAATTCATAAATTATTAATATTTCATCATTAACTTTTAACAACTTTTACATATCTATGATACTAATCACATATTCAAATTTCAAGGCAATCCATTCAAAGCAAAAAAAGTTTGGTATGAAGGTCCACTGTCCCCTTAAGATCTTTATCAATTATCTATATATAGTATATAAAACAGTTCTGTAACTAACTGACTGACTGACATACAACGCACAGACCAAACCGCTGCACCTAAAGGGCTGAAATTTTGCATGGCGATTCTTCTTATAATGTAGGGGTACACTAAGAAAGATTTTTGAAAAATTCTTATTAGATTTTTTAAATTAAATTTTAATCTGTTTTTGTAACTTTTTTAAAGTTTGAATTAAAAATAATAATCTGAGGGTTAAGAAATTTATATCACGAGAAAGATCATAAAAATTACTTTAAAATGAAATCTTTTTCGAATCTTTACCTTCATTTTCTGATTTTTGGGGAATTTTTAAAGATTAATTTTTAGAATTTAATTTATTAAATGCGGATCACGTGGTTTCTTTTCTTTATGTAATACTTTAAACTAATTTTGCGTCACGTGCATAAAAACGAAATAGACAAAAAAATATTTTTTTTCTTCCTAATGCGGCAGAGGATTGGACATTATCCAAAAAATATTAAAATAAAGTAAAAGAAATGTTCCTCAAACTGTACTGTATTAACTGAACTATATTCTTTAGTATGTTCTATTAGATTTAATTTGAATATTTTCCTCTACATTATTTTGTCTATAAAAATATCCGTTGCGTTTTTTGATATTTTTTTACATCATTTGCATACACTGATCGTTGCATTTATTATAAATATTTATATATATTTTTTGGCATTAATTGCATACATTGACCGTTGTATTTAATTTGAATGTACTCCGTAGCGAAGTACGGGTATTCGGCTAGTTATACCTATATATTGTGCTGCATCTTAAAATGAGTCATTCACAAATGATCCAGCAACTTAAGGGAGACTGATGTTATGAAAGTCGTAAGTTACTGATAGGTGTAAAATTTTATTCTGTTAAGAATCTCAAGTGATGCTACACTATCAGAGAAAAACATCACATTGGGTGAAATCTAGTTCCATACTCCAGCTTTAATCAACAAGGAAAAAGTCAGATATTTTAATATAGAATAATCAGCGTCCAAACCCTGTAAAATTAAGTTTTAGTTTGTAAAACAAAGTTTTAGAACAAAGAATGCTATCTCAGTGCCACGACAGGGAAATTCTTAGCGTAGTACGACTTTCTGTGGTTTAAAGTGTCTACACGCTTGATGCAACAGAATTTCTTACAAACTATTTACAAGGATGATATTTACTAACTTTTATTTATAAAATTAGAGTAGTTTAATCACAATTTCACTTAACAATCCGCTGCCTCTTATAATCAGTCTTGTCAGATGAAATTGAAACTGACCAAGTACATGAGTCATATCGTCAACCCATCTGGCTATCCAATTATGATATATCAACCTATCGTAAGTTTTTATTTCCACTGAAAACTTGCTAATGTATATTTTTGGGTGAGTAATTTGAAAACGCTTGTTGTTTTATGGCATATTCTGTGTTTCTATTCATTTTCCGTGAATGTCATGTATCAACGCAATTCTCATAAAAGCATAGTTCTTATGCGCAGATAACTCTAAAGCCGTGATTTTCTAATTTATTACTCTCAGTACCAAGTTGAGTAATTGAGTACTCAGTCCAAGTTGAGTATTTTGAAATAAGTATTGGATTCTAGAAATTTATTTTATAGATTGATACCGTAAATTTGTTGATTACCTGGTCTCTATCTGCATGTAAGCAGAGTATCGTAAACTATCAAATCAAAAGAATTCCCACGGGTGATTATCAGAAGTTTGCTTTAGAGAATAAAAAAATTAACGTCTTTTTTTAATATTTTGTGCTGTGTGAACATGACTAGGTATGCTTTATTAGAGATTTAGACATGCCAACGCGAAAAATAAACAAGTACTTCCCACTAAAATCTGTAACTGATATTTTTCTAGATTAAGTCATACATAAGCGTTGAAGTAGAAGTCCTCAAACTGAACTATATTGACTGTCCTATATTCTTTAGTATGTTCTATTAGATTTAATTTGAATATTTTCTTCTACATTATTTTGTCTATAAAAATATCCGTTACGATTTTTTTATAAATATATTTTTTCGTTTTTTTTACATCAACTAGGGGCTTTGCCCCTAGGCTCGCTACGCTCGCTCCTCTGTTATGGCTAATAGCGAGATACATAGGGGTGATTCTCGGGCAATGTAACAGCCATTTACTGTTGTGAGTCACCCTTATGCGAAGGGGAATCACTGTTGAATCACTGTTTCAGCTTTAAAATTCAATTAAAAATCGAAATCTTAAGATAGAGACTTGAAATGAGGTTTATATGAATGAGAAAGCTTTCATCTTCCAGATGACGTAAATATTTTCTTTGTAAGATAAAAACTCGAGGAGCATCGACATTACATCCACATATGTGACGATATTTCTCGAAAAAGTGGGTTTAATATTTTGATGAAAATATTAGTCTGTTTTAAATTATTTTTAAACAAATGAGGTCTTGTTTGAAGAAGAAATGTCTGTAGTCTTAGACTGTAAAAAGATCAAAATTCTACGATTAATTTTTGGCGAGTTATCGTAATCTGAACATGAAAAAGTCAACATTTTTCCACAAAACATAAAATTAAAAAAAAAAACCTTAAAGTCCGAAGAAGATGAGACATGTCTTACTTTCTTCCCCGCATTTTTCTGCATCTATTGGTATCGGTCTCGACCCCATATCCCCAGCGGATTCGGAGGAGATAGCGTGAAAAGCTTTTGACAGCGGCTGCGGCGGCGGTGCCAGTTACTTTTTTTTAGAATAGAGAGATTGCATACATTGATCGTTGTATTTGATTTAAATGTATTCCGTAGCGAAGTACGGGCTTTCAGCTAGTATATATATATATATATATATATATATATATATATATATATATATATATATATACATGCACTGAAATTCATACCCCTTATTTTCTCCATTACAGGTATGCCATGCCGATAACTACACGGTCTATTAAAGATATAAAAGCGTTCTCCTAGACGTAATATTTGAAGTTCTTCAAAGAGATAAGGGAGAAATAAAGAAATAATCTAGATAAACTACATCGATACAAAAACGTTTTCCTGAACTCTGCCAAATACTTTTCCTGAAAAAAAAAAGAAGAAAAAAGGGAAAGGAGGAAAGTCTAATAGAGGCAAATCTAGTACCACTCCATCACTTCTTTTTTCCTGCGTCTACATTTCAGACGATTCTATTCAATCCATTCAGGATACAGGAAAAATCGTTTCTTTCTCGACATCTCTCAGTATCAAAGAATTTTTTTTTATATCTTCCTTCGTCTCTGCAAATTTGGTCACATATATACCCACGCATATAAATATGCACACTAATGTCTCTATTATATACTTTACGAGGGACAACACAGAAAAACTTTCAACTGAAAAATAGAAAAGAAAGTGAGCTTTTGCTGAAACTCCCGTCGATAGGTTGTACCAGGAAATTATACTAGGTGTTTTTAAATGAACTTTTTATGCATGGTACTTAGATAGTGGTAAGGTAAATTAAGCATGTTAATAGAAAAAAAAAAACCTGTTTCCGTTTTATTAACACACGTTTATTGTATGATATCAATTTAAATCACTAAAGTTTTTTTTTCTCTTTTTTTTAACACGTTTCCTTTCAATGTGCCATGTATATTGCTTCAGACCCCGTTAAGAAGGTCTGATGACTTTGTACAGCATTTTTGGGGTTCCCAGCTTTCATGAGGTAAACTAAAAAATATTGCACTGGGCACGATTTTATTTTACGTCAATTCTGAAATTTACACCCCGATTTTACATTTACGCCAGTTGACGTAATATATATGCCTTATATATTGCGCAAGACAAGTTAAGACAATCTGATGACTTTTGTACAACATTTTGGAGGTTCCCAGCCTTCATGCGATAAACTAAAAAATATTTCACATGTAACGATTTTATTTTTACGCCACTATTTTTATACTAATTCTGATAATTCTGAAATTTACGCCCCGATTTTACATTTACGCCAATTGAAGCAATATATATGCCTTAATTACTACGTAAAACCAGTTAAGTCAATCTGTTGACCTTTGTACAGAATTTTGGGGGTTCCCAACTTTCATGCGATAAACTAAAAAATATTTCTCGTGAAACGATTTTATTTTTACGCCAATATTTTTATACTAATTCTGATAATTCTGAAATTTACGCCCTGATTTTACATTTACGCCAATTTACGCAATATATATGCTTTATATACTACGTAAAACCAGTTAAGTCACTCTGATGATCTTTGTGCAGCATTTTGGGGGTTCCTAGAGTTCATGCGATCTCTTGTAACGATTTTATTTTTACCCCAATATTTTATGCTAATTCTGGTAATTCTGAAATTTACGCCACGATTTTATTTTTTCGCCAATTGACGCAATGCCTTATATTGCGTCAGAACCCTGTTAAGACAGTCTGATGACTTTCGTGGAGCATTTTTAGGGTTCCCAGCTTTCATGCAGTAAACTAAAAAATACTGCCCTTGTCATCATTTTACTTTTAAGCATAAAAAAAGAAAAAAATATTGTATTATGAAATTTTAATTTCTATTCAAATAAATAGACAGTAAAACCTCGTTTATCCGGCCCTCGTTAATCCGGATCTCCGGATAATCCAGATCAGATTTATAGACATTTTTTTATTTAATGTTAACTTCAGATATTAATTTTTAACTATGATAGCAAGAACGTAACTACAAGTACGCCAAATATTCGCTTTTTAGTTTGATTCAATGTACAGTTACTGCATAGATTGTACAATAAATTATGGTAATGAAATGCTTTTTGATGAGTTTTGTTGAATTTGTTGAATTTTATTACAAAACATAGTTTTTTATCGTAATAAACGGTACGTCTGCTTAGTTAAGGATTTTGTTTTGCTTATTACCCATATAACCCGAATTATCCGGATTTTCGATTATCCGGATTGCCTATGGTCCCAGTAAGTCCGTAAAAACGAGGTTTTACTGTAGTTATAGAGGGATTTACTTTAGGTCCCTCTAATTAAAATCTGAGGTTCTAGGTTGCCTTGTTGGCATAAGCAGTTAGTTACCCAGGCGATCATAACTAGCAATGTTTTACTATCAGAAACAAGTAAAAGCTAAATTTTTAGATCAGTAAAAAAAAGGAACAAATTCATTGCAGTAATGCCTAAACTGATAGTAAATTATTGTATCTATATCTTACAATGAAATATCTACCTTTGTATCGTAATTAATCATGTCTCTTCCAAAAAGTACAAATAAAATATTACTGATATGACCGCACTCTCAAACCTTCATTGATTTTTCTTTAAACATATATTTTTCTCTTAAACACCATGGTTATCAAACAGTTTAAAATAGATTCTAAGTGGCTACAGATGCGTATATGAATCGGGGAACTTGAACTCATAAACTCAAAGATCTAAATGCCATCTGCATGTCATTCGACCGAAGCGGAGCAGAATCTAAAGTTTAAAAGTGATTTTTAACAACAGCAGGTCTACACGCCAACAACGGGGCTTAAAACTGCAGATTTTTTCCCCAAGGCAGAAAATCATTTCTACTTATAAAACGTCGTAAGACAAGAATCTGAAATTTTAGAGGAATATTAGTTAAAAGTGCAAAGGTAAGATGAAAAAGTATTCAGTGTCAGCTCGCGGACACAGAATTTTCAATAAATTTCGCTTTTTTTATGTCGGCAAATTCGAACAACTGCCTATATCTGCTTTGGTTACACAACCAGATACAACATTTCTATACTGCACATGGGTTTTTTCAATACTACTTATCTTGGAACCGAGTTTTTCATGATTTGCCCTCTTTAAAAGGCTACATCTACAACTCCCTGAAACTTTATACAACGTTCCTCTGTTATGTTTTCATTAAACTGTTTCTAGAATTTTGGGTTAAGAGTAAAAATTTGGAAGATGCTTTCCCTGGAGCAAAAAATTGGTGTGAAAAAATACTTTTTGGCGCCTTTAGAGTGGTTAAAAGTGTTATATGTTATTTTTTAATAAATTTCGAAGGCAATTCATTTTGAAATTTTTCTGTGGTTCTACTGAGGAAAAGTTTGAAATCGCAAATAAATAAATAATATAAAATATTATTAATTAATTAACATATTGTTGACTAGCAATTTTATTTAAATGTATACGTAAGTTACCGGCAAAGACCGCAATTTTGGCAGTACGGCACTTTTATTTCCTGAAATCTATTTTCTTTATATGGGGGTCTGAGATTCACAGTTTAAGTGATAAAATGTGAGGATTTGCCTGACACTCATTCAGGTCATAGTAAAGGTAGTTTTCAAGTAAAGCAATGTTCAGTGGATTAAAAATTTCTCCAATATAACCTTTCTTTATCTTAAATTGTCTTTAACATCTCCGTGTAAAAGCACGAGTTTGCTTGGTACCAGTCAACAGTGTGTTAATCAGATTTTTAAAAAATGTCGGATCTCCTTACAGTGGATCCTTGCATATTGTGGCTTACTTCAAAACGAGATAGCGGACCGTATAGCCAAGAAGGGCGCAAAGGTTTTGCACAACCCTAACAAGTCCTTGACATATCATTCTTACAAGCTTTTTATAAAAATGACCTGCAAAAATACTTTTAAATCGAAGTCTAATGAGTCCTTGTTGAATCCCTGCTCTGAATCGTCTAGAGCAGGGATTCAACAAGGAGGTCCAGGTGGACGCCTTGGGGCTCGATGGAAGTTTAAAAAGGGTCTATAGTATTCCAGGGGTCTATTGGGGGTCTATGATAAATTTTTATGTTGTAAAATTTAATTTAATTTTTTAGGAATGTAATTATCAGATAATAATACCCGTTTTAATATGTATAAATTACAGATTTGTATAAGGCGGAGTGATCCATGCATCTAAAGTCGAATGTCATGACGCTTTTGTATAAGCCTCGAATGCCGCGGTCGTCTTTTATTTGTGTACCAACACTAGGCAGAACTGGGAAAATGCACTGGACCTTAAACAGCACACGGGTCCTCCCGATTCAACCACGAGAAGCAGTTTCGTTTTTTTTCTCTTGGCGATGTTTGTGCAATTACAATCTGTGTTCATGAAATCTTGTTTATACTTCTGAAATTAAAAATGAAAACAGTGCAAAAATAATAAAACATAAAACTACTGAACCACACTTTCTAATATCTTGTTCATCTTTTTGTAAAAATTGTTCTCTTTAAGTGTTTTATGTGCTTTTATTAGTATTATAATTATGTTGTATGCTGTATATATAGAGAAAAATGGGAGGGGATCGATGAAGAAAATAACTCTTATCAAAGGGGTCGATGTAGGAAATAGGTTGGGAGCCCCTGGTCTAGAGAAAAGCCCTGGGCTATACTATGTAATCAGTCTTCTTTTGTTCCTGACTCCCGCGTTTTTCTGCGGTCGCACGTTTCAGACTTTAAACCGGCCACATCTTTTAGGGATTGGTCTGGCTGATTTGCCCGACTGCGCCATCCGGGCCTATCAATGACTGCTTTACATCTTGACGTGTGCCCTGCACTTTCGAATTTTAAGTCCCTTGTTTTGAAGTAAGTACTGCAGAGCCCGTGGTCGAATGGCCTAGTGGCCAAATAAATAACCGGCATTTGTAAAATAAAATAATAAATAAAAGCTTGAAATAATAACAATAAAATATGCAAACAGAGTTACTGGTTTAGCAGATATAGGAAAAACTAAATTTTTTAATTTTAATTTACGAACGAAATATCAATATGTTCGAGTATTTTTTTTTTTCCTACTTAGAATGATCTTTACAAAAAGAATCTTTAAAAGTAGAAATCATCACGATATGCTTGTGAGAGTAGATAAAAATCCCATTTTTTTTTGTCCCGCAACCCCCATATAAACAAGACGATAGACACAATTCTCCGAATGGTTACCAATAGTGACGAACTGGGAAAATATGAGCGCTAACAAATTTTCTTTTCTGAACTTCTTCCCCGTCTCGACAGTCAACCGGTATACATGAAGGGAATTTAAAGGGCAAAATAGGGCAATCGATCATTTTCATATATCTGGCAGCGAACACGCGTGATAATTTTCCGCGCTTGGCAGTATTCCAGAGTACATACTGCGATATTCAAGATTTATGCGCTCTACATCCTTTAACCACTGAATCATACAGGTAATGAAAAATTAAAGAAAAATCTGTTCTAACAGCCATAGCTTTTAATTATCATTTCAGTCCCTTTGGTAAGGGTTGGGCAGGTTTTCGGCTTCTTTCACAGTAATAGTTAGAGTGTTGCACGTTAACTAATTTTTATGTCGCGTTATATTTAATTTATATTTTCCCAAAATAGGAATGTACAAAAATGATAGAATTATCATGTATCATGTTATATACAATGTATAATAAATAAATCATTTTGTGAAACATGTAGGAATACGATCATTTAGTAGGTTTATTACAGAAAAATATTTGTTGATCAAAAGAATACAACTTGTAACATGTTTCTGTAGGGCTTTTTATTGCATGTGGATTTTTAACGTTTTCCTTAGTTTGATATATTTTTTTATTTTAAAAATGTTTAAAAATTTTATTTATTTATTTATTTATTAATTTATTGCAAAAGTTCAAGCAAAAAATTTTAGCCTTTTCATTCAATGAGTTTCTTTCAGTTATTACATCTAAGCAAAAGTAAGAGATTTAAACAATTATGCATATAAATATGGCATAAAGATTGTTTATTAGATTAAGTAATGGAGGCGAAATCTATGAATTAAACGTTTTGGTGCATAAATCTGTGGCAAACATAGCCGCAACTCAGCTGCACAGGATTGTTCATCTTGTGCCTATATTCTGAAAGTGAAGCTTTTTTTGTAATTTCAAGTAAATTTTGCAGGTGTGATCAACACAGCGATTTTTTCCTTAGTTGACAGAAATATTTCATAAATAAATTATATATCGCCTTTTACGAACACTGAACTATAGTTTAAGTATTTCATCTTTCTTTTTTAACTAAAATAGGGCCAAAATGTAAGTAAGTGGTTGTAACTTCCGTAGCCAACGAAATTTCTGTTGTCGAGGGGCTTGATATCACAGCCACCGTATACGAGAACTGACCGAAAACACATTTTATCCTGTATTTTATATTCATTAAAAATGTTAACCCCAACTTTCTCCTGTGTAGGGCTATTTATTACATTACAGTAAATGGTATGTACTCTAGATTTGTCTCCTATATGAGCAATTCACATCTTATGGTGGTGAAGTAGATCGCACCCTTATTATGTCTCTGAAATTAAAATAAGCAAAATCCTTACATTAAACTTTTGAACTACAATGAAGTCTCATGCATAGTTTCAATCTAACACCCCTGCATACACTGGCAATCTGCAGTCGTCAAAAAAACCCTTTACTGAAAGTAATCACCATCGAATTACACTTCAAAGGGTCAAAATGATAAGTAACTCATGATAATTTTATTAACTGCTTGACACAGCAATGTTTGCATATCAGGGGTTTACACAGGACAGTTTTTTTACTTATATTTACTGAAATTATTCAACAGTCTTCATTCTATCTGGAGATAATTTCTTTTGTCTGAAGTCATTGTTCCATTTTAATATTTTTGGTATACAGAAATTACGATAAAGATAAGTAATACTTTTTTCAAACTATAAATATTTGGAAAGTAAAGGGGTTAAAATTAAAAGTCGTCACTAGGAGACGTCTGCTTTATGCCTTAAAAACTGTATCAAGCGTTTTTTTTTTCTAACTCTGGCTCGAAGTATCTGATCATTTTTTCAATGTTTATTCAGTATCTAATTGATCGGAAGTAGATAAGTGCTCCTTTACTTTTAGTTTGCTAACACTGTCTTTATTGGTAAGTTAATCGAATGTATCTTTACATAAGACTGAAATGAAATAAGTAAATCTGAAAAATATATTTGTCTTATACTATTTTTTAAAAAAGGAGAATTATTTTAACAAGTAATTAGTGATGAAAAGCTAAACCTATTTAAGAGGCTGAGAAAAAAATTAGAAAATGAACTAGGAGAATATTTCCTCTGCACTAAGCTGTTCATTTCCTTTACTAATGTCCTTTCATCTCGGAAGAAAGTAGTAGAAAGAGAAACATATCGATACAAATGGTACTCTAAACATTCTCTTGCTCATAAAATAAAAGGCACTAAATTAATGCAAACTTTAGCAAAAACAGAACATTTCTTATGCATGCTAGCTGAAACTAAAACCATAAATTTTCCAAAATATTCTCATGCATATTAAATTTTTTATTTAGTCCTGCTAGTCTATAAATAACTTAAGGGTGTATTTTTTTATTCGGCTATAAGGATTGATAAATGCTTCTCTTTAAAACACTTCATTGCTATTGTGTCTCCTAAAATAACGAAGCCATAATGTTTATAAAAATTTGCAAACATTAAATTTTATATTATGACTTTACATCAATGATTTTGAAAAGCTAAAATGTGCTTTTATCTAAAATATGCTATGAATTTTACAATAAGGTTTGTGAAACCATCTACGCACACATCAACACTTATGTTTCTTTACAATCATCTATCAGCATACATAAATTGCAACCATAGTTTAAGTTACATCTAAACTCTTCAAAAGTCACAAAAAGCCCATAGCAGCACTATTACATAATTTTGACGAAATGATAAAACAATGAGAAATGATTTCTGAAATTCAAAATACTTAAAATATCAGTCTTAGTCCCTCTTCCCAAAACGCCCCTTCAACATTACAAAGAATATTCCTTCATAGAAATCAGAATGAAACCTATTAAACTACACTCAGTGTCGAACTACTTTCTAACTCAGATAATAGGTTTGGTTTGATTTTAGAGCGATAGGCCAATTTTTGCTGCATGAGGGCCAATGTGATCGGGGCCTACTGCTTAAAGCCGATTCCGAACGACTATTAACATCCATGCCAAGAGTGGGGTTCGAACCCACAGACTCTGGTACCAATGCCAGCATCCTAGCCCTTCGGTCATCGTCCTGCCTCAGATAATAGGATTTTTCTTATATGTTAATACAATTTTAATATAATATAGCTACGCAGATGCATGGCTACAAGCGTATCATTTAATCGTAACCGTATCGAGATACGTATAAATTTTACAATAAGGTTTGAGAGTTTGTGAAACCATATACGCACACATCAACAGTTATGTTTCTTTAAAATCATCTATCAGCATACATAATTTTGAATCAGATTTTAAGTTACAAAATTATGTATAAGGTTAACCAGGCAAGTGTGACCAGGCTCTGTAATGAACCGGAGAATCTAATTTTAGTACGCTATGACCAGCTGATGAAAACATTGTATTACCCAGAAACATGACAGAAATGTTGCATGATACTGATACAAAAGTTTACAAACTGAGCTTCCGGTGCGTGAAAACGGAAATCAAGGTGTTTCGCATGGAAAAGCGTTGTGATGGAGATCAAAACGATCAGAGGAAAATATACACATAGGTTAACAAGGGGCCTCATATCATCATTTTGTAAACCGATACAGATAAGTTCAACTTATACTAGTGTGGAGACATCCTCATGCAACATTAAGAGACTAGCTGAATACCCATGCTTCGCTACGGAGTACATTCAAATTAAACACAACGGATAATGTATGCAACTAATGTCATATATATATATATATATATATATATATATATATATATATATATATATATATATATATATATATATATATATATATATATATATATATATATATATATATATATATATATATATATATATATATATATATAATCGTAACGGATATTTTTATAGACAAAATAATGTAGAAGAAAATATTCAAATTAAATACAACGCTAAATGTATGCAATTCATTTGTATGTTTAATATCCATAAAACATACTATTTTGAATTATACTCTTCAAAAACTTCCATCTATATTAGTCTAGAGGTTAAATTTTATCTCTTACCGTACTCCAATATTTTTTGTCAATTTATTTCGTTGTTATGCCCATGAGGCAAAATTAAGTTAAAGTATCACAAAAAGAAAAGAAATCCCGTGATCAGCATTTAATAAATTAAATTCTAAAAATTAATCTTCAAAAATTCACCAAAAATCAGAAAATGGAGGTATGGATTTAAAAAAGATTTCAATTGAAAGGAAGTTTTATGATCTTTCTCGTGATATAAATTTTATAACCCTCAAATTATTATTTTAAATACAAACTTAAAAAACGTTACAAAATTTAATTTTAAAAATGTAAGAAGAATTTTTCAAAAATCTTTCTTAGTGCACCCCTACACTGTAAGAAGAATCTCCATGCAAAATTTCAGCCCTTTCGGTCCAGTGGTTTGGCGTTATCTGTCAGTCAGTCACTGAACTGTTTTATGTATATAGATGTTTAATACGTTGTACTATATATTTTTTTCACTCGCGATGTTTCGAAACCTCTTTCAGAAAAGTGTTATAAGATAAACATACATTATACAGCCGTACCATTAACATCGTGTCACTCACATGTTAATGGGCTTTGTACAATTACAACACAAGACAACAGCATATCTGTTTCTGTTACGGATGATATTTGTCTTTCAAACTAATAACAAACAGATTGTTACTCCGTGTCATTGGTTCTATCAAAAATGCTGTTCATAGTGCGGAGGCTATTGTAGATTAAACATTCGCAATGAATATGAATTACTGGACTTACCAACGGCTCGCAGACACCAGACCAGTTGTGGTCAACATCTAATGCGGACGGACGCCCCAATTCCCACCGCGAGACTGCTGGGAATTCATTGAAGGGGGCTCCGTAAAGGCGGCCAGCATTACCCCCCTACAGGCCGGTCCCGTAGTTTAGAACAGAGACAAGTCATCAAAAATACTATTTAAAATGTCGGTTCACAGAAAACAGTACACCAACATATAAACGGTATTTTAAGAACAGTATCATCATAAGCGCAATATATACATTCATAAGAAATTAATGCACTACTGTGAAAATCCGACAAAAACATTTGAGAGCGAAAGAAACCTAAAACATATATGACACCACTTTAGTCTTCATAACTAGGAAAGAGTTGTACTAGAGTAAGAAAACGCGGATAAAAAAACAAAACACCCTCAGAACGCCCTAACGAAAAAAGAAAGTAAGGAAATAAACCGGCAGAGTGGTTCCTGTGGACGGAGTCTATTACATTTCCTTTCTTATGTTCCTTTATTTCCGAGAAAAGTAGTACTGGACTAGAGATATTTCGATGGAAACTGAACCACTCTATAAGGACATTCTCGCTGACAAAGGAGTGCCATTTACTGAACAGATAATTTTTCTAATTGAAACAATCCATAATTTATACGATTTATGGGACGGATTCTGTGACTTGTTGGAAGTTATATATTGAAAAGAAATATGGCTTCCTCTCGTAAAAGTAAAAACAGATTAGGGAATACAATTTGGAGTCAGTGAATTATTTGTTCCTGAATTTGTTCATGGATTTGACGAATTCTTCATCAATCGATCGTCGTTAAGGGTCATTGTATCAGAGTCACAATGACCCTTAACGAAACAATTTATTCACCTCTTAAACATTTTTCCTCAATGAAAATTAGTTACATTGATGTGCTCTTTCGCATACGAGCATAGCAAAATTTTGGACTCCCGTAAACTAGAGAAAGACAATGCAAGTGTAAAGTTAATATCAGGATCATAAGCGATTAGCAGTGCACACCAAATCAGAATATAAGCATGCTGTAACTATGCACTGAACAAATGAAATGCTGCTTCAAGAAAGCTACTTGTTTCAGGGTGTAATGTTGCTGGATAGCGAATTTACCTGTTTTGGGTATCCACTTTTATGACTTACACATGCTTTCGTACCCTTTTAATTAAACTTCCATTTTTGCAATGTACCTAAAACAGCATTTCATTTTTACAGTGTAGTTAAAAGCGTATACTGAATGCCTAATTGATGAAGAATAAAATTAAGACATACTAATATTTTTTTACCTTAGAAAACTTATGTAAGAAACTTTATGTTTGAGAGCTATGTTTTTAAATAAAAATTATTCACACCGGTTTATTCACAAAAATATCATAGCTTTCGTTAGAAGACATAGTATGACACTCACAGTCATGTAATACCTCCTAGATGGCGTATTAACCACTAAATGTTGTATATAAGCTATAATAGTCCTACAGATATGGGCTAAATACCATGGAATTTGGATAACTGCTAGCAATGCTGCCTATACATGTCTTCACAGACATTGCTTAACCTCAGTAGATAGGAATTAAATTTCTTGGAAAAGGGTACACCACGTTTTAATTTTTAAAACATGTTTCTTTCTTTTCTACAAATCATAAATCAGATCCACGAACGATTAAATGATCTGAGATTAGAATTTCAAGTCTAGGAAAAATGAAAAATCGAGGAGAATTATAATAGTTATTTTGTAAGGAATAGGCTACTACGACAAGTAAAAATGTCATTATTTTTCACACTGTTTTCGAAAAGTAAATCAGTCCACTTTCTTTTTCGAGCAAGAAAAAAAAACTGGCACATGAAAATCCCAGAATCATGGTATTCTTTGCAGTACGTTCATCTTTAAACACTCCTAATAGCAGTAACAAATCGGTTCGGCAAGTTTCATATCCGTAACTTTAAAACTTCATTTGTCAGTTAGTGTATAGGACATGCTTTAAAAGATCAAGTCAGAAACGCCAAGAGGTTCTTTGATACTCCGGGCGCTAAACTTCATAGGATATTTCAATAGATAATACAAGGGTAATACAATTGGCTATCAGCACATATTTCCTTTTCTTACATTTCACTCTCAAAAAGCTCCCTAGATCTGTTTTCAAAAGGTTATACGAATATTTATTGGATAAACATTTTACTATCATGTCGTTGCGACTTCTCTCTCTAAAATTCTAAACATTTTCGTCCAGAGATATTTTCATCTGATCAGAGGTTGTAAAACCTCAAATGCAACATGTGGTTTTACTTTTTCTTTTTGCAAGTGTAATTAGCTACTAATATACATTCGACTATTTTACAAGAGTAAAATTCAGTTCTTAGAAAGAAAGCAATTTGCGCCTTTTTGCACCTGATAAGTGGAAAGTTCGTGAACGAAAATGACTTTTGCAGTAATCGTTTTACAATAAAGATCCATCAATGAACAAGAAAACATCACGTTCACAGGAAGCAGTCATGCATTAACATCTACATCAATCCAAATTATTAGTACAAATGAGATGGTTAATATCCAATTTGATTTTGCTGGAGATAACAAAACTATTCAATGTCATTTACATAGCTGTATTTTAATATATACCGACCACATAACATGAAATTATTGAGCAAATTTAGAAAACAAAATGAGCTTAATCGTTTTTAGTTCAAAAATAGCGTAAAAGCGTTTTATTTCTTTCTAGGTGAACCTCAGAATAATTTACTAGAAGGTGAAAGAATTTTTAATGCTAATACTACTGATTTAATAGTTTAACCTGTTATTCGCTGGGTGTATATATATATATATATATATATATATATATATATATATATATATATATATATATATATATATATACAGTAGCCATTCCTGTCCCTGGACAAGAATTTGCATTTGGGTCCTTTAATTAATTAGATTTGGGAAAATAATTAGACAAACATAGCATTTTGGGCTCCCCCTTCCAAATGGGCCCTGGGCGGGTGCCCATGTTGCCCCTGCCTAGTTATGGCACTGTATATTTATATTTATATATATATATATATATATATTGTCTATGGCTACTGAGTGAGCTAGAAACATCTAACTTTAAATAACTATATCTGTGAAAATCATGTATACATTTTAAATGGATTTTGTAGAATGCTTAGAAGCTTTATCTTTGTGTATGTTGTGAGTTACCTTATGTTTTGAGTGTTGAACGGCTTATTTGTTTCGAAGAGTAAACTTTTGTTTGTTAGTGACATTTTTTGTACTATTTTAGATCAAATATAGCAATTTAGTCTTGGAAAGAACTCAAGGAATCTCACTTAATTTATATATATATATATATATATATATATATATATATATATATATATATACTTAATTTCACCGATAAATATCTAATTTTATTAACCCCTTTTAAGCTTTCCGTAATTTTTATATCTACTTATAGGCGAGCTCAGAGATAAAAGTGACTAGTGAGAAGATAACCACCTTGCAGTTTTAGACAACAGAGCATACCATATAATGTCATATAAGTAACTTCTAAATTTGCTGACTATGACAATCCTAACCACAAGGAAAGTTCCACTTCGAGAATTTGGGGGTATGAAGTAATGTATAACTGCCTTTTTACGTTTACACTCCTCAGAGAGACTCGAGGATCTTTTAGGGAGAGCTCATCTCTCTTACAGATGTCTTAATAAACGTATTGTTAAATACGAAACTGCGTATTTAATGAAAGTTTTTCTACTTGTGCTGGGCGACTTCAATTGTACGACGTGCCTCCATTTTTAATGATATTTTAACCTCACACACACACACACACACATATATATGTCCTTTACTAATATGTTCTCTGTTAATTTAAATTTATGTATCACCTTTTCAGCTTTTAATCTACTGTTTGGTCACTAACATATCTTTGTTAATATATATATATATATATATATATATATATATATATATAGTATATATATATATATATAGTATATATATATATATATATATAATATGGTTAATAGTTATTTAGTACTTGAGTATGAAATAATTATTAACCACTGTGCGTAACATATCTGAGAACAATAGGCTTCTTTTTTCGCTTACTTCCTCTCTTTTACTCTAGTTTTCATAACATATATATTTAATAAAAGTCTTTAATAAAATGATATACTTCTTCTTCAACATAAATCTTATAAATCATACTCTACTTTGCTGTCATCAAAGGAAAATGCGTATAACGAAGGATTCAAC
>OU015498.1:90294563-90592063 GCA_907164885.2 Dolomedes plantarius
TGTGCGTATAAACGGACTTTTGAATCTTCACCTCTCATTTCCTCACCCTCGTGGTGAGTGAGGAAGAGTCTCACCTCTACAGCAGCATCTCTTCCCACTATTCCGAGAAAAGCCAATTTCCTCTCCGCGAAAGGGGCGAAAAATGACTTCAAAAAATCCTCTGAAAAGAAAGGCAGGGTAGAGACTGGGGTGAAAAGGGGAAAAAAGAAGAAGTTGAAAGCTTTCCTCTATCAAATTCATTTTCTGTCACTCTTATCCACAAGAACCCAGGATTTAAATGACATATAGCTGTGCGAGAAATTCTTGCAGAAAGGTCGATTTCGTACATAACCAATGAAGTTTTTTTTTTTTTACCCATATATATATAAAACAGTTACGTAACTGACTGACTGACTGACATAATACACACAGACCAAACCGCTGGACCTAAAGGGCTGAAATTTTGCATGGCGATTCTTCTTATAGTGTAGGGGTGCACTAAGAAAGATTTTTGAAAAAATTTTCTTAGATTTTTTTTAATTAAATTTTTAAGCTGTTTTTGTAACATTCTTTAAAGTTTGCATTTAAAATAAATATCCGAGGGTTATAAAATTCATATCACGATAAAGATCCTAAACATTCCTTTACAATGAAATCTTTTTCGAATCTTTACCTCCTTTTTCTGATTTTTGGTGAATTTTTAAAGATTAATTTTTAGAATTTAATTTATTAAATGCTGATCACGTGGTTTCTTTTCTTTTTGTGATACTTTAAATTAATTTTGCGTCACGTGCATAGCAACGAAATAGATATTTTTTTTTTCTTCTTGCTAATTCGACAGACGAATGGACCTTATCCCAAAAAATATTAAAATACAGTAAAAGAAAGTCCTCAACTACTGTAGCCTCAAACTACTGTAGCCTCAACTACAGCTCCTCAAACTACTGTATTAACTATACTCAGGGCCCGATTTAGAACATTCTTGACTATAGGCGCAACTCGGGATGGGGGGGGGCCTCCTAATACTGATGTGGGCGTAAAATTTCCAAAATTGACTCACAAAAAAAAATAATCATGAATCATTGCGAAAGTACCATTTTACCAAGAATTGGCTATTAGAAGCGTAGAAGCCTAGAACATTATCCAATAACGAAAAGCAATACAATATATTAACTTCATCATTGAAAAACCAATACAATGCAATCAGAAAAACTTATTAATCCCTTATATACACTATAGCATATACATATAATGAACTATATATATAACTATACATATGATGAACCAATCAATCAATCAATGAAATTTGAAAGGATATATAAAAAAAAATTACTATTAAAAAAGGTAAAATAAAAAAAAATTGAATTGGGAATTTTTTTTCCCTTTTAAATAAAAAAATTTTTGGGGCCCCGAAAATCAGGGCCTGACTGTACTATATTCTTCAGTATGTTCTATTAGATTTAATCTGTATATTGTCTTCTACATTATTTTGTCTATAAAAATATCCGTTACGATTTTGTTATAAATATATTTTTTTCATCTTTTTACATCAATTGCATACATTGATCGTTGTATTTATTATAAATATATATATTTGTTTGCATTGATTACATAAATTGACCGTTGTATCTAATTTGAATATATTCCGTAGCGAAGTATGGGTTTTGAGCCAGTGTATATATATATATATATATAAGAATTCAGTTTTAAAAAAGGGCTTTTTAGAAAGTTAGAAAAAAAAGTAAGAAAATGAGGGCAAAATACGCTCCGAAAGACTTACAGACGCTCTCCCAACTCTCCTAACCCTCAGAGAGACATAACTTAAATTTACAAAGATTAAACGCTAGGGGAGGTTCTAAGAAATAGAGTACTTGGAAGTTTTTGCGATTTTCTTACGGAGAGGCTATCAGAAGCTTTAAGAAGAAAAAAAAATAAAAACATTGATAGACTTTCCTTCAGATCCTCGATTCCTTCTTCTATTCACGAAAACCATAAAAGGTGATTTCGAATGAATAAGATGTGCACACGGCTTTTTAGGTCTGCGAACCTCCCAGCGCCATTATTTTTTGCAAAGCACGCGCGGGGCCCCGACGCCCCTACTTGCGACGCCGGGCTTTCCCCCCCCATGTCACAATTCCTTTCAATTTTTCGCTTCGGTTCACTTTACAAGCGAATTCGCATTCGGAGAAAATTTCGCTGCGCGCTGGAGTCATTATTATTTATTTCGGTAATTTTTTTTAAACTTTTTTTTTATTTCGCAGATATAGGGTGCTACGTTTTCACACCAATTTCACTTCTGTGATTGCGGGTGAGTATAGTTTGGATGTTCCTGCGTATATCGTAGCTGCTTAGGAGTCTAGATTTGGGAAGGGTTGCGCATATAAGGAGGAATAGGGGGTATATTTTTTACCCTTTTTTTATTGCTGAAAGGGCTCCGAGGCGGAATGAATATATATATATATATATATATATATATATATATATATATATATATATATATATATATATATATATATATATATATATATATATATATATATACGGATACATATCGTTAAAATAAATAAGAAGAATTATACTAATGGAGCGATGCACACAAATGGCTAGAGGGGGGTTGTGACCCCTCTTCCCTGGTTGAGCATGTTTTCGTGCCAAGGCGAACACTCCCAGTGGACCAGAGCATCGCGAGACCGAAGACTCGATAAAAGAGTTCATCTAAATCATTTGTACAAAAAGAGCTGAATAAAAGAGTAAATTTTTTATGCCTAAACAAAGCTAAAAAATATAAAAATATTTAAAAATATTTTTAATTTTTAAATATTTTTAAATATTTTTATATTTTTTAATTTTTAAATATTTTTAAATATTTTTATATTTTTTAGTTTTGTTTAGGCAGAAAAAATTTACTCTTTTATTCAGCTCTTTTTGTACAAATGATTTAGATGAACTCTTTTATCGAGTCTTCGGTCTCGCGATGCTCTGGTCCACTGGGAGTGTTCGCCTTGGCACGAAAACATGTTCAACCGGGGAAGAGGGGTCACAACCCCCCCTCTAGCCATTTGTGTGCATCGCTCCATTAGTATAATTCTTCTTATTTATTTTAACTATATGTATCCGTATTGTAATAGGGGGTGTGTTGCTGTACGTGCAGGCACTTCTGTATTTCGATTCTGTTTTTACGATTTTAGTGTTTTCGCAGGTTTTTGTACCACTTTATATATATATATATATATATATCAATGAAACAATAACCTTTCACTTTCATTAAATGAAACGCTAATTCGAAATACTTTCATTTTATCTCAATAAAGTATCGTCCCTTAATCCAAAGTTTAATCTAGTAATTGATTATAAAGTCTAAGTAATCGATTAGATTTTCCCCTAATCCACGTGTAGATAGAAGATCTTATATAACATAGAATGTTCCAGGCGTCTGACGCAATATCACCTCATATGACGTGTGAGGTCAGATGTCTTGAACTTGGTTTTGGTGATGTTGTTGTTTTGTTTTGTTTTCTAATGCACCCTGGACGAAAGTATTCCAGACCAGGTCCATATAGGCTAATGGGCTGCGGGTCGCGGCTCCTGTTTATAATGTCACCACAAGGGTCCGAGTCCCATTTAGCCAGGTGCCACCGCAATTTTGACCGAGCAACCCCAGGGGTGATATCTGAGGGATCGTACCCTCTCCCACCTTCTCTGACATCATAGAGGGATTTTCCGGTTAACGGATTTAACGCGTCCATATCAGTCCTAGACACGGAGGTTTCGGTGTGAACTACATCAATAACTTTAAATGCCTTTACTTTTATCCATTTACATTTTTGTTGTTATTGTTCTTTATGCCACTTGACCGACAGCAACATTAGATCAAGTCCCGAAGGCTATGGGCGATGAAGTTGCGGCTCCTGTTTTGACTGCCACCACAAGAGTCCGACTTGCCCGAAGGACCAGTCCCATAATTTTCAACCGAGTCGTGTGACGAGACCAGAACACTTGACCCCGAACCTCCAGAGGTAATTTTGAGAACTTGGAGTACATTGCAGCCACGACAGATTTTACGTGCACCAGCCGCCATCAGTGTACACGGCAATGAATTTGTCAGCGACGAGCATCGAACCAGTGACTTTCTGATCACTAGCTTGCTGTCATTGCCAACTAGGTCACTGCGGCCATTTAAATTTTACTTTTTTTACTGTACATTAATTAATTAACAATTAAGTAAATAATGATAAAAATAAATAAAAGAATAATAATAAAATTAGTAAATGAAAAAATATATATATATATTTAATGAAGGATAATTAAGTATAATTTAAAGGTATACAAAGATTACATGCACTTAGTTATTATTATGTAAGTTGGTAGTATGAACAAAACAGGTGCCGAGTTAATTTATTAATGTATTGTCTCTGATATTAATTTTATATGATGCATTTTTGAGTAGTATGAGTTGTAATACTACTTGTCTACTGTTACACATAGTAATTAAAAAGAAAAGAAAGAGAAGAATAAATGTATTGTAATTTAACTTTGTAATCAGAAATAAATAAAGAAAGGAAAAAGTCGACTGGAACCGAGAACGGCCAGCTCGAAAATTATTTAAAATATAATATGTTACACATATTCTTTGGTAATTTACGAAACAGCATCTGTCAGGTTCACTAGTATTACACTTGACTGTCACCAAATAATCATAGGCTACCAATAACGTAATCCTTCCTATCTCTGAATATTATTTACATTGAAAAGTAATATTCAGAGATAGAAGCAATATAAGAGATATAGAAGCAAAGAAAATGCTACATTAGACAGCGATTTTTTTTCTTTTTAAGTCACCCGCATGGAAGGTTGTTCCGAAAAGTGAGGTGCAAAAGAAAAAAATAAAGTCATAAACACGCCCGCCTTTTTAGCATTTCGTTCCATTACTCTGAGAAAATTACACGAGGAGCAAAGTCTTATATTTCCACTCTCGCAGTTACTCTTCAGATAGTCAGCTCCGCATCACTTTTCTTTTCAATTTTTCCGCCTACATTCACTTCTTCTAGTGGATTCATGTTAGGCTGAATCTCTCTTGACGTACGCTAGAGTGGTTGTAGTGTATGCAGTTATTTTGTAAACATTTGCATTCCATAATATTATGCAACAAACAAAGCGCTTTAATGGTGTTTTTGAAAAGAAATGGATTAAACTGCTCTTTACAATATTAAAGGAATTGCACAAAAACATTTATTTATTTAATGTTTGCTATTACGTTTCTTCGTGATATGTTCAACAGTTAAGGTTGCTGTGTAAGGACTCTCCTAGATTCGCTCACCTCAGTGTTAACCTATCGAGAAAATAAGTCTACTATTTACAGCTACATAAATGTTGATCATAGGCGTAACGTGCTTTTAACTTTTTTTTTTGGGGGGGGGGGGGCACGAATTGAATTCAGTTAGTGCCCTCAGAGAAATGACTTCCGGACGTTCCTTAAAATATGAAATATTATGGTTTTTTTAATTAAATAACAATAGAATTGATGTCTGAGTAGTATTCGAAAGTTATACAATGATAAAAATAAATATAATATAAATAAAATGAGAAAACAAATATAGCATCGAATTTTTGTTATGGGTCATATCATTGTTAAAAACTATGTTTAGGTTAAAGACATATTCGGAATCTTCAGTTTCAAGTTTGAAAAAGCGGGAAAAAACAAACTTTTAAGAAAGTTTTCTACGATTTTCCGATTTTAACGTTCTTCTATTAACGTTTTAATTTATTTCAAGTTAAGTTGGGGGGGGGGAGCACGTGAAGCTGGAACTAATGTTTGGAATCCGCATCGTATCAGTATCAAAACTTGATACTCTGATACAATTGGAAAATGATCCACTTCAGTTGATATGTTACAGAAACATTTAAGAAATGATTCAGAGTACAAACACAGAAGTGCAGATGCTTTTCGAAGTATCACAATAAAGAGAATGGGGAAGCAATGATACAGTTGTGTTACACTAGAAAACAAATTATCCAGGACAATGAGAGGTATACGAAAGGGTGAGAAAGGGGCATCATTGATCTGTATCATGATATGGCGAGATACGTAACTCAGTGTCGCTCGTCTAAAGTTAAAATGGATTTTATTTCCCTGAAATCTAAACCTGCTTCCACAATAATAGCATTTAAACGCATCAGCACTTGTGTGAAGATCGAACAAAATGTTTGGAATCTGCATCGTATCAGTATCAAAACTTGATACTATGATACGATTGGAATATGATCCACTTGAGTTGATATGTCACAGAAACATTTAAGAAATGATTCAAATGAGTACAAATACAGGAGTGCAGATGCTTCTCTAAATCTATACTTGTATATAAAGAGAGAGCGATTTTGTACGTGGAGGGTAATCTTCAGAACCACTGTACCTATTTGAAAAATTCTTTCACTGTTTGAAAGGTACATTATTCCAGATGGACATAGGCTATATATTATGTATATCTGATCAGTAGAAATAAAGTTAGGGGCTTAATCCTTACAATCTCCATTGTTTCCGCTACTGTCTTCTACCCCTTTTTGTTCCGAAGATTTCAACGATCCCTATCGTGGTGCTTTCACGGTGGGCTTCTGTTCTGACGCTAGAGGTTCGAACCTAGCCGTTCTCCGGCACGCCTTTTTTCTTTTAAAAAATTTATTTTAATTATTAACTAACATAAAATTAATTTAAGTTATTATTTCGGTTATTATGCATTAAGGTAAAATAAGATTTACGATTTATTGGCTATCAACTGGAAATTTATTGGTATAATATTTTGTTCAACCCGGACAAAGTCGGGACGTGCCGCTAGTATCACAATAAAGGCAATGTGGAAATAATGATACAGTTGTGCTATACTAGAAAACAAATGATCGAGGATAAGGCGAAAAAGGTATCATTGATCTGTATCTTGATCTGACGTGATACTTAACTCGGTGTCACTTCATCAATACGGATGAATCTTACCGTGGTTATCTACATCAGAATCTGATATAATACACAATTTATGATACGCAAGTGTGCTCAAAGTTAAAAAACTTGGTTCTAAATTGCATGGAGAGATAAATTCAATTTTTTTCTTTAAAAGGCTTAAATTTTCTCAAAATAATGTCAAGAAGTTATCCCCGAGGCTTCGAAATTACTTTTTTATTCCAAGGTATACTCTAAACATTTCAATCTGGTATTAAACCAATAGCAAAATGCAATTGAGTCCCGTTAATATTCTATCAAAAAGTTTATCAGATTTTCTTCCAATTATTCGTTGTTCATCTATGATGAATACTTATTGCAATCTTCCATGCCCTAAAAGATAATGAACTATGACTAAACTAATTTAATGGGTGCTTTCTACGACAAGTTTAATAAAGATAACTAAAAAGTCCCTACCAGTAGCGTGTACAGTGGCACGCGATGATTGTCCGTAAAAATGACTAGACTAATCTTACCGAAAAGGTATAATGAAACAGGGGCAATTTAACTTCTTCATCTCCTATAGAAGACAACACTTCTATGCATTCTTAGCCAGAAAATATTCTCTGGGAACAAAGACAGCGACGTGAGAGAAAAATCCATAGAACTACATTAGAAAAGGGCACTATTTTGCTTTTATTTAGTAAATTATTAATATTTTAATAAGCATTCAAGCAACCTTGAGGATATGCTTTAAAAACGAAGTTATGAGAAAAAGGTTTTTAAAAAATAACCTTATAATGTAGGAATAGCTTCATTGGTACAACGTCTGTTTCGAGATGTGAAATAACTGTTAAACTCTATTGATGGGTCGTTGGTCAAAATAATAGTCTAGGCCGAGACTGATGAGTGTTGTTAAGTAGACCGGTTAGACCAGGGGTGCCCAACCTTATTCCTACATCGATCCCTTTTAAAAGAATGATTTTCTTCATCGACCCCCCTTCCCATTTTCTCTATAATATACAGCCTACAACATAATTATAAGACTAATAATTGCACATAAAAACTTAAAGGTGGCGATTTGAACAAGAATATGAACAAAAAATTAGAAAAAGTGGTTCATTAGGTTTACGTTTTACTATTTTTGTACTATTTTCATTTTTAATTTCACAAATATAAACAAGATTTCAGTAACACAGATTGTAATTGCACAAACATCGCCAATAGAAAAACGAAACTACTTCTGATTGGTTGCATCGGGAGGACCCATGTGTTGTTTAAGGTCCAGTGGATTTCCCCAGCTCTGCCTAGTGTTGGTACACAAATAAAATCTGACGGCGCCATTCGAGGCATATACAAAAGCGTCATGAAATTCGACTTTAGATACGTGAATCACTCCGACCTATGCAAATCTGTATTTATACATATTAAAACGGACATTATTATCTAATAATTACATTAATAAAAAATTAAATTAAATTTTAAAACAGAAAAATTTATCAAAGACCTCCAATAGACTCCTGGAACACTATAGATTCTTTTTAAACTTCCATCGACTCCCAAAGGGTCCACCTGGACCCCGTTGAGAATTCTTGGTTTAGACCATTGCTTAACACTATAGACTCTTTTTAAACTTCCATCGACTCCCAAAGGGTCCACCTGGACCCCGTTGAGAATTCTTGGTTTAGACCATTGCTTAACACTATAGACTCTTTTTAAACTTCCATCGACTCCCAAAGGGTCCACCTGGACCCCGTTGAGAATTCTTGGTTTAGACCATTGCTTAACACTATAGACTCTTTTTAAACTTCCATCGACTCCCAAAGGGTCCACCTGGGCCCCGTTGAGAATTCTTGGTTTAGACTATTGCTTAACACTATAGACTCTTTTTAAACTTCTATCGACTCCCAAAGGGTCCACCTGGACCCCGTTGAGAATTCTTGGTTTAGACCATTGCTTAACACTATAGACTCTTTTTAAACTTCCATCGACTCCCAAAGGGTCCACCTGGACCCCGTTGAGAATTCTTGGTTTAGACCATTGCTTCTCAACATTTTTATGTCTAGCCACCCACCCTTTGGATGATCTTTATACCCTACGACCCCTTAGGCTCCAAAAAATGTAAGTAACACTAGTAAAATACATTCTACACATATTTTTTGCTCACCATTCGCATCCTCCCTGAATATCCCACATACCTACCCCGGGAACGCGCCTCCCAGACTGAAAACCCAGGGTTAGACTATCGTCTGCAGACCCACTAAACAGTTCTTTAATATATTACGTGCACAGTGATAGGTTATGGATCCCAATATTCTCTCATCCGTTTCTGGTAGTCGAGGAATAGATGATTAACCTTTTCGTGGTGCCTAGGCACGTTAAAAATGTCGATATCAAAACAAATTCTTATCCCATGTATAAAATAAAGTTTGATGATATATGCGAGAATATTTTTATTCTTTCACATGTAGGATAAAGAAGAATTATTGGACCTACAAGCTAAAAATTATCAAATATGATCGATGCCAGAGTGCCTTCTAAATATTTTGAAAAGACTGAACAGTTAGTTAAAGGATTTTTTTAATCCTTAAATAAAAGGTTGTTCAGTTTTTAACCATTATTTCCTTATTACAAGATAGTTCTGTAAATTTTTATTCAACTTTCAATGAATAATGAAATATACTTTTAAAAATATACTTTTCTAAATGAAATGTAGTTTTTAAAATTAATGAAATATACTTTTCAAAATGAAATATACTTTTCAAAATTAATGAAATATACTTTTCAAAAAATACTTTTAACAACTTCCTATTCAATCTAAAATTAAAATAGATTTTGATTGATTACTTACTTTTTGTTTTAAATCTGTCCAGAAATGTTAAAAAAAATTACAAGAAAAAAGCTATAAAAGCAAAAAGACAAACGTGAATATTTATACCAGTAGGAATATTCTAGTTTATTTATTCATCCCACCTGATTTCAGTTGCCTTATATAGAAACGTAAATGAATTAGGCTAAACATGAAAGTTGCAGACTTTTAAATTAGTGAAATTAAAGTCTCTCAAATTCTATTAAGTGTATATGAATAATACTGTACTTTTCTTTGTAATAAGGGAATCATGGGAGGTAAAATAAAGCCTACAAAAAGCAACTTACACTGAATTTATTGCACAACATATCATATAAGAATTATTTTGTATAGCTGTTAAAAAAATAAATGTGAGTAAAATTGAAATTTAAGGATGAGACATTTTAAAACAGGAAGAAAATTGTTGAAATAGCGAGAAGTATCTTAAATAAATTCAAATTCTAATCTTAATTTGCTGATGCAAATAAAACAAGATAAATAAAATAAAATACTGTTTTTAAAACACCATTAGAACTGATGTCATTTGTTTTCAAACGATAACTACACAGAAAAACATTATTTTCCTAATATAGCATCATGAAGTTTGGATGAGCATCTCACCAGTTTAAATATTTTATTTAATAGGATGCAACCATCGCAAATTTCCATGCCAATTTCTTTTCCGAGCCCCTCATTAAAAAGCACGCAACTTTCCAACCGAACAAACTAAAATTTAGACTGAAAAACCCCTCATACCTATTTCCCCCTCATTACTGATTCATAAACATAAAAATAAATGGCGAAAAACAATGCCCGGGGAAAAAAATCGATTACAATAACAGTAACTCAGTCATTTTTCTACGACTTATTGGAATAGTTTCTTCTTTCTTTGTACTTCCCCCCAAAAAAAGAACCTGACAACAGACGATATCGTCGACAAGTGTTGTGCGGGCGTTCAACGAGCACCAGCTGTTCAAAAAATCGATGCCAGTATTGAACACATCCGTAACCAGTACCCTTTCTTCTCTGGGAGCCAAAAGTAATAACAGTTACAAAAAAGCAAAAAACAAAAAGGAACACTGATACAGTTGTTTTAGAAAATGAAATAGACAAAGCGAGGGGGGTTGCAAATTTAATTCTTGCTGCAAGAGGTTTTTATTATTTGTCTTTAGAAACTTTCCTCCAGTATGATTAATGAAAGAAGCAATACTACTTGCAAGAATAAAAAAGCGGTTACTTTTATTAGGAAAAAATGTTAGAAACTGCTACTCAAATAAATCAGGAAATAGCAAGCAAGAGTAAAATGACGTCTGCATTAGTTAGTACTATATCTGGGAGTACCAGATCTAAATGGAGATTTTTAGAGGTATGGGGAAAGCGTGGTGAGTCGATATAACAATTTCACTAGAAGGTGTATTACTTAAGAAATCAAAGTAGCAATGAGAGTTTGATTTAGGAAATGAAATCGACAGGGGGAAGAAATTTTTTTTGCTACTAAGAAAGAGAGGTTTCTTTTTAAAACTTTTTCGGGAAAAATAAATGAAAGATGTAATAACATTAACAGAATTAAAAGTAGCTACTTTTTGGGGAAAAACGTGGTTGAAAATCGGTGCTATGATATCTATGCTATATCTAAAGTATTAAACTGATAGAAGATGAGAAAAGTGAGGTGATAGTGCCTCTTGATTATTATATGAAACACAATTGATAAATTACATATTTGATTAACATTAGAAAGACGGCTGCCGTCATTTTGACGCTTTCGGATATACTATTGAGCGTTATGTCTGTATTTATGTCCTCAGGCTTTTGAAATTGTATGACTTTTTCTAATTTTACGCGAAATATGCACACACATTTACAAAATTATATTCGATATTAAAGAGCGGGGGGGGGGGGGGGGAGAATGTGTTGTATACCTGCTAAGACTGAAAGCCGTCATTTTGACGGCAATATAGAAAGCAGGCAGAAATTTTTACAATAATATCGGAAAAATGTTAGCTACTTTTCGTCTCTTCCCCTTTTTGCAAATAACAGAAATATTGGTGTTGAAAAATATGGACTGTACAAACGATGCATATGTTTTTACGAATAAACCATACCAGGTTGTCAGCTCGGCATACCCGCATAAAAATATATCTAAATATATACTAATTTATTACATATTGGTATGAAATAATTCAAAGTTTAAAGTATTTAATCATTTAAAAAAAAAGAAACATTCAATATTTTAAATTCTTGATTTTATTTTTAACCGTCAAAATGACGGCGTTCAGTCTTTTTAGTAAGAAAAAAATTCGTCTTTCTAGTGTTAAAATGTAAGTTTCCAGCTTATTCTATTTGAGAGATCATTTTTATAAAATTGAAAAAGAATAGGTCCTACAGAATTTTCACGGATTGTTAAGTAAAATAAAGAATAACGTTGGAAAAGTGAAAGCTATTTATTCAAAGTTATAATGTATAAAAATTTTAACTTATATTAATAAAGTATTCTTTAAAAATTTAGTTTAACTGTGAACTGCTGAGCTCAAAAAGTAGGAAAGGTATCCAAATTACCCCTGTATTTTGTTTTTGTATCAATGTACAGTGAAAATCTACTCTCGCATAAATATTTTTAAATATAGTTTAATCGTGTAACCATAGGAATATGATCTCCTGTCGCTGATTTTTTAACAAAATAAAAATAAACTACCGTGCACATAACTTTTGGTTCAAATGATGATAAAACATTATCTAGAAATTAATTAAAAGAAGTGTATCAAAATTATTTTAATGATTAAGCGCTAGACGTAAATGCATTAGATATTTATGTAAATAGTGTAAAAAAAAATTTATATAAAATCAGTCAAAAAAGCGGTTGGTATTTATCTCAGAGGGATTATATAGATACAAGTTTTTAAGGACTGGCTGCCTCTCTTCAACATAATTTCACAATCTGTCTCAACGGTTTTAAATTCAGCGAAAAGCATGAGATAGAACAATGAAAGCGAATTACTTCTCAAGTCAGAGAATGATTTGATCGTAAAGTTTTGAGTTAAATATTATGCCAAATGTTCTCAACGGTTTTATAGTCAACGAAAGTGGTGTGATCGAATAATCAAAGCAAATGACTTCTGAAGTCAGAAAATAGTTTGATAGTAGTTTCGAGTTAAATGTTATTCCGAATGTTCTCAGCCGTTTAAAAGTCAATGAAGGGCGCGTGGTCGAACAATCAAAGAAAACGACTTCTCAAATCAGAGAATGATTTGATGGTAAGGTTTCGAGTAAATGTTACGCCGAGTGTTCTGACAGGTTTAAAAGTCAGAGAAGGGCATGTGACCGAATAATCGAACCAAAAGCCATTTCAAGTCGGTGAGTAATTTGATGGCACAAGATTTTGAGTTAAATCCCTGAGTGAGAAAGATTTATTCAAAAGTCACTGTCCATATGCCTAGTATGTTTACGCTTAATCTGTGGTTTCACTGTGGTTACGCTTAATCTGTGGTCTACCTTCATATCAGGTTACAGTCGTTAAAAAGAGGGGGTATTGAAAGGCTTGCTGAACGTCCAGAAAAGGGTGAAAACTGATACACAGATCATAAATGTGCTGAGTCACCGTCACAAAAAATTTTGAGTTAATAGTTTTAACTTTGATTAATACAACAGATGTCTTTCATAGGGGAAGGCAGACCTACATTATGTAACGACGAAAAAAAAAGTGATGATAGAGTAAGACTATGAAATTGTTCTGACGGGGAAAAACTACATACTAAAGCGTTAATGAGTCATTCATTGACCTTTAGAAAGAATTCCACCGAAAAAAAAATATCCATTTCTTTAGAGCGCTGCATGTTTTTAATATAACAAATAACAGGAAATATCTTTATTCCCAAAAGTTTCTCTTCGCCTATTCGATTCTAATCTAATTGAATGAAACTCTAATCTAATTTAACTGCAATTTATAAGGATATTTTAGAGATATTCTGTAAAATTTCAGTTAAGGATCAATAGTTCTTCCACCGAACGAAACTTTGTAGAGGAAAGATTTCTAATTTTAAACTATGGTTATTCCCCCAGGAGGTCCGAAAGAACTAAAAACAGAGATTAAAGAAACATCTGAGACGTTTAAATATTTCAAGGTCTTCAGTAAAAAACTTACTCAAGTTTAGATAAAAATGAATATCTCAAAAGGTTCTTATTAAGCAATAGTAAGGAATAAAACGCGTAAAACATAGGTATTAATTAACTGAAAAATATTTTTTTACACAATGAATTAAGCCTTTCATTTCCAAAGGAAAATGTCTGAAATTTTGAAAAGGTATCTTTGAATCTTTCCTTGAAGTTTTTTTTTTATTTGCTGTCATTTTCCTGTAATGTAAATTTTGTAAATTATGATGTCACGTTCATGACGCCATGTCACGTAAACATGGCGTCCTGTTCTGACAAATGTCACTATGATATGCTAATCATTTACCGATAAGAGTGGAACCTTAAAGTTATTAAGTAAATTAAAATATACCGAATTTTCAGACAAACAAGTTAATATAGTATAGTTTAGAACTATACTAACTCATGCGAATGAAAAAATATGAAATTAATAAAAACAATTTCTTAGTTTATTATAAATTTTTGTCTTATAAATAAAAGTTATCTATTTTTATTTAATAATGCAAATTAGGATTTTTAGGGAACCTATTGATTTTAGTGGTAAAATTCTGGAATAAATTGAATATGAGACACGAGAAATTCATATTTTAACCTTTAAAAAGTGCTTAGGACCTCTAAAATCAATATTTGCTAGGCTCTGAATCTGTTCATCTCTATTCATTCCGCTAATGTAGACATTGTTAACATTATAAAATATCGATGGTTTTCATTTAAGCAAAAAGTTGAAACAAAGAGTGTAAAGCCCCAACACAATTTACAAACAGCTTAATTTATTTTGTTTCCCTTGGCTAAAATATTGCATACATTTAAAGAGCAACAAATATGTATATCAATAACGCAGTCTGAAAGTATTTATTCACTGCTTGAGTGCCTTGCTCTCTAGAGGTCCGAGACCAATACAGTCTGCCCTGGCTCATATTCGGAATGGCCATATAAAAAGTTAAGTTCGGTTAGAACACTCCTGCTCATCACTGGTATCCGGCCAAGCGCTCTGGTCTGGCCTTGCTCTCTAGAGGTCCGAGACCAATACAGTCTGCCCTGGCTCATATTCGGAATGGCCATATAAAAAGTTAAGTTCGGTTAGAACACTCACTGGTATCTTCACTGGTATCTTCACTGGTATCACTGGCTCATCACTGGTATCCGGCAAAGCGCTCTAGTCTGGCCTTGCTCTCTAGAGCAGTCGTGTGCAAACTGTGGATCGCGACCCATAGAGGGGTCGCCAAAAAAATTGAAGGGGTCGCGGATAGTTTGGAATAAATTTATCATATACAAGTATTTAATTATGCATTAAAATTTTCCATAATTACAAATTTTTAACTTCTATTTTGTTAAAAATATGACATATTGTTTCTAAATGTTCAACCCTTTCCGCCCCAATAATCTAATCTAAAGCTGAACTTTATCAAACACTTAATTACAAATTTGAAGTATTTTAGTTTTAATATGAATAAACGAAGTTCATAATTTTTAATGTTTTGGTATAAAGTTTATAATTTTGATATAAAGCTCTTTTATAATTTTAATTTTTAAATGCATATTAATATTTAAATCTGAAGTTTTAGCCACATGAGATACGCCGAAAACAAGTGCAGATGGCAAGCGAGACTTTTTTTATTGTATGCAATGTTAAAATTTTTACCCCCAGATATACAATTCATTGATTTTTAAAAAAGTTTGTTAATATTTGCTTATTCTTTTTTTCAGTTTTTTTGTTAACATTTTCATAACTGAAAAAGAAATTGCTACTTTCAAAATATTTTTATTGGGGGTCGAGTGATTTCTTATTTAAAGAAAGGGGGTCGCGGTCTAATGAAGTTTGCGCACCACTGCTCTAGAGGACCGAGACCAATACAGTCTGCCCTGGCTCATATTCGGTATGGCCATGTAAAAAGTTAAGTTCGGTTAGAACACTCCTGCTCATCACTGGTATCCGGCCATGTGCTCTGGTCTGGCCTTGGCTCTTTAGAGGTCAGAGACCAACACAGTTTACCCTGGATCGTCTTCGGAGTGACCATACAAAAGGTATGCTTTTCGAGAACTCTACAAAAGTCTTTTCCCCCTTGTTCCTGTTCTGCTGCTCCTGCGAAATCTTCCTACTTTGTGGACTGTTTAGGTATACCCGTCGGCATGCTTGCAGACGATCAGGATATTGCTGCTTCCTTTTGGATCACACGACATGGACCTGGTCTAGCATTTTCTAGCCCAGGGGGCTTAGTAACAACAACAACAACAACAACAACAACAACAACAGAATGCTAATTTTGAATATTGAGTGAGTTGCGAAATAGTGATTTTTTTCTTTTTTATAACATTTTGGTATTATTATATCACACCTATATAGTTATGCCTGAACTGATTTGCTTCCGATTCTTTAACCTTTAGCTTAAGGGGCCCATTTTCGGTTCCCTCTTTAGAACGGAAAATTTCCTACCCCCTTGTCAGAACGGCCATTAAGGGGGTTATATATATATATATATATATATATATATATATATATATATATATATATATATATATATATATATATATATATACACACAGTGAAATCTCGATCTATCGTTTTTCAAGGGACCTATTGAAATGAACGATAAATGCAGGAAAACGACAGATGCGGAAACATAACAAAGCAATATGATCAGTGGGACTGGATAAAATGAACGACACATACGGAAAAACGAGGGATCCGAAAACGATCGATCGAGATTCCACTGTATATATATATATATATATATATATATATATATATCTGTGGTTTGGTACAAGAAGTGCTTAAGTCAGTTTTCTCCAAGAGGGCTTTGTTTGCCTATGTCGCTTTAAAAAAATATTATTTTCAATGTAAGAAGTACCTAAATCTGTCCGATATTTTAAAAGGGTTTTCTAAAACATTGTACAGACTTGGGTAATTTTTACATTGAAAATAATATTTTTTTAAAGAGACAAAAGCAAACAAAATCATCTTGGAGAAAACTGACTTAGGCACTTCTTGTACAAGGCCACACACACACACACACACACATATATATATATATATATATGTATATATATATATATATATATATATATATATTCTTGGGATGCATGCTATCCCACCCCGTAAGGAAAAGGCTAAACGAATAAAATTTTCTAAGATATATTAAAAATATTTTCGCTTTTGAAAGGGTTAGTGCTTACCTTGGCCATGTTTACGCAGGCTCCACTGATGCTGCGGTTAAGATTTAATCCATATAAAAAAGTTCTTTGAACTGATAATCACATTGTTAAATTATCAATATGGATTTCTTGAAAAATAACTTGTAAGTCCTTTAACTGAAGTTCATTTTTTTCCACAACTGCAATAAAACAAACTAAAATTAAACAGGGAAAGCCGATAAACAATACAATAAAAAAAGAAAAATATATTTAAATTATTTGTAAAATATATAATTACCAAAATAACGCTATTTTTTTAAAGTGCACTAGTTATTTATCTTATTATATCAGCAAAATTACCGACTGAAAAGTACAAAAACATGTTAACTTTTAAATACAACAATGTCAACAATTCAACACGAACTAAAACTTATAAAGATAAAATGTAAAATATAAACAAATCAAATAAACAAAAATTAAAAGCAAGCATACACTGCTAAATCACTTTAACTTAAAACCTACCCTAGCAAAGAAAACATAAAATTTCTTCAATAAAGGATACCGCAGAAGCTTCATATCCTCATAATGAAAATAAACAAATATAACTAAAAATAAATAATCCAACAGAGATAGATAAATATAATAAGAATATAGACAAAAAACAAACAGAAATCAAGTACTCAGGGCATCCACGCACCAGAGGCAAGATTCTGTATAATTGCCGGAACTGAACCATAAAACGACATAGAGGTAACCGACAAGTCTCTTCCTCAGGGAGCCTAACAAAATCAGTTACCTCAAGGGGAACTTTCTGAATAGGATGCAGGTAAGACCAAAAGACATCCCAAGGCCCCGAGTTCCCCATGTAAGCATTTAGTCGAAAAAAAATGAAAAGACAAGCACAACTTACAGTAAGGACTCAACGCACCGTACATGCAAGCACACAAATAATCCTAATGTAAAGCCAAATATGCATACAAACCCCAATTCCGTAAGTGACGGTTATGGCGAAACATTCTTACTGATAATAATTGTCTTGCTCTGTTGAATTATTTAATTTTAGTTATATGTTGACTTTTAGTCACTAAAATTATGTAAATTAACCTCTGACACACTACGCATTCTTTCAGTTTTGAGGAGTTACTAAAACATAAAATAATACTCAGCAAATTGAATTTTTTCAAAAATTTCCAAATAGTGATTTAATAACATTTCAGTCTAAAGAAACAATAATAAGGAATTATAGCCCCGGGAAGAATCATAAAAAAAAGGACAGTTGACTTTATTTCCAGCATAGCTCCATTTTACGAGAATTGCCTGCCAGATTACAATGACAAAAATATCGATCACGTAGCGAATCGAAAGCCTGCCGCCTTGACACCTACACCGATATAAAAATCAGTTGAGAAAACGGTAATGAGTTATACGTGTCGGGGAAATTGTATTTTTCTCTTCTCTTCTAAATGGTCTGATTTTTTGGAAGGAAGAAAATGTTTGTTTTAAACGCCATGCCCAGAGAAAGCGTTATAAGTCATATTTATGGTATCTATCTTCATATTAGGCTGCTCATAATATTGAACAGTATATCAGAAAAAAGGAGTTTCATATACATTATTTTTTAAAGGTAAAATAAAAATGTCTAGGCTGCTCATAATATTGAACAGTATATCAGAAATTAGGAGTTTCATATACATTATTTTTTAAAGGTAAAATAAAATGTCTAGGCTGCTCATAATATTGAACAGTATATCAGAAAAAAGGAGTTTCAGTAATTATTTTTTAAAGGTAAAATAAAAATATCTTGAATTTATAAATCTTGAAAATTGTGTTTGATACTGAAAACATAAAAATAAATGGAAATGGAGCACGATTTCAACACATGAAAGCACTGTACCATAATGTAGTATATTAAGTATACCTGATATTAAACAAAAGAAAGATCTTTCTATTTCACAATAAGACAATAGCAATTTTCTCATCAGAATAAATACGTAACAATCTTGTCTAAAATTGTATCTACGAAATTTATGGAAATTAATCTCGCTGATCGACCATTCAGTGATGATCTTTTTACGAGGAGTATGTAATTATTGCTATAAATGCATCCATTTGAACTTTAAAAAAATGCAGTTAAATGAAGGAGTTGTTGCTAAACTTCAAAAAAAAAAATCTCCAGCAAGACTGAAAACGAAGCCATCCTATCCGACAGTAAGTTTTCCTTGAAACCAATCAGTTCTACACTAAATCTGCTGTGTACTAACCCTATAGGATTCCCCCACCTCAATGTTAAATTATGGAGAAAATTTGTCTGCAATTTACAGCTACATAAATGCTGATAATCCAATAAAAATGGTATTTTCAGATAACCTGAATATTTCTGCACCTTACAACAGGATTCGTTTTATAAATTTCGTCCTCCAAAGGAATTTATGACCGTTTAAAATACATAATACCACATTTTTTTTCTATGAATAATGTAAATTTTAAAATATTAATGTTTTAATTAAAATTATTTTATATATTAAATAAAAGTGCCCCAAGGTTTAAAATTTCTTTCTCTATTACGGAGTACAATTAAAAAAAAGACTTTAAATCCAAGTCGGCAATCCTTGGACAAAATTTCTCCATAGGTTAACATGTAAGTGAACGAATCCAATAGGGTTAGTACACAGCAGCCTTAAGCTATCTGCATAAGAAATTTCGAATTTCCAGAAAACTAAACAAAAAAATAATAATAAAGATAAGTGAGCCGTGTTCAAGCTGAGGTAGAGAAACTGTTAAACTTACGGAGGTGAACGGACTGAAAAAAATATTACGAAAGAAACTGGGGGAATCCCAGATATCAAACTTGCAAACGATTTTTACCCATTCTTCTATTTCAACTAAACTTGTAATATGTGAGTGAACAATTTGAAGGTTTTTCTGGATCACGTCACCTCAAAGATGACGATGAATAGGCTGGAACACGCGACTGTGCCAAGCTGGTCTTTATGTAAGGATGCTGCCATGCCTCAACTCATGACTGGTGACATGAATGTCTTGCTTGGAGCCTGTTTTGTATCGACGTTTCACATGCTTGCAAACAGATTAAATGCATGCAGTTTGGATCAGAAGGGGGGGTGATGGGAATTAAAGGGACTAGGCCACCCCCTTACCTCACTCTATAGTTATTTTGCAGATATCACTGACATAAGATCGTTCAAGTGGGTGTAAGATAAGTCTCACAGATATCAAAGTTGTAATGCATAAGGAATTTTGTTGAAGGCCACTATCACCAAATGAGCTCACCATTTTGCAACCGCTGGCTTAAGGCTTCTGTGTACTAACCTTACTGGATTTGCTCACCTCAATGTTAACTGTGGAGAATATTTGTCTACTATTTACAGAACTGTGAGCAACAGATGAAATCCATATTATATATATATATATATATATATATATATATATATATATATATATATATATATATATGAAATAAATTTCAAACCTTTTTATTATTAAAACGCCAATCTAAATTCTTTCACCCTTTTGAAATAAAGCATTACCCCTCAAATCCAACCAAAATAATCTAGTAGTTTTTCCCCTAAGGCCACGCGCGGAAAGAATTATATAACGAAGTCTATTCGAGAACTATGACGAAAGCGATCACCCCATATGGCGTTTAAGTCATGTGATGAACTTTGACCAATCGGAAGGTCAATCTAATAGTACGCGGGCGAGAAATTTCGCACTTCTGTAGGTTTTTGTGTGCCTGCTCACAGACAGAAAAGATGTGAGTTTTCGTTCCTGTCAAATTTGCGCGAGCGGGGGCCTCCGTTCCCCGTCCGCCGCTCGATGTGTTTTGTGTGCCTAGGTGTAAGGCACGACCAATGCTGTAAGCTGTCAGTGAGTGATCTAAGAATAAAATAAGTTTAAGACGATGGAAGTACGTTAATCACTCTGGACTCCCTGCCTCTGTTCCTCGACTGCATTTTATCTTTATGAGTTCTCCCCAGCAACCGGCCGTGACAGCTTTCTATTCTCTCTATACGCCTATCCTGGTCCGACGACTACTCCGCCATGACTACAAACAATATGGAATATTAAGAATATCCTAAACTGATGTTACATCGCCACCGATTCATTTTATTATTACACACACACACACACACACACACATATATATATATATATATATATATATATATATATATATATATATGCTTAATTGATGGCTTTGACGATTTTCTTATAACGTTTCGTAGTCTTGTATTTTATAACTATTATTAACACTACCGTGTACTAACCCTATTAGATTCGCTCACCTAAATGTTAACCTATGGAGAAAATGTGTCTACTATTTACAGCTACATGAATGCTGATAATCCGATAAAAATGGTATTCTGAGATACCTGAACTTTTCTGCACCTTGCAACAAGAATCATTTTAAAAATTTCGTCCACCAAAGTAATTTATGAACCTTTAAAAAAACTAAACCAGGTTTTTTATCTAAATAATTTAAATTTAAAAATATTATTTGCATCTTAAAAAAAAAACGAAAAAGTCTCCAAGGTCTAAAATTTCTTTCTCTATTACAGAGTACAATTTAAAAAATGAAATCTTTAAATCCAATTCGGCAATCCTTCGGTATATTTTTTCCATGGGTTAACACTGAGGTGAGCGAATCCAATGGGGTTAGCACACAGAAGCCTTAAATTCAAGGAGACACGACAGATGTGCGAAATTAATCAAAAAATTAACACAAAAATATCCCCCGGTTGTTCACTACAATCCTGTTGTGAATTATATCCTTTTAAACACCTCGAAATTATATTTCCCAGTATAAATTATATTTTGCTTCGAAAAAGGATTATATTTCGAAACAAAATTGGGAATCAGATTTTCTAGCCCATTCAAAACATTCCTGTCATTTGTTATATTGGAAAGTGAAAATGCGTAATACATAGCATTGATAAAGTACCGTGAGAAAAGACGGGAATAGTTTAAATATGAAAGAGCAAAATATGAGCCACCTGTAAAGTGCTTTCCGTGCAGGATTTTTAAGTAGCAGGATGTGAAACGTGTTCATGCTTGAAAATACACAGAAGCCACTTTAATCTACTAAAATTCCCACTGTCGTGTTTCGAATTTTCGATCGAAGCAGTTTAAAAAAAAAAATAAAATGAATAAAATAAACAGGGAAAAAAAGGTGCATTACATTTTTAGCAGCCCTTCGATATAAACGACAACTTTATATTTTTTTTCATTACTGACGTGTGCATATGACGATCTATTTTACATAGCGAGAAAATATTTTATGAGTTAAAAGAGCCCATTAGTACAACAATCATACATAATCATTATGCTACAATTTATGCCAATAGCATAAGAAAGAAAGCTATGAAATGTCTGACAGAGAAAAGTTCATTATGCGTCTTTAACACATGACAAACATCAATAAAAATTCTCCGTAAAGGAAAATAAATATCTAGATTCATCGCCCTAACGGATTTTCAAAAGCTGAATAAAAAAATGAGACTGTTGATTTATTACTGTGATAGGCCCAGTTGACGAAAATTGCTCGCCTTATTTCTATGACAAAAATATCGATCACGAAAGAATCGAAACCTGCCACTTTGACACTTATACCGATACAAAAATTCTTAAAAAAAAAAATCGAGAATGACTTATATATGACGAAGAAATGCATTTACTTTATCATCAAAGCGGGGAATTTTCCAAAGAATAAATACTTTAGATTCTCTAAAAAATATGAGGTTTTCCGTAGTAACACACTTCCGCGAGAGCGAAAGCGAGAGAGAGAGAGAGTGTGTGTGTGTGCGCGTTTGCATACATTATATATATAAAACAGTTCCGTAACTGACTGGCTGACCGACATACAACGCACAGACCAAACCGCTGGACCTAAAGGGCTGAAATTTTGCATGGCGATTCTCCTTATAGTGTAGGGGTGCACTAAGAAAGATTTTTGAAAAATTCTTCTTAGATTTTTTTTAAATTAAATTTTTAAGCTGTTTTAGTAATTTTTTTTAAGTTTGCATTTAAAATAATAATTTGAGGGTTAAGAAATTTATATCAGGAGGAAGATCATAAAAATTCCTTTAAAATGAAATATTTTTAGAATCTTTCAACTCCATTTTCTGATTTTTGGTGAATTTTTAAAGATTAATTTTTAGAAATGAAATTTATTAAATGCTGATCACGTAATTTCTTCTTCTGGTATTTTAAATTAATTTATCGTCACGTGCATAACAACGAAATAGACAAAAAAAATTTCTTACTAATGCGGCAGACAATTGGACATTATCCAAAAAATTATTAAAATACAGTAAAAGATATGTTCCTCAAACTATACTATATTAACTGTACTATATTTTTAGTATGTTCTATTAGATTTAATTTGGATATTTTCTTCTACTTATTCTGTCTATAAAAATATCCCTTATGATTTTTTATAAATATATTTTTTCGCTTTTTTACATCAATTGCACACACTCATCGTTGTATTTATTATATATATATATATATATATATATATATATATACTGGCATTAATTGCATACATTGTCAATTGTATTTAATTTGAATGTACTCCGTAGCGAAGTGTGGGTTTTCAGCTATTTATAATGTGTATCGTGGCCAGTAATGGTTCCGATAAAACATGGCCGTTTTGGGGAGTGGACGTCGTGAAGAGATTTCTTCCATAACACTCGTTCTATGGAGTCTTTAATCGGTTCTGAACAAAATATGGCCGTTTAGAGGGGGGGGGGTCGAATAGGGGTGGCTAGCTAGAGAAGTTTCACTGTATACAAAAACAGATAATGTATTCGCACGCGTGGAAGTATTAAACTTCTATAAATATATAGTATAATTTTTTTTAATATTAAATGAGGAAAAATGACCAGATGCAAGCGTGTAAGTTAGAAGAACCTTTTTGTGCTAACAGTGAAGTTTTTACGTTGTAGTAAAATTAAAGTCATGTAAAACATAAATGGGAAAAAATGCGATAAATATATAAAACTGATTTTATATAGTCTGGTAAAACTCGTGAGGCCATAAAATGACGATGAAGTTTAAAATGGAAATTTTTATCAGAAATGTTAAAATCATTTAAACAGACTGGTGTTCTGCTGTAAATGACTTTATTATACCCTTTATAGGAAAAAAATGATTTAATGCGATGTTTCAGTATACTTCGCAGATCGTCTGGCCTCGTGTTAAACTATGGAAAGTTTTTCTAATGGTATTTTTCTTACTGTACAAAAACAAATGCATATTTTTTCCCATCTAAAAACAGATTTTTATATGCATTGCGAACGTTTAATTTTTATCTCAAAAATTTACTTTTTCCAAAAAAAAAAGTTTTAACTTTCTTGAGGAAGACATCAATAGTTTTATTTTCCTGTAAAAATTTAATAATTAAAATAATCAAACTTTGGGAAACTACGCAAATCTTTATTTAAGCATTATACCGACGTTAAAAAATCAGAATTCAAAAGCCCGCATTTACTAACATGTAATTAGAAAAATAAGAAACCACCTGAAAGGCCCTAATAAATTGCAGATAATACCTTTCAAACATATTTTACAGAGTCAAAAATCTCTGCGTTGATCATATAAACATTTATATTAAGGTAATGCGACCAATAATTCTATTAACATTCATTTCCTCTATAGTAATAAAATGATTAGAATCGTCTAAAATTAAGCAGAAAGGGCATTTATCTATATATATAAAACACATCCGTAACTGACTGACTGACAGACAACGCATAGACCAAACCGCTGGACATAAAGGGCTAAAATTTTGCATGGCGATTCTTCTTATAGTATAGGGGTGCACTAAGAAAGATTTTTGAAAAATTCTTCTTAGATTTTTTAAAAATTAAATTTTTAAGCTGCTTTTATAACTTTCTGCAAGTTTGCATTTAAAATAATAACCTGAGAGTTATAAAATTTTTATCAAGAGAAAGATCATAAAAATTCCTTTAAAATGAAATCTTTTTTGAATCTTTACCTTCATTTTCTGAATTTTAGTGAATTTTTAAATATTAATTTTTAGAATTTAATTTATTAAATGCTGATCACATGATTTTTTCTTTTTTTGATACTTTAAATTAATTTTGCGCCAAATGCATAAAAACGAAATAAATTGACATTTTTTTTTCTTTCTAATGCGGCAGACGATTGGACATTATCCAAAAAAATATTAAATTACAGTAAAAGAAATGTTTCTCAAACTGTACAATATTAACTGTACTATATTCTTTAGTATGTTCTATTAGATTTAATTTGAATATTTTCTTCTACATTATTTTGTCTATAAAAATATCCGTTACGATTTTTTATAAATATTTTTTTTTTGTTTTTTTAACACCAATTGCATACATTGATCATTGTATTTAATTTGAATGTATTCCGTGGTGAAGTACGGGTATTCAGCTAGTTGTATATAAAAAAGTATTGATATAACCGTAATTTCTATTCGTTATCTTTTAAGGTATCTTAAGGTGCCTACGTTTGGAGCACTTTTTTTTAGATATACAGTACTTATTAAATGCATATATATTTAGTTAAAAGTTCAAATGCGGTATAAAATCATGAAAACAAATATAACTTTGGTAAAAACCTCATAATATTGTAAAATATAGGGAATTTTTTATTAATTTTTTAGCACTATTTAGTGCTTACGTCAGAGACCCTACACCAATGATGGCTCCAAGGGGGGGGGGGCAGTAGTGGCAATTGCCCCCCTAAAACGTCCAAAAAAAAGCCCGGCGTATTTTTTTTTCATAGCCTAAAATTATATAATCGTAGACCTAATACTAAAAGAGTTTAAATTTAAAATGAGACGATGTTTATTTCTTATATATACATACTTATATATATATAACCCTCAGAGCTGACGTTGAACTCCCCCCCCTCTTTGACGCTGAACTCTGGGTTGGAGCTGCCCCTGCCCTACACTCAATTCAATTACATACATTTTAATTTCCTTTATACTATATTACTACTGGGACACTTAGCTGTGTTCTGAAGTAAAAGTTTTATAATATTTCCAAAAATCGCATAAATATACCAAAAAAAGTTAGAAAACACTGTTTTTGCTTTTTCAATTATTTTTTTTATAAGAAAAAGTACCTACAGAATGATTATATTAAAACATATAGCTTAGATTTTAGGTAAAAAAATAGTAATATGGAAAAGACTATTGCAAAATTTCAGTGAAATATACAGAAAACTTTTTAAATATACAGAATTTTTTTTTAAAATAATTAGCTTTCTCCTTGACAAAAGTTATTGAAAAATTAGTTTTTCAAGAAAATGCATTTATAGATGCTACTTCTGGTCTTTTAATATAGCGTTCGGTTCATTAAATTGGCCATAAATTTTCATCCAATGATCGTACGAATAAAAGTAGGACAGTTTTAGAATCCTAAAAGATTGGCCTTTGAAATAGGGCAATAAAAAAATTTCGAAATTTTTCACCAAAACAGCCATTTCAACGTAGGTAGAGATGCCAGGGTTCAGGTACCTTTTAAAAGCTAAAGAGACTCGATAAATATATCCCTTTTTTTAATCATCAGTAGCTACTAAAATAATTTATTAAGAAATATGAAAATTTTATTGAGTTAAACACTCTTTCTTCTTTATAAATATGGCTTTCAATTTTTCCAAGCTTGAAGAGAAATATTTTAACCGTTTTAAAATTTTAACCATTGTTTTTTCATTGTTATGTCATTGTGCGCATATCACCAGAACTGTCGGCTAGAATACCATGAAATTTTATACACGTTCAATATAAACATGTATCATTAAAATGACGAACAATTATGTCACTCCTACCATAACAATTTGAATTACAGTAAAATTTATCAAAAAAATCCTGGAATTTAAAAAAAAATTTAATTTTTTTTCTTCTATGAAGAACTAAGAATTTTGATTTCAAAGTTCGTCCAAACATTGTTTAAACGATTGTTTTTTTCATTGTTATGTCATTGCGCGCTTGATATCACCTGGACAGTCGGCTAGAATACCATGAAATTTTATACACGTTCAATATAAATATGTATCATTAAAATGACGAACAATTAAGTCATTCCTACCATAACAATTTACATTACAGTAAAATTTATCAAAAAAATCCTGAAATTAAAAAAAATTAATTTTTTTTTTCTTCTATGAAGAACTAAGAATTTTGATTTCAAAGTTCGTCCAAACATTGTTTTCACCATTGTTTTTTTCATTGTTATGTCATTGTGCGCTTGATATCACCTGGACAGTCGGCTAGAATACCATGAAATTTTATACACGTTCAATATAAATATATATCATTAAAATGACGAACAATTAAGTCATTCCTGCCATAACAATTTGAATTACAGTAAAATTTATCAAAAAAATCCTGAAATTTAAAAAAAAATTTTATTTTTTTTTTTTCTATGAAGAACTAAGAATTTTGATTTCAAAGTTCGTCCAAACATTGTTTTAACCATTGTTTTTTCATTGTTATGTCATTGCTCGCTTGATATCACCAGGACAGTCGGCTAGAATACCATGAAATTTTATACACGTTCAATATAAATATGTATCATTAAAATGACGAACAATTAAGTCATTCCTACCATAACAATTTGAATTACAGTAAAATTTATCACAAAAAAAAATAATCCTGAAATTAAAAAAAATTTTAAAAAAAGCATTTTTTTTTAATGAAGAACTAAGAATTTTGATTTCAAAGTTCGTCATTTTAAAGATATATAATACAACTTAATTTTAAAATTAAAGGGGTCCGGGACACATTTTAAATTTTTTCTTATTTATTGAGTTAAAATTTTGAATTTTTTGTGATGGTTAACCATATAATTTGTAAACAAAAACACATCATAAAACTTCTCAAAACGTTTTCAAAAAATTTTTAAATTTGAAATTTTTTTAAAAAGTGGGGTAATTTAAAATTGTTATAACTCAAAATATTATTTATCGAATTTCAAATTTTTTTCATTTAATTAAACAGAAATATATATAAGTTTTAATTTTGATTCAGCATTGTTTTAAATATTAATTTTTTTTAAACTAAAAATATTTACATTAAAAATTTCAAAAAAATTGAGTAACTTACTTTTAAAAATCATATTTTCAAAAATAAATATTTTTTCAAATTTGCTGAATCAAAATTAAAGTAAAATGGTTAAAAGAGACATATTCTAAGTTTGAACCATTTCTCTTTAACGGTTCTTGATTTTTAACAATTTAAAGACAAGAAATGGGGAAAAAACCCATGATGAAAAAAAAAGGCACTTAGAGGTTTACACAACGATTGACTACTATTAGAATGTTGCAAAAAAAAAAAGTAACTTCTCATTTTCTAATTAAGATAGAAACATGACTTAAATGTCATTTTATGCTTAAAAGAACACAGAAATTTTAATGCAATTTTTTTTTTCGAAAATTTGAAGAATTTTGTGTTCTGGACACCCTTAAAAAATATGCATATTTATTAATATATGGACGAAAGTCTGCGTGCAATGACATAACATTAAAAAAAACAATGGTTGAAATTTAAAAAAAAAACTTTAAAAATTATCTTCAAGTAAGAAAAAATTAAGAGCGATATTTATAAAGAAGAAAGTGTGTTTAACGCACAGTAACATTTTCACATTCCTGAATGAAAGATTTTCCCAAATACTGATGATTTAAAATTGGGATATCTTTTGTCGAGTCTCTTAGCTTTTAAAATGGTACCTGACACCTTGGTACTCACATTTTTTTTTATTTTCCGTAACACAGATTGGGTGACAAACCACTGTCATTATGTACTACGTAGATATAAGTAAAAACAACCAGAAATAAACTATTTACAAGCAAATGGACAAACAGCTTAGCATTTTCGACAAAATTAGCGACAGAAATTCGACGATATTGGCAAACAACGAAAAATTGCAAAAGCAAAGGAGAAATAAGCAAAGTAATGCTTTCTTGCATCCGAGATTACGTTATCCCGGCAGCTCTAAATGCCCCGTTTCCCTAATTCTAGCTTATGGCTCTCAGCATCCCGTAATTCCCATCATTTGGACTCCCAGCAACAAACGTCTTGAGAAGGATAGAGGGGAGAGGGAAGGAGCCCAGGACAATCCATCGTTTTAAAGCGAAAGGGCTCTCTCCAGGCTCCTGAATAACCGGAACATTAACGACTGTTCTGGGTATGTCAAATGCTCAACAGCTGTTTTGGGATGCGATCGGATTTATCGATCCGGGCGGGAAATCGAACGCTACGAGGTTGCTCTCCACTCCTTAGTATATGTATTAAAGTTCAAACAAAAGAAGCTGAGAGCGGTCTCAGATAATGCGATCTTCCGACTGCGCCGTCTATCCGCTGGAATGGAAGATTAACATTGGAACCTTCTTTTAAATGAAGGTCTAAATACTCAGAGTAGGTTAATGAATGCCTCGGGGTTGTTTCGGAAGCTTCTAGGATATGCTATTTTCTTCATAAACACAATCGGAGAGATTTCTTAAAGTTGCTGTGTATTAATCCCTACTGGCTTCGCTCACCTCAATGTTAACCTATAAAGAAAATGTGTCCAAGGATTACCGACTTGGATTTAAGGGGACTCACGACCCTTAAGTCGAGGAAATAAGGAATATTTTCATACTTTTTGACTCTTTGTAACTATTTCAATTTACTCCCAAATTTTCCAAATTTTTTGTATACGATAAATTGATATATTTATTTTAATAAACAAATTTTCAACTCTCAAAATAATTTTAAGGAATTTTTTTAAATGCTTTAGATATACCTTGTTTTTTAAGTATTTTTATTGTATACTGGCTTGCGCGCAGAACTATGAAATTAATTGTAAACTTAAATGTATAATTCCAGTTTTATATTTAAAATAAATAATTCAAAATACAATTAAACATAAAACATTCAACATCAAAATATTTTTTCAATTTTTTTAAAACTGCTCAAAATGTACTTAAAATTTCCTTAAATTTTTGCATTAATTTACACCTGAAAAAATAAAAAATGTGCAGTGATTGCAATAATTCTAGTTCAGACGCAATAAAATAACATGATTATGCAGTGATAAAAATTTCATAGAATTATGTTTCATAGTTTTTGAGATATCAGTTGGGGAAGGATGCAAAATTACATTTTGAGAAAAATGAGTTTAAACTTTTTCTTACCATAAACTTGATCAGTACTGAAATATTTAGAATATCAATATCTCAGGAACTAAACGGAATATTTTCATGAGGTTTGCATTATTTTTTTCAGAAATGATTAGGCTTTAACATATATTTTTTTCAAAAAATCGAATGTTTTAAAGATTTAAGGGTAGTGAGTCCCGTTAATTTTTTTAAAAATTGTATTGTAATAGAGAAAGAAATTTTACACCGTAAGACATTTATAGAGATATCTAACTTCCACCCTTTCTAGGATATATGTATATCGAAGTCACCCTCTAATACAGTGGAAATGACACTTTTTGCACTAGATAAATAGCAAAGTTTATTATACCCTTGACACATATAACGTGCAGTGTAAAAACAATACTGAGTAAAGACTGGTACAAAATGTTATAAACACTATACAAGGAAATGAAGTTCAAATACTCACAATATATATAATTCAGACAATATATGTACATTGCAGCATCACTGGTCTGACACAATATATATAATTCACAATATATATAAGTCAGACCAGTGATGCTGCACTGTAATCCACTATTACTAACACAACAACTTATTTATGCCAGAGTGACAAAAACTCACTTAGGCTTAGAAGCGATCTAGCTATGAGCCACTGAAGGCAACTCGCATAAACCGCTCCAAACAAACCAGTCTCTTCCGCAATCTGGCTACGCGGTGTTTATAGTAATAGTTTATAGTAATCTCGCGGTATTTATAGTAATCCCGCGTGAGGTGCTGAAATCCTGCGCGCGATTGTTAGTATTACGTATGGGCGATCTTTTTCGAACATTGGAGGAAAAATCCAATGTCTTTTTTCAACCAACTGCATGCAAGGTAAGATCTCGTGTTAGACGGGGAAATCTTGCAATGTGGTAGATGGTTTTAAAGATGAGTTTTTCCACTTTCTTTTCTGGAATACCTGGTCCGTAAATGTGATACCGTTCTCTCTGGCACGATTGCCTGGTAAAATATTTAAGAAATAAGGATGGAAAAAAATTACCATGAAAATTAGGCTTTTAATTGATCCTGTCTCTATTGGTATTAAATTACTTTTAAAGCACTTCCCAACCAGTTTCTCAATGAGGCACTTAATACCGAAATTTAATAAACTACGTGGAAATGTTAAAAACATATACGAATTGATTGCCGGGGAATGATGGGGAGTTCTGTGGAAAATTCTGAAAAAAAATGGGAGAGTAAATGCAATGAATTCTTAAAGTATTATAAGGATTACAAATGGACTTGTGGTAGCACGTTGGCTTTCGTGCCTGAGGGTTTCGTTGCTGAGGGTACTTGGATCGAATCCCGACAAGCGCCATTAAATACCTGCGTGTCTAGGCCGGATATGGGCACGTTAGATCCGTAGACCAGAGAGTACCTCTATGAGGTCAGAGAGGGTGGGAGGGGGTACGATCCCTCCAGATGTCACCCCTGGGGTTGAAAGTGTTAGGGAGCGTAGTCGCATTTCGAATTTGGTGTTAACGGGCTTTGGTACTGCGCGCTGTTTGGCGACGGGGGACTGCGCCAAAGCCGGTATTCGACCAGGTCTGGACTCCCATGAACTAACGGAGGTTGCAGCAGCCGGAAGGCGGTCGAATGCACATCAGCGGATACAAATGAAGAACCACCTGTGAGTACGCTTATCCATATATATATATATATATATATATATATATATATATATATATATATATATATATATATCCATCTTTGTAAATCATTATGTCATATTGAAGTTTTTAATTGTTATTTCCTATGACCCATTGTAATTAAATAAAGTGCTGTCATTTATGTGTATCTGATGCTTCGCCTGCCTTATTTAGCACGTGGCTCGAATCAAAATCTATTTACAACTATACGATACAAGATTAATAATTAGGATAATTATTTATAAGTTCAGGCGGCGTTGTATCAATAGGTAAAAATTTAAGTGACACCTGGCTAAATTGGATTTAACTCTTGTGGTATCATTATAAACCGGATCCGAACTCTTCACCCCCCCCCCTAGCCTATATGGACCTGGTCTGGAATACCTCTAGCCAGGGGGCATGAGAAACACCAACAGTATTTTAAAGATTAAAGTAATTTAATTATAAATATAATCCCAGAAATGAAACTTATTTTCTATCGATCACACATTTTCGCTGCCGTTGACAGTTTGTTCTCTATCACGAAAATGAACCTTTTGAACTAAAGAAAAAGGTTTAATGTCTGATTTAACAGGAAAAAATCCTAATGTTCGGTTAATTAAATATACATCAAGTGAGTATTCAGTCAAAGCACATATTCAGATTTTTTTTTAAATTTTGAATAAATTTTTTTTAAATGGCTCACGATGGCTACAAGAAAAAATGGCCGATAAGTGAAATAGATTGTCTAAAGCTAAACTTTTTATTCTGCTCAGAAAGTAATGTAATACATTTAATTATTTTACCTGAAAAACGATGTATAGAATACCTTACGATACGAAAAGAAATTATAATAAATGGTACGCGATGAATAAAAACAAAATTACGGGATAAGATGAAGTGAAAGTTTCTTAAAAGTCAAATGTTGCCAATGTATAAAAGAAAAAAATATTTTTAAAAAATTACGAGCTTAAAAATTGAGAAACACCTAAAAAGAAACACCTTGAAAGGATTGATTTATGTATGTGTAAGGTATACACAAGATTCGATTCCCAAGAATCGAACTTTTGAGTGAATGAATTAAAGAAGCTGCTTCAGATATGCTAATTTTGGCATACGCTCTTAGTATAAATACCATGCAGCATCATTAATAAAAAAAAGGTTGTTAAGGTTGAAAAGGTGTTATCCTGCGCTAGTGCTTAGCAGGCCCAAAGTTTACGTGGCAGTACTGCTGGTTTGACTCTCTGCTGGGTTGTGAGTATTGAAAATATATTGTTCTTGAAAGCTGTATTTATATATTCCGTACAAGTAGTACGTATGCTTATTGCTGTAAAAGCCAATTATATATGTGCAACGAATTCAATAAACATTGTTTCATGTATAAACTGTGTTTGTTTCAAATTCAAATAGAGTGCCACTTCAAATTATATACACCCAAGTCTGGGTAGAAGTGAGCTATATTCTCTATATATGGAAAAAATTTATAGTCTTCAATAGTTAAATAACTCAAAAGTATTTCAAATTTTATGCAAATTCAACCCTTATTATACCCTGTCTTGGAAAATAACATATGGGAAATAACAAATATTTGGTCGAAATAATAACACAGATTGTGCAATTTTGTATGCTGTGAATTCCTTGACTGCATAAAAACAAACTAACCGTTAGAGACTTGAAAACTACCATAATTCAAGAAGAATCCGTAAACAAGCAAATCCTATTGAAGTTTTCAAAAGATTGCAAAATTAATTAAATATTTCTGAATGGAGAAGAACATATAGATAACATTTCAAATAATTTTACTCTTCAAATTACAGTTCCTAACACAAGCCTCAAAAATAATTCAAACTGAGTGTCGATCAGTGAATATATAAATATATTTGAGTCAATTCGCAAAGATAATCATTGTTTATTCAAGAACATATTTAAAATTCTACACAGTTTATATTAATGCTTTAATAAACCATTTGTGATTGAAAATTCTTACGTTCATTTAAATAATAACAAATGCAAATGAAAGTTAAAATTTTAATGGTACGAAGTAAGAAAGCTTGTCTGATGTAGCTTATTAATTATTCTCTCATTAAACGTCGAAACTGCGTAAACTTTAATGGTGATATCTTGCTCCGTTTCGAAAAAATACTATCCGCATTCTCAAGTAGATTATTTTATAATATTCGACATGCTAATTATTTAACTAAATTTCGGCACTTTACCTTGATTTCATAGAGAGTTAATCAAATGTAGAGATCGTGAAAAAATCAATAGTTTTAAATCTGGTGAGAAATGATTTTCAGACAGATTTCCTTATTTTGCCATGGTAAACAGAAGCCAAAGAGTTTTAAAATCTGCCTGGAGGTTTTATTTTATATGAACTATATATTTTGAAAATAAACCAGATTAACTTCAGCAATGTTTGTTAGAAATGTAAAACTTATTTTTTAGTGTTTCACGGAGCAATATTTTCACGTATAAATCGATATTCGGCATACGAATTTAAATACTTAGCAAAAAATTTGGTGAATTATTCACTTGCTTTCCAGTAATAGCTGAGAATGTATTTGTAGGCTATAACTGCTTCCAACTTCAGTAAAATAAAATATTATATTGACAACCTTTTCGAATGTTTTCAAAGCTTCCTAAACACTAATATGACATAGAGATTGTTAATACAATCTACCAGTTGTCTCATGAAAGCTTGAATGAGAGTGTGACATTTTTTTATTCATAGTCTATCGATCAAAAGTTCTAAATGAAGAGATAAAAAGGGATCATCATATCTCACGTGCAAAAGTTTATCAATTCAAACTCGAATGTTAATGTTCGTTTTTGAGGTATGATATTTACATTAACCAAAGATTCTTGCCTTTTGCCTTTACTAATAAATAAAATTTCGTGTTTATTTTAATACAGCGTGTTTTACCTTATGGAAGTACACCATTCATTATTCCGTATGACCTCGTGCTTAAACTGCAAAATTGTTTACCCGTTACTGATTAAAAATTAAAAAGTATTAATTTTTGCTGCAATCTTTTTTAAGATAAAAATTAGATATAGTTTGAGTTAAATATTATAAATTACCCAACCTGAATTTATAGATTAATTTACCCATTTTGAGAAAAAACAAAAATTTACCACCTGCCACTGAATCATACTATTAACCATTATTTTCAAAACATAATAGTCAATCAATTGATTAATCAAGACTATTTAATTGGTTTCACTGATTGGGCTCGTCAGTTAACAGACATAAAAGTATAAAACATATTCCTGGCTTTAGCTAACAATACTGCAATTTTCAACAATATTTAATAGAGTATTTCTTCCGTTACCGAAAGCTGGTTAAATTTGCAGTTACTATGCTGCCATTTGTCGACTTTTATTCAAGTCAAAACTATTTTACTTTCATAAAAATTATTATATAATGGTAATAAGCTGAAGAATTGGAGAAGAAAATGTTCAAGTTTTTTTTAAAAAAAAGCGAAAAATACTTTGAAAATTACTCTTAGATTAGACTAGACAAGTTACTTTTCAAAATAAGGAAAATTTACTCAATTCAGATTCTTAAATTACCAATAACTTATGGACAGTAAACATACAACCCGTTCAGATAGCCTATACATACTTAAAGTGGCAACTCAGAAGGGTGTTTAGAAGATGCCATTGGTACAAAACAGTGACTCTCTAATTGGCTTCTCTAAAAAACGTCAAAGCAGGAAAACAGAACGTTTGTTTCCTCTCGTGAGATTTTAGTTGAAAACATCAAACTAAATAGTTGTTGAATCGTTGAGCAACTACGTACAAATTTAATACTTTTTCCTGATAAATGTTAAGTTTTAGATATCCAAAACAGTAAGAAAAAGAAAGTATCATCTTCAATGGTCTAATCATTATTCACTTAACATGGAAGTAATTTTAGCTTAACAGCAAACCTAGCCGCTTGAAAATTAACCACTCCTTGAAGTCAGCAGCCCATGCCTTATTACAAAAGGACTGATATATTATATTTAAATAATATTATCTTAAAATAAAAACCTTTACCTCTGGGCAATGTCGAAATAAGATTAATTCTTTCCAAACTATAAATAGCGGATGATCCAACAGATGAGGCCTTCAGTGTACTAACCCTATTGGATTTGCTCGCCTCAATGTCAACCTATGGAGAAAATGTGTCCAAGGAAAGTCTTTTTTTTATTGTACTCCGTAATAGAGAAAGAAATTTTAAACCTTGGGGCACTTTTATTTAATATTTAAAATAATTTTTATTAAAACATTAATATTTTAAAATTTACATTATTCATAGAAAAAGAATCTGGTATAATGTGTTTTAAACGGTCATAAATTCCTTTGGTGGACGAAATTTATAAAATGAATCCTGTTGTAAGGTGCAGAAAAGTTCAGGTTATCTGAAAATACCAATTTAATTGGATTATCAGCATTTATGTAGCTGTAAATAGTAGACAAATTTTCTTCATAGGTTAGCATTGAGGTGAGCGAATCCAATAGGGTTTGTACACAGCAGCCTAAAGGATAGTCTTGTAGACACTACAAATACCAACCATCTTGATCTAAGTTTTGTTAAAACTGTGTTAGACAATTTACAAAACGTAGAATCTTCCAAGTTACAAAATATCTGCCGTAAATACACGTTATCCCTTCTCATTAACTCATAAATCTAAATTTTACGCACCTCAAAGACATTGCAATCGCTCTTCATACTGAAAGGTATCGCTGAAAACGCGCATATTACTCCACAATAACGCATATTAGAACCACATTTTAAAGTTAACCTCTCGGCGGCTGTGCTGCTTCGGCAACAAGTAATTAGTAAATTTCGGCATTATTATCAGCTCGAGTGAAGGCCACACATGCACTCTGTCAACCTGATGCAATTAAGGCTGTCATTGTCACCTTTCCAAAGGCACACTGCCGGGATAATGAACCAGAAAATGGTAGACAAATTTTAACAAACCGGAGAGCAGGCCGTATAGACAGAGACTTCGGTGTACACAGGAGTATTAAGCACACAGGCTAGGCTGAGTTCATATCGTAAATTACAGTAAGTGACTGCGTTCATTAGTTTAGGTAGTTGATTGTTTTCGTTGAGACAATCCGCCTGTGGCACAAGATAATTTTATTATAAGGTATTCTGTATGGTAATACAGGGATCTGGTAAAAGACTCCTCAAACATAAGCCCTTGAATACTTCGAAAAGAATAATTCAATACAGAAAGAAAATAAACAGATATATGTCTATTGAAAATTGAAAAATATAAAGTCCAAAGTTAAGGGTATTAATGAACAGGGATATGTTTAAATAACCTCCAACATTAGCCGAAAACACTAGCTGAATACCTGTTCTTCGCTACGGAGTACATTTTAGGATAATTACAATGAAAAAAATAAAGGAAATTGCTTTTTACAGGACTTCGTTATAAACAATATTTGTTTCTTCATTGGGTGGAACTAATATTACCAGGCTCGTCCACGAACTTACGCGTGAGCAGGCTACGTAAAATTGAGCGTGGCAGAAAAAATGTTCTCTTAAATTTACGGCAGCGTATTTTAAAGTTTGGCCTTGAGACTTATTTAACGTCATGGCGAAGCATACTTTGAGGGGAAATTACAGTTTTATATAGGTTTAATTTAATATCCATAAAACATAGTAATTTGAATTAAATTCTTTAAAAACTTCCATCTCAATTAGTCTAGTGGTTAAATTTTATCTTTTACTGCATTTTAATATTCTTTTAGTCAATTTATTTCGTTGTTATGTATGTGACGCAAAATTAATTTAAAGTATCAAAAAAAGAAAAGAAATCTCGTGATCAGCATTTAATAAATTAAATCTAAAAATTAATCTTTAAAAATTCATCAGAAATCAGAAAATGGTATTAAAGATTCGAAAAAGATTTCATTTTAAAGGAATTTTTATGACCTTATTCGTGATATAAATTTTATAAGCCTCAGATTATTATTTTAAATGCAAACTTAAATAAAAAGTTACAAAAACAGCTTAAAATTTAATTTAAAAAATCTAAGAAGAATTTAAAAAAATTCTTTCTTAGTGCATCCCTACACTATAAGAAGAATCGCTATACAAAATTTCAGCCCTTTAGGTCCAGCAGTTTAGTCTGTGCGTTATCTGTCAGTCAGTTACGGAACTGTTTTATCTATATAGATAAAATGAAATTCGGGAAATTTTTTGTAATTATCCTTCTCAAACGTGTACGAACATTCAACGGAAAGAGATACTTTTCTTCAATGTCTACTTGAAACCTTACACACATGCAATGCAACACTCTGATTACTGAATAAGATATAACATAGTAAACCAACAAAAAACACGCACACGACCATGTATTTCTTAGCTTAAATAATAGCATCAAGTTTCAACTCTGTTAGATATTAAATAAAGTGCATTTTAAACTTTAGCTACAGATAAACAACCTAAGCATTAAATTCTTCCGTCAGTTTCAACTGGATGAATTTCAAGGAGTCCAGACTCGCATATTCTAATTTGTCCCAGTGGTGAACATAATATTTGCTTTCAGTCTGGAATCATTAATCATTCTAATAATTCTTCGCTTTATTGATGACAAATACCCAATGGTTAACAACACATTGTGATTATCAAAATTAAGGAGATACTCGTGGTATCGCTTTCTAGTAATTAAGAACTCATTATCTGCTCACTAAATCAGGCTTATTCAAAACGGACAAACATGTAGAATTATCCAAGGAACGCAAACTGAAAAGTAATAATTACCCTCACAATGATGATTATTACTGTAATTCCGGTGTACTCATCTTATGCCCACGAGTTTTTTAAAGCTTTAAAACATTTTTTAATGTGGCGCACCTAATGTAAATAAAATGAAGATAGATAATTTATTATTTATCAAATTTTTTCGGACAAATTAAATTTATGTAGTTCAAACAATCAAATACTTTCATTTTGATCAATTTTTTGGATAATTCCACGTGAAATCTGACAGTAAATACAATTACTTTGCAATTTGGCTATTTCGTGTTGCTTCTTATAGAGTGGTTTATAGTTTTACATTGGATATCCGCCAAGAATTGTAGGAAAACCAAACGCATTACAGTGTTAAATGGTAGTTAATCGGAACAACATACTACTAAATTAAAGAAATGCATTAGATTTGACATAATATTAAATATTAGAAGACCATATGATTACGGACACTTCCTTAGAGGTGCACATGTAGGCTATAAAAGACTTGAAACAAAATATCGATCAATTTTTAACTCTAATACCGAGAACAAACGATCCGTAAATAAATAGCTTGATTCATGGCAGCGAAAGTTTCTCCCCCTCTAGATGACATTTAAACAAGGAAATATCTTATTCTGCAACGTTTCGTTTTTGCATAACTCTGCATCATTCTTTCCTCGGTGATTTTACTAACGCACGTTTGTCAAAAACTATATTTTCACTACTCGGGGAAAAAGATTATCTCTAGTATTTCGTTTCCTCTAATGACTTCAATAAATGGCTTTTGTTATCTGTAGATTTAATCCAAAAGTGTTTCGCAATTAAGGAGCCAACAGACTGGGAACATTATGAAGCTCTGTAGTATAATTCATCCATCGGATCTGATGATTATCATTCAGTTAAAGCATGAAAATCGAATGAGATCAAAAGTAGAATATTCAGTTGAGAAAAGTACCGAAAGTACCAGTGTCTGGGCAAAAGGTATCAAAAAGTTATGACTTATTTTTACGGAACTACCCATTAGAATTTAAATAAGATTATTGAAATAGAAAGAACATCTCACCAAGTTTTAATATCAATCATAGATTTCTATCATAGTATCATAGATTTCGATGTGTGCACCTCTTGTAGCACGACTAACGTCTAAATTGTAATCCAGTTCTCTCCAAGTGTTTCGTAGCATATCAGGCGTTATTAGACATTTTTGCTTGGAGATTCATTAAATCTGTTGTGTATAAACAACAATTTGAATCTGTGGATGAGTTGAAGAAGCGTATCATTCAAGCAATTCGTGTAATAACTCCTGATATGCTACGAAACACTTGGAGAAAACTGGATTACCATTTAGACGTCAGTCGTGATATATAAGGTGCACGCATTGAAATCTATGATACTATGATAGAAATCTATGATTGATATTAAAACTTTGTGAGGTGTACCTTCTATTTAAATATTTTTTTAATTCTAATGGGTAGTTCCGTAAAAATAAGTCATGACTTTTGTATACCTTTAGCCCGGACACTCTGTATTTCGGTACTTTTCTCAACTGAATATTCCGCGTTTTTACCATTTTGACGTTTGTCGTGCTACAAAAGGTGTACACATCGAAATCTATGATACTACTAGCTGAAAACCCGCGCTTCGCTACGGAGTACATTCAAATTAAATACAAAGGTCAATGTATGCAATTAATGCCAAAATAAATAAATATATATATTTATAATAAATGCGACGATCAATGTATACAATTGATGTAAAATATATATATATATTTATAAAAAAATTGAAAGGGATATTTATTTTTTTGGATAATATCCAATCGTCTACTGCATTAGAAAGAAAAAAAATATTTTTTTTGTCTATTTAGTTGTTATGCACGTGACGATAAATTTATTGAAAGTACCAGAAAAAGAAATCACGTGATCAACATTTAATAAATTAAATTCTAAAAATTAATCTTTAAAAATTCACCAAAAATCAGAAAATCGAGGTAAAGGTTCGTAAAAGATTTCATTTTAAAGGAATATTTATGATCTTTCTTGTGATATAAATTTTATAACGCTCAAATTATTATTTTAAATGCAAACTTAAAAAAAGTTACAAAAACAGCTTAAAAATTTAATTTAAAAAAATCTAAGGAGAATTTTTCAAAAATCTTTCTTAGTGCACCCCTACACCATAAGAAGAATCACCATGCAAAATTTCAGCTCTTTAGGTCCAGCGGTTTGGTCTGTGCACTGTATGTCAGTGAGTCAGTGAGTCAGTCAGTTACGGAACTGTTTTATATATATAGATGATCGAAATATATGTTTGATATTGAATCTTGGTGAAATATTCTTTCTATTTAAATACTTTTTTAAAAATTCTAATGGGTAGTTCCGTAATAATAAGTCAGGACTTTTAGATACCTTTAGCCCGGACCCCGTATTTACAAGCATTGCTAAGCTGCATTTAACAGGCACATGTCTCTTCATAAGGATATTCCCCTGTAAGTACATAATAAGGCAAGATTTCTCATTGCCTGAATGCTACAGCGAGCACAAGTAGTCAGACATGGTATGTCAAACACAGGGTGCTTATTAATCAACCTGACAAAGTATATTTGCTTTCCAAAGAAAACACACGGAATACATGAAGCTTACTCACCTCATAAAATCGAGAATGGTTGTTCAAGTCTTATACCTCAGCAGTTCAAGATGATTTCACGCATGATAGCTGTGCAGTTGATTGAAAGTCAAGATGAAATTCGTAGAACTACTCATACAACAAGATTCAACTAAAAAAACACGTGACAAAATATATCTTTGGATAGATTGATCACAAACGGATGACTTAAGCTAATACATCCATAAAAAGATCCTCCAAAAGATAGGTATCTAAAACACCATGTAATGCCTGAAGGACCTAGCGAATTACCTTCATATATTATTTTTACATTTCATAAGAATTAACCTCGCCCTGAAATGAAACCTTTAAATAACTATCAGGCGCTTTCTCGACTGTAGGCAATCACCAAACTTTTCGAATTCAACAAACTAATAAACCATGACATAAAGACTGCACTATACCATTACGCAATGAAAAGCTCAGCTTTTCCTCAGAAGGGAAAAATCACAGTTTGATAGCAGACATTTTAACTCCAAATCACAGTGAACAGAACCAATTAACTTTCATTGTATATTTAAGCATTAAATAAATTGTACATTAAAACACTATATTAAAATATTGAATAAAAAAGTTTGGTCCCTAAATATTCTCACTTATTACCGTCATATATTGTTTTTACAATTCATAAGAATTGACCACACCTTCAAATGCAACCCTTAAACAAATATCAGACGCTTTCTCAACTGTAGGCCATTACCAAACTTTCCGAATTTAGCAAACTAATAACCTATGACTTAAAGGCTTGACTATACCATTACAAAGCTCGGATTTTCATGGGAAGGGGAAAAAAACCACAATTTAATGGCAGTCGTTTTAACTTCAAATCACAGGGAACAAAACAAATTAATTTTCAATGTGTATTAAAACATTAAAAGATTTTATCTAAATCAGCGAGTCACAGCGGAAAAAAAATTACATAAAAACGTGATGCCTCACCCTGAAATGCAACCCTTAAATAACTCTCAGACGCTTTCTCAACTGTAGGCCATCACCAAACTTTTCGAATTCAACAAACTAATAAAGTATGACTTAAAGCTGGACAATACCATTACGCAATACAAAGCTCTTCTTTCCATCAGAAGGGAGAAAAATCACAGTTTAATAGCAGTCATTTTAGCTCCAAATCACAGCGGACAAAACCAATTAACTTTCATTGTGTATTAAAACATTAAAAGATTTTATCTACATCAGCGAGTCACAGCGGAAAAAAACTCATAAAAAATGTGATGCCTCAACCTGAAATAGAACCCTTAAATAACTATCAGAAGCTTTCTCGACTATAGGCCATCACCAAACTTTTTCGAATTCAACAAACTAATAAACTATGACTTAAAACTTTGCAATACCATTACGCAATACAAAGCTCTTCTTTTCATCGGAAGGGAGAAAAAAAATCACAGTTTAATAGCAGTCGTTTTAGCTCCAAATCACAGCGGACAAAACCAATTAACTTTCATTGTGTATTAAAACATTAAAAGATTTGATCTAAATCAGCAAGTCACAACGAGAAAGAAAAAATCACATAAAAATCGCGAGAAAAAGGTAACTCCAAATCATTCAACTCTTTCACGCGTAGTTCATCACGCTGTTACTTATCATCAGCCATTTCGTTTCAAAAAAGGTCTCTGAAACGAAATCTAGATTTTTCTTTCTTTTTTTTTATTTTCCGTGTAGCAGAGAGCAAGGAAAAAAGAAAAGGGGGGGGGATAAAAGAAAATGACATTTTCAACAGGTCAGGCATCGCTAGCCAGAAAAACTTTTATAAAAGAAGTTTTTGGAGACTATCCGAGTTGGTGTGCCGTCATGAGCGACTGGTAATGGATCGTGTTCCAAGGTCAGTGGGGACAGGTTGAAAGAGGAGTTGGATAATACCTAGGTAATCGAATCTGGTTGAATTAGTTGAATGGAATCACTTTGAGTGGCTCACATTCGCGCTTATTCGTTCCGGTTCTGATGATAATAATAATAATAATAAACTGGTCTGCGTGAACTCCTTCTCATCTTCTCCACATGCGAACAACAGTTCGTTTGAGTTTTGTGAAACACTCATGAATCAAATTAAGATTTTTGTCTGATTAATCATCAAATAGCGACTCAACAATACTGCTCCTCTGTTTCTCCATGAATTAACTTTACACAAGGAGAAATAAATGTGCTTTCCTATGAAAGTTAAAGTTAACAAGATTTTATAAAATTGCCAAATTTGAAATATCTAGTTTAGAAATTCAGTCATCGCAGAAATATGATAGTTTGAATATTTATACGAGCTTACATTTCTTCTTTTTTAATGTAGGATTACGTTCCTCTATAACGGCTCTGCGGAAAGGAAAATTTCAGACGCTAAAACTGTCCGCCCATCCGTCCTCGCGAGTTATAATTTTGGCAGTGTGCCAAACCCAGACTATCACTTGGACAAGTTAAACAGACAAGTACCAAATTGCGTCAAAATTTTGATATATATATATATATATATATATATATATATATATATATATATATATATATATATATATATATATATATATATATAGAGAGAGAGAGAGAGAGAGAGATAGATAGATAGATACATATGCACATACAAAAGAGGTAAGCAACGATAAGTAATCCTACGTTAATAACCCGCGGTAGTTTCGTTAGAAGAGACTACTTGAAATTTTTTCTTTGTCTAACGCGGGAGCACTTTGATGTGAGACATTCGCCTTTTGTTATTCACCGCTATTTTACTGGCTACTTTGTTATGGAAAAACTATATAGGTGAGCCAGTATTACTCCCTATGAGGAAAGACGACACGGAAACGACCAAGTCTAAGGGCCTGTTCACATAGAGTCCGTCAGCATCAGCGTTACTCGTATTGAAATACATTTAACCAATTGCAAACCTCCAAACGATTAGCCCTGAAATTGTTAAGGCCTGTGATTGGTTTAAAATATGTCAATACTAACGCTGATAGATTCTATGTGAACAGACCCTTACTCGGGATTTGAACCGAAGCCCACTGCGTGGCAGCTCAGAAAGATATCCACTACAACATGTGGGCGGTATATGAGCTTAAATAGATTGGTTATTGAATTAATTCGTTCTAAACCTCTTCACGGGCGAATATAACTGATCGCTAGGCTTTATGAAACGCGAATAAATCAAATTAAAATTCTCATTTAATTTGTCATCAAATAAATATCAACCTTAAAAATACGGATCATACTTTATCTTACGTAATTGAAAGGAGCAAATAAATGGACCATTAGAAATCTGCCTGATTCAAAATAAGTTACATAAAATGGCCGTATAAAAATATATAGTTTCAATTTTCCTTGAAATGTAAAGGCTTGCATATACATATGGGTATACAAAGATTGATACATAAAAATTTACTAAAGTTTATAGAACTCGTACGATGTTTTCTTCAGATGTTCTGCAAGGATAAAGAATCCACGTAACATTTATTATTTTACACTATGGAAAATTCAACCAGCTTATTTTAAAACTTTTTAAATACACAATGGCTTTATTTTAGCCTCATTAAATGTATGTTAAAATTATACTTTACTTTATAGAAATCATCTCTTTTGGAGGATGAATGACTTTATGTGTGATTTAGATTATTTTAAAACTTGTAGAAATCCATCTGCACATGGCCTTTGTAAATGAAATCTCGCTTTTTTACCACTGCCCAATTCCTATACACCTTATTAACGGTTGCACTTCACGCTCATGAATTCACATCCACTTCTCGAGTAAGGGGTGAATAAGATTTACGGGAATTTTCAGGCATAAAACTTAGATAAGATGCAAATACTTACAAAACACTGCTCCTAAAAAAGAATTTCATCTTACTGAAAGTATTCTTTAACAAAACCATACCTCAGTTTTGAATTCAAACTAATATTTATACATCAAAGTCACAGTTTGTGTTTATAGCAATTCATGTACATGCACACATGTAAGTATATGTATATATATATATATATATATATATATTATCTAACAGTAATTATTTCATCCATACGCCATGCAAAGGTTAAAAAGTTGAAAGGCTTCTTAAAATCAACAATAGAATGGGTCTATTTAGTATTTGTTTAGCCAAATACAACAGCAGAGCTCCAAAAATTTCCTCAACTAACCACTGTATATTAATGGCAAATTGGTACCATTCATATGTTTACAATATATCAATTCATATATACCGTTTTATACTTTAAGTCGTCATTTACGGTTTGACTGCTCTTTACACGTTCCTCGTCAATGCTTCCGAATTTTATCTCCCGAGAAAACCCTATGTATTGTGCTTACACACAAATATGTAAGTATAAATGCAAGCATAACTGTATACCGAGAATAATTGTAAGCATAATCGTATGAATAAATTAGACAAATGAACTACAATATAAGAAAATGGGACACTTATTTCATTGGTCTTTTGTATCGGGAAAGGAAATTACCCTAACGACTGAATCACTAAGGTTGTCATTTTCAAACCTCCAGCTTTCACTTCCATGGTTAAGAGAGATAAATAATCTTCCACCTGAAAATTTGATGTACCGGGATTCTGTTAAGACCATAAAGCATACCTGACAGCATAATAAAACAGCATCTCCCCGATTCAATTATCCGAAAAAAGAAGGCATTACAGGATTTGGGCACAGGCGTAACAGAGAGAAGTTAAGGACCCTGGAGACACCTCCGGCATAAAATGCGATTACGCGAACACACATCGAACAAGCCATGGCATTTTTCCGACCAACAAATCTGTCAAGAGACGAAAAGCAGTGAGGGGAGGTCATCAAACCTCGTCTCGCAGGAGGGAGAATCATACACATCGTTATGAGAGAGAGAGAACGAGGTTTGTCTCCAGAAGTGTTCTTAAGCAGTTCAGGCATCGCTTCCCAACAGAAAAGTTGCCCCGTCACGAGCGAGTAGTAATGGTCGTTTTCCTTCTCAAGGTCACCGAAAATGAAATAATACGAGATGCATTTCCACGGTGGAAAGTGTGCGATGTATAGCTACTATGAGTAAAAATCCCTTGAGGGTGGTGGCTTCCTCTCAGGGAGATCTGGTGAGTGTGTGAGGAAGAAAAGGAATACGATTACTCGATAGACTTTTGAAAAAAGCAGGGTAAGTGATATTGTACAGGAAAAATTTTCTAACTTGTCTTGTATGCCACAGATGAAAATTTTAAGCAGAAAAAATGTAGAATTTCCAAAATTTAAAAGGTTTACATGCCATCCCACACACACACATCTGAGATTCCTAGGATTATAACATGCGTAAAAATTGGAAACACAAGTTCTGCGAGCTTAACTCAAATTACCAATATAATACTGAGTTTTCTTCTCTGCAATTCAATACTGCAAGAATGGTGGCCAGTCGTGCCATATTTGTAACAATACAATATCCCTGAACGTTTGGTTTGGAGCGCTACGGTCAATTTTTGCTACACGATTGCTAATTAGACCGGGACCCACTGCTTAAAGCCGATTCCGAACGGCTACAAAAGTCCATGCCAAGAGTGGGACTCGAACCCACAGACTCTGGTACCGAAAGCCAGCGCTCTAGACATTCGGTCATCGTCCGGGCAATACCCCTGAAGGAGTAGAATGAATAAGAAAATAATATCGTTAAAACCGTGCCAGAGGATACGTCTAATGGGTATTTTTGGGCTGTGTAATTCCCAGTAGCTACCATTTGGTGACCTTTCAAGTTTGCACAAATTTTGAAGAGGGATCGATGGAAAGATGTCTTCAACTGATCATCGTTGAAAAAAAAAAATAAAACTGAAAAGTTCCAAAATTTGGCGACAAAACTCTCCAAATAACTTGATGGTGACTAATTGGAACTACAGCCATTTAAAATCCTAAATCATTATAAAGTTCGATTGGACTAAGATGCATTAGCGGCTTGTCGGTAATATAGAAGTGTTTTATTGACGATTAAATTATTTTATTTATTTAATTATTTATTTATAAAAAAATTGCAGTAATCCGTCATTTGGCTCTAAGGCAAAGAAAAATGCAGAAGAAAAAATTCGAGGACCTTTTTACCATGTTTTTATTAACTTGCTTTCTTGTTTGTTTGTGTGTGTGTTTGTCCAGTACAAATCTTGCAATCGATTTTTAACTAACTTCCCGACTAGCTAGACATTTGAAACTTTTAGAATAGCTCAGAACACGATGACAATGCATTTTAAAAATACTTTTAGCCATCTTTAAGCAGAAGTAAATTCATTTTCAGTTAATTTTGTTTTGTAGACTGGTGCAGCCATCTATCGACCGGGACGGGAACGAAAAGTTAAACGCAAGTTAACTTCCAATTAACTTCATTTTCTTCCAAGTTGATGGGATAATTCATCAAAAAAAATTTTTTTTAAGTATTTATTAATACATAGAATTGTCAAGTTTATATGATTCAACAGAAAATTTAAAAACATGGTATATAAAAAGTGCTTTTTATCTTGTAATTATTTAAATATAGCAGACTAGCCAAAATTGTCACCAGAAACAATATTTGTGGAGCTCAAACTAGTAACATTAATATAATAAAGGTTAATTAACTCGAATTCTCAAATCCTCAATTACATAAAACAGTTCAAACATTGAACTAAATTACCTCCCAGTTTATTTCCATTTCAGTACAATATTGAAATAAGCTCGAATTCTTCACCACCAAAGAATCCTGAGCGACCGGGTAGTTAGTTACGGGTGGTTTAGTTTCCCTAAACTTAAAGGAAAATGACGAGTCTCCAGCATAGTTAGAGCTTTTTTTATTTTATCCCCACTGCGGCAGGCACTTGTCTCTGACATTGGCCCATGAAGACCCGCGAAGTTTTGATGGCTACTTTATGACGAGAGCACCATTTGAAGGAACCAGCATTGCTCCCCACGAGGGGGGGGGGGACGACACGGAAACGACCAAGCCTTATTCGAGATTTGAATCCAAGCCCACTGCGTGGCAGCTTATAACACTAACCACTATACTATGTGGGGGGGGGCGTTAGAGTTGTTAGCTGAAAAAAAGAATATTGATAATATCTCATATTTGCGTTTATTTAAGGTAACCATTTGGTTACTGAGCCATTCAAAACCCTTTAATGTACTTCCCCGAATTTTTCGTTATTAAACACAGAAAAAAACAAATCAACTTAGGCCCTTTTCGAGAGCATTCACGGGAGAAAAAAAACCTGGACGTGTAATCTTTAGAACAGAGGTTCTCAACCTGGGGGGGGGGGGGGGCGTAGAAGAATTTCAAGGGAGGCGTGAGTTTAAAAAAAAAGTAAAATAAAAAATACAACTAACTGTAATTTACTGTACTCAATTTTGCGGCCACAATGTAACCATAACGTATTTTCGACATACGAACACGAACACGATAATTGTCGTATACGATAATTGTCGTAATTGTAAAAACACGATAATTGTCGTACGTCTGGACGTTGAAAGTGACCTGAGGTGTGCTTTGTCACAGTTACAACCTAATATTAAAAAACTTGTCAAAGACAAACATTGCCAACCCTCTCATTAATGCTGTGAAAGTGACTGGTATTACATGCAAACCTCACCTAGATCCTTGATTATATTAATAATAAAATCAATCCCTCAAATATATTTGATGCGTATTTAATTCTTTGATTCCGTATGTTCTAATAGTAATATGTTCCAAATTAAGATATGTGTAGTAATATTAAGTTTTATGTATGAAATTATCTATTCTATATTTTCATTTAATAACCAGCTTCAGTTTCAAATTCCAATTGTACTACTTGTATAGACCACATATGGTGGTGGTGGGGGGGAGGCGTTACCTCACATCAGTGTTTAAAGAGGGGCAGAGAGCCTGAAAGGTTGAGAAATCCTGCTTTAGAACAATTCGACATGATCCATTTAAAAAAAAAGCGAGAGAACTGTAAAACATTATGGATTGAACTCATTTATAATTTATTCGCCCTCATTTAAAAGTGTCCTAGCGTATGGTGTTGCGAATCGAATGAATCGAATGGATTGTGTGGGTGGAGTTCAACTGGCACTCATCAATACCACGTGACCCCCGGAGAACGATGTAAAATTTTGTTCATGTTTTCATTTGGCTTGCTAGGTTTTGATATGAATGAGCACATCTCGGCACTACTCCCTAGGTTTCATTAATTATACTCGGTATTAATTTCAGTCAAATTTTAATTATTATAATATGTTTGTTATGTGTGGTGTTAAATAAAAGTTTAAAACGACCATCAAGGACTCTTACGGGTTATTTTGCACCTTACACATTTCGTATTGTAAGATATGTTTTTCATTTTCTTCATATGGGGTAGTTATCAGACTTCGACTTTCTGGGTGAAATGTGACACCAGGCAAACAAACTTTTATCAAGGTCAGCAGCCTCTGGAGTAGAAAAGGGAGTATGATACAAGTCCATTTTGCATCTATTTGTAAACCATGAATACAGATATATCCTAGGGACACATATTACCTAAAATATTAGCTACAGAAACTATAGTAACAGCACTTAAAACGTAAGCTACAGAAAACAGGCTAAATAGACACCAATAACTAAAATGTTAGCAGCAAACTTCAGGTTGCCGTGTACAGTAGAGTCCCGATAATCCGAACTTCAGTAATCCGAAAGTTTGCTTAATCCGAAGCCAAAATTCAAAACGAACTAAGGTTACAATGAAACGTCAGGGATACTAAGTAATATAAAGTATATTTCTGAAAATTACAAGAAAATTCAAAATTAGACAATGTACTGAATTAATTATTTCTGAGCTACATCGGTTTGAAAAAATATGTTTCATTTTTTTGTCGAAGAAAAGAATACCTCTCCCTTGAAGCCAAATTACGACAGCGCGTTAGAAAAAGGGTGTCCTCTGAGGTCGCGGCGGAGTGTTGCTCTACGTAGCATCAAATACAGCCACCTCGTCTACAGACATTTTGCCACCTGTCCCTGTCATTGTCATAAAAGCCTTCACACCGCTAGGAGACAAGGTGAAGAGGCAATTTATTTGCGCATGCGCATAATCTTCTCTTTCTATTCTGATTGGCTGCCGAGCATGGCGGCAGAGACAAAAGTTGAACTTTCTCCAACTTGAAACCGCAGAGACCAGAGACGGGGACGATCCGGGGGAATGAAAATTTGTAATACGCATGCGCAACAACGAAGATACATGATTTTCGTCGCCGTCGCCGTTGGTGTGGAGTAAGCATTATGCTTCATGTATCTTCGTTGTTACGCATGCGTATTACAAATTTTCATTCCCCCGGTTCGTCTCCGTCTCTGGTCTCTGCGTTTTCAAGTTGGAGAAAGTTCAACTTTTGTCTCTGCCGCCATGCTCGGCAGCCAATCAGAATAGAAAGAGAAGATTATGCGCATGCACAAATAAATTGCCTCTTCTCCTTGTCTCCTAGCGGTGTGAAGGCTTTTATGAAAACCACAGGGACAGGTGGACAAAATGTCTGTCTTTCATTACTGTCGCCGTTGGTGTGGAGTAAGCATAAGTGGGATACCCTCTGCTCCCTGTCGCCGTCTGCTTTACCTTCACTCTCGTCTGAGACGTTGACAGGTTCTTTCAAAACCTTTTCAACAATTTACTGATCGTCTAAAATCTTGCACTCTACTGTACTGTACTAGGCAGCGTTCCGCTCTCTTATCACCCATTTCGTCCCGAGATTTGGTAATGTTTAAACCAGTGGTTCCCAACCAGTAGAAGACTGCGGACCACTAAGCCAGAAATTGGACCATGTGCGGACCACCACACCCCACTGACTTGAGGGGGGAACCTTCCGGGATTTTTTTTTATAGAATATCCCTCAGGCAAAAGGGAAACAGGATTAACGTACTCACATTCTAACGTATCATATTCTAATAACAAAATAATTATCGAAAACTTTTAAGAAATTTTATTTCAACACCTGATAGTCATCGGATATATACGGCCCATCTAGTCCAATGAATATTGCTTTCAAACTCCCTATTTATTTGGAAACTTTTTTATATAATGGTGCCGGACCACTCCCAAGGCTCTCGCGGACCATCGGGTTCGGAACCACTGCTATAGACAGACCTTATAAAATAAACTGCGTAATCACACGTAATATGTAATATTATGTAATCACATGTTATGATGTAATTTAAGTTTATTTTAAGAATGATTTCGCTTAATCCGAAAAATTCGTTAATCCGAAGAGGGTCTGGTCCCAATCATTTCGGATTATCGGAACTGAACTGTACTAACCTACTGGATTCGCCCGCCTCAAGGTTAAGTATGGAGAACATTTTTCTTCTATTTATAGCTACATAAAAGCTGATAATAAAATTAAAATGGTATTTTCTGATAGCCTGAAAATTTCTGCGTCTTGCAACAGGATGCATTTCATAAATTTCGTCCACCAGAGGAATTGATGAGCGTTTAAAACACAATATGCCAAATTTTTCCCCCGTATAATTTAAATTTCAAAATACTATTTGCAGTTAGTTTTAAACATGAAAAATGCGCCAAGGTGTAAAATTTATATCTTTATTAAGGAGAATCATTAAAAAAAATATTTAAAGGCAATCCTTGGACACATATTCATCATAGGTTAACACTGAGGTGAGCGAATCCAATAGAGTTAGTATAGAGCAGCCTTAACTGATTACAAACTTTATCTGAATCTCGACATAGCTTTATACCAAAACTGCATAGTTTTAGGCTATGGCATGCTTGTTAGCATGAATTTTCAGAACTTAAATACCATTTCAAGAGTTTTCTACACAGCTCTTTTAGTACCTGATTCAAAAATCTGATCCATATTCCTGGAAAAATTGCATGCTGAAGGAACCATGAGTATCTTTTTAATATTCGAACAGCCCTAGCACTCAAGGAAATTCATAAAATCAACAATTTCTCCTGGGGTGGGGGGATTTCTAAATTCAACCTAAAATGAATGAACACGTGTCTCACTTATTTATGCACCAATGACTCTGTCCATAGCTATTTTTAACATCAGCGATAAAAATTACGATGCAGATATGCCGGTCGATAAAGGTTACGCATCTTCCCCAAAAATTATAAATACAATATTTGATCTGTACAGAATATTTAACGAAAAACCTTTCATGTGTAGCTCTATAGCAATCAAACATGTTTCTAATTATTAGTGGTATAAGATCTACAAGGAGAAAAGAAAATTTTCAAATTACTATGAAAATGTTCTTTCTGTATTTGCTCATGAGAACTTCTATATGTTACTATAAAATATATTACACACCCCTCTAATAATTATTACAGGTGTTAATTATTATGCGTAAGTGTAAACGCAAGTTTGCGTGCTTGACTGTTTGAACGAAACAACGGCAAATATTTTGGATAACTAATAGTGTCTCGGATCCACAAATATATGCAAGAAGAAAACACATTGTATCAAACTCGTTTCTGCGCAAATTGTATTCTTTAATCCCAGTGCCAATCAAAGATTTATGGAATATTTTTTTTATGACTGTTACTATACATTTCCTATTGTCTGAAACATATCACACTAAATTTAGCACACCATCAAACCTTAATTATTCTGCCATAATGCTCTAGATATGAATTCTTTAATTTAGCTCACTAGATTTGTATAGCAACTCAATCACAGGTCTGAGAGTGTTCATATATATATATATAAATTTTTCAATGCGGCAGGCACTTGTCTCTGACTCTAGGTACTTTTCTGACATTGGCCCATGAATATTCGGGAGGATTTCATGAAGTTTTGCTGACTACTTTGTAATGGTAGCATCATTTTGGCAAGCCAGAATTGCTACCTATGTGGAGGACGACACGGAAACGACCATGCCATATTAGGGTTTTGAACCCAAGCCCACTGCGTGACAGCTCAGAACGCTAACCAAATTACTATGTGGCGGCCCCTTCTTTGTATGTAATAAACATTTAGTTTTATATATATATATATATATACATATTCTCTCTCTCTCTCTCTCTCTATATATATATATATATATATATACATACATATTCTCTCTCTCTCTCTCTCTCTATATATATATATATACATACACACACACAGTTGATTTTGGTTAATTCGACCACCGGTTAATCCGACAAGTTGCTTATTCGGATCTAATTCCGTCTTGCAACATACGTTTAATCGGACCAGCCGGTTATTAGGACCAAAATGATTGCGTCCCGATGTGGTCCGATTAACCGGAATCGACTGTATATATACAGTGATTTCCGCTTATAAGAATCACGTTTCTTATTAATGTTTTTGATTCTTATAAGCGGTTGATTCTTATAGCCGAAAATTAGGTTTTAGGACAGGCACTCCCACCTATATATACATATATGAGATAAGTTATCATAAAATACTCTTTAATTTACGTTAATTATCTTTTATTAAAATTATTTTTTATAATTTTAAAAATACAATTTAATTTCTAGACCTATAAGTAGATACCCATGATTATAGTAAGAAAAGAAAAAATCCAATATTTGTTACAACATACCTGCTTAACAGTTTTAACATTTCAACTACAGGAAGGGAGCAAGAAAAAGTTTTCTATGGTAGTTTGACGTAATGAAGTTTTCAGGAGGCTGTTTATACCTCTTTCAATACTAATAGTCTCAGACGAAGATTAACCGTCTAGCTTACGTTTCACGATTTCATAACGTGCTGAATCTACTAATGTCACGTTTGCCTAAGTGATAGTGGACACTTCGCCGAAGATTTATGTGTTTTAGAGTCCAGGAACCCGCAACCAGGATGTGGGAGGTGGGAATAAAAAGAGTCCCTATTATTGTTTGTCAATGGAGAAAAGTGAAATCGGACCCGGACGGGTAAAGATGTCCCCGGGTCAAGCTAATAGGATAGTGTTGTGCTAAAGCGTTTAAGGGGAAGCTATTATGTTATGTCTAACAAAGAAAGGGATGAATTTGCGACTGTATTCCATCCCAGCTTATGAATTTTTCCTTAAAAAAAAAGAAAGCATTTCGTGCCTTTTGCGGTTTTAAGTGGCTTTTCTTGAAAAATGAAAGAAAATCGAAGAGTGTAAACTGATTCTTAAAACCGGTGGATTGATTCTTTAAAGCGAAAATTTTAACATGGAAATAATACATTTGTTTTTGTTTTCGTGATATTGATTCTTATAAACGGTTGATTCTTATAACCACTGATCACTATAAGCGGTGGTTACTGTATATATGAACGTAGATATGTTTCTTAGAGGAGGCATCCGAATTGAGCTCCTGGGTTTTCAAATTGGAGATTATGCTGTCCTTTCTTTTCTTTTCTTTTTTTGTAAAACTACAAAGACCGCTACCTAAAGCCTATAATCGATAGTGGTCATAACAACCTCAGGACTTTTGCATCGAAGGCCAACTAAACGCTTGGGACTAGGAAATACTCAGTTAGAATCCGAAGACTGCAGTTTTGGTTAATGCGTATGCTATGTGTGTGTATTGCACACGCATAAACATGTTTAATACCGTATGCATGCAACACGAATACAACATACTTCTTCTGAGAAGGCTCACCCTCACGGAAGGCATTTTTTTTGTCTGAGGGACAAATCGACCTATTGTGTTTCATAACTAACTCACGAGATATGACATATTTCCTTTGAAAATCCATGTTAAGTTTCTTTTCACACCAAAAAATCATAGTATCCCATTTAGAAAAATTCAAGAGAACTTATACATGTTCGTTCTCAAATAGACTTAATTTTTTTTCTTTAATATCCTTAACAAAAGAAATAAGTAATGACAATACACGAACCCGAGATTTGAACAATCTCTTAAGTATCACACATTAAATATTCATGTTACTGCAGTTAAATACTGAAAGCGTGATTTCGAGTTGCAACATGCCATCAGCTATCAATCAGGCAGCTTCCTTCGCGCTTCAAGTAGGGAAAGTAGAAGTCAAGTTGAGAATAATGAAGTCCGGTTTTTATTTTTATGCGCAGCGAATCTAAAATTCCCGCGCTTTGCTGCCGAAAATCGTTTGACCATGAAATGCGAGTCACGCAGGTACGCTGTTGATAATATCTCGCATCCAAACGCATTCTTAAAGGGGGATTGCTATCTTCTTCTTTTTCAATCCTTTACTTATATGCTTCATCCTGTGAGTAATTTAATAGAAATTATGGACTGCTACTTGTGATAACTAACAGCAAATTGATATCTAAAAATATACGTACATCGCTCGAGGGGACAAACTATACAAATCTACAGTCAAACACCGTTATAGCGAATCCGGTATATAACGAACACATGGATATAACGAACGAAAATTTTGGTCCCGCCGTTTTCCTATTGTACGAAATTTAATCAGTATTGTGTCAGTTTAATGTAATCGATTTTTGTCGATTTAATTCATTAATGATAATTTTTAATAGATTTTATCATTTTTTAATGCATCATTATTGAACACACATTGCAACTAATGAGTTATATATTTTGTGAATTCTAGCATTTTTCTTAACGGTTCGGATATAACGAACCACCGGATAAAGCGAACAAAACCTTTGGTTCCTTGAAGTTCGTTATAGCGGGGTTCGACTGTAATTAAATTTTACTGCTGAACAGGAGATTTTTGACAGATAATGTTAGTTGAAATTATTAAAGCTTTATATATTTCCTGTGTTACAGTAGCATCGAGTGGAACTGAGAAAATTTTCCCTAAACGGTACTGAGATTTAGTACTTGAACCTTTAGCATTTACTGCCTGATTTAGTACTTAGTCGAGCAAAATATTGGTGAATGATTTTGAAAAGTGAAAACTTAGCGAAACTGCCGAATATTCAAGCAAGAGGCTATTGAACATCATGGACATCGAGTGGAACTGAGAAAATTTCCCTAAAAGGTACTGAGATTTAGTACTTGAACCTTTAGCATTTACTGCCTGATTTAGTACTTAGTCAAGCAAAATATTGGTGAATGATTTTGAAAAGTGTAAACTTAGCGAAACTGCCGAATATTCAAGCAAGAGGCTATTGAACATCATGGACATCGAGTGGAACTGAGAAAATTTCCCTAAAAGGTACTGAGATTTAGTACTTGAACCTTTAGCATTTACTGCCTGATTTAGTACTTAGTCAAGCAAAATATTGGTGAATGATTTTGAAAAGTGTAAACTTAGCGAAACTGCCGAATATTCAAGCAAGAGGCTATTAAACATCATGGACATCGAGTGGAACTGAGAAAATTTCCCTAAAAGGTACTGAGATTTAGTACTTGAACCTTTAGCATTTACTGCCTGATTTAGTACTTAGTCAAGCAAAATATTGGTGAATGATTTTGAAAAGTGTAAACTTAGCGAAACTGCCGAATATTCAAGCAAGAGGCTATTGAACATCATGGACACCGCGTAATTGTAAAACTCACTTCAACTAAAACAAAGGCTATTCTAAAATACTACTGATGTGTTAAATGGGGTGGGGGGAGTAAATTGTCATGAATGAAATAAGTTGTTTTCGGTATTACTCAAAACATGATTTGAAGTCCCATGTGCAATATTTAGTGACGGTCTTTCTTAAGCACGGCACACTTCTATTGATTGATTGAGAACGCTGTGGTCATTCTTTGGCTACAGAAGGGTTAACAAGACTGGGACCTACTGCATAAAGCCAATTCCGAAAGGCTACAAACACCCATTCCAACAATGGGACTCGAACCCACAGATTCTGAGACCAAATGCCAGCGCCCTAGCCATTCGGCCATCAATTCGACGGCGTACCTCGAAATAGATATTGGACGTCTACATTCTTAGGCATATCAACCGATTTTCTTTCCAAGCCATGATTGAAAGGGATAAACAATTTTTCGAAGTCAAGAGCTATCATTTTTGTAACCAAGAGTTGAAAACCAAGAGTTGTAACCAAGAGTTGAGATTTCAGTTTTCTTTTCAAAAACTTATATAACTTTACGATGGCAAAGTGCATTAACTCTCCTTTGAAAACGTTCATATATATATAATGTAGTATAACCGCAATTTTCAAAATAACGGAAACAAATGTTAACGTTAAAAAAGCAGAACCTAATTCATTCTCACCTACAAAATTTAATTATATATATATATATATATATATATATATATATATATATATCACCCGGGCAAGAAAAGTGACACGTCAAAAATGGCAATTTTGATGTTATGTCATTGAAAAATATGTATGAAGTGTCACATCGTGCACGAAAAGCGACACATCTCTATCTCACAATTTTTCCACCTCAGGGCAGATGTATCAGTTTTATTGTAGGCTAGTTCAAGCTTTATAGTATTTTTTAAATTGATCTTTCTCAAATGCTGCATTTTTGAGTCGTGTCCCTTCCTTGCTGAGGTCCGATATATATATATATATATATATATATATATATATATATATATATATATATATATATATATATATATATATATATATATATATATATATATATATATATATGTGTGTGTGTGTGTGTGGTGTGTGGTGTGTGTGTGTGTGTGTGTGTGTGTGTGTGTCTGTGTGCGTGTGTGTGTTTGTTTGTGTTTGTTTACAGGACGACATACAATGAATCAAAAATTGTATGAAAACAATGAATTTTATAGTGTTAACACAAGTATGACTCTTTATAATTTTTTTATTAAATTATTTCGCATTATGTGAAAAAGATACTATATGACTATCAAAGCTACAATGCAATAAATATTAAAAAAAAAATAAATCTCGCAAACACCGTCCTTTGAAAGGGGCAGCGTCCCGGCAGCCCTGAAAAAAAAAACTAACACGAAATAACTTATTCAAAATCATCTAATGCATGATAACAAGGTCTGGACTCTCTTCCTGCTGTTGAAAGGGGGTGGGCACTCACCAACGACTCGTAACACGTTTTCGTAGTCAAAATCTGCTGCATCTGCGTCACGAAAGGCTAGAGATGGTTCCGAGACTCCCCAAGGTCAGGGAGGATAAACCGTTGACGCTGCTCTCAACGGAACTGCCGTATCCCTTCAATGACAGGTATCATCTGGAAGGGGTACATTAATACAGCGGCGAGACCGAAATTGCGCGGAGCTGGGGAAGACGATCTTCTAAAGGTGTCTAGTCTTGGTTCTTAACACTTCGTTGACCGCCAATGCCACGCAAAAACTAACTTCGGACACCAGTAAGGCTGAAATTTTGAAATAAAGTGATCTTAAAAAAAAAAGAGGTTTTGACATATATGTAAAATCTGTTGATGGGTTGTATTTTTTTTTTTTTTTTTTAAGAATTCTAGTTGAAAATAAGAGATCTGAAGATTTTGTAAATGAAGTGATGCAAAAAGGGCTTAACTTAGTAAGATCTGCCTAAACGAGTTGGGGTTTGAGAATCTTCGGACACCAGTAAGGCTGAAATTTTGAAATAAAGTGATCTTAAAAAAAAAGAGCTTTTGACAGATATGTAAAATCTGTTGATGGGTTGTATTTTTTTTCTTTTTTTTAAGAATTCTAGTTGAAAATAAGAGATCTGAAGATTTTGTAAATGAAGTGATGCAAAAAGGGCTTAACTTAGTAAGATCTGCCTAAACGAGTTGGGGTTTGAGAATCTTCGGACACCAGTAAGGCTGAAATTTTGAAATAAAGTGATCTTAAAAAAAAAAGAGCTTTTGACAGATATGTAAAATCTGTTGATGGGTTGTATTTTTTTTTTTTTTTTAAGAATTCTAGTTGAAAATAAGAGATCTGAAGATTTTGTAAATGAAGTGATGCAAAAAGGGCTTAACTTAGTAAGATCTGCCTAAACGAGTTGGGGTTTGAGAATCTTCGGACACCAGTAAGGCTGAGCTTTTGACAGATATGTAAAATCTGTTGATAGGTTGTATTTTTTTTTTTTTTTTAAGAATTCTAGTTGAAAATAAGAGATCTGAAGATTTTGTAAATGAAGTGATGCAAAAAGGGCTTAACTTAGTAAGATCTGCCTAAACGAGTTGGGGTTTGAGAATCTTCGGACACCAGTAAGGCTGAAATTTTGAGATAAAGTGATCTTAAAAAAAAAAGAGGTTTTGACAGATATGTAAAATCTGTTGATGGGTTGTACTTTTTTTTTTTAAGAATTCTAGTTGAAAATAAGAGATCTGAAGATTTTGTAAATGAAGTGATGCAAAAGGGGCTTAACTTAGTATGATCTGCCTAAACGAGTTGGGGTTTGAGAATTATCTTCGGACACCAATAAGGCTGAAATTTTTAAATAAAGTGATCTTTAAAAAAAAGAGGTTTTGACAGATATGTAAAATCTGTTGATGGGTTGTATTTTTTTTTTTTTAAGAATTCTAGTTGAAAATAAGAGATCTGAAGATTTTGTAAATGAAGTGATGCAAAAGGGGCTTAACTTAGTATGATCTGCTTAAACGAGTTGGGGTTTGAGAATTATCTTCCGACACCAGTAAGGCTGAAATTTTGAAATAAAGTGATCTTAAAAAAAAGAGGTTTTGTCAGATGTGTAGAATCTGTTGGTGGTTTTTTTTAAGAATAATAGTTGAAAATAAGAGATGTGAAGATTTTGTAAATGAAGTAATGCAAAAGAGGTTTAACTTAGTAAGATCTGTGTCTACACCAGGTGGGGTTTGAGAATTATCGTTAAAATAAAAAAAAATATGAGGAATTTGGAATAAAGTAATCTGAAAGAGGCTTAACTTTGAGAAGTATGTCTTCCATTAGATTGGGAGGGGGGGGGGGGGTTCGGAATTATCATCAAAAATAAAAGATGTAGAATTTTTGTAAAAATAGTAAAGTAAAAATAAATTCAGGTAGTCTCTTCTAACGACACTACCGCGGGTTATTAACTTAGGATTATTATCGTTGCTAACCTCTTTTGTATGTATACATGTATGTATGTGTTATGTATATATGTATCTATATACATTGGTACTTTTCTGTTTAACTGTTTACTGCTTGCCCAAGCGATACAGACTGGGTTTGGTGCGCTGCCAAAATTATAACTCGCGACGACGGGCGGTTTTAGCGTCTCAAATTTTGCTTTCCGGAGGACCGTAATCATACGTTAAAATGTATAGTTTCGTAAAATATGTCTGCATAAGGTGTTATTTAAAAATTGTCGTTAAAAAAACTGCAAAAAAGTAGTCTAACAAAGGTTTAAATTTGTAAAATCTCACCCAATAAAATGGGATTGAGCATTATAATAAAACTAAAAAATGTGAGGTTTTCTAGAAATTCTCTCTGCCCAAAGTGTTGGAAAATAAAGGTGTTTCAAGCGACGACGAATGGCCAACAATCTCTCCGATGGTTTCTTTTTTTTTTTTTTTTTTTTGGGGGGGGGGTGCGTGTGTTTGTTTGCCACGTATATTATTAAACCAAGAAACTTTTTTATATCATTAATGTAATGTTAAATTTCAGCAGACATTTTAACATCGTTATTATGTTTGGTGAAGCAAAAAAAGTTTCAGGGATAAGATAAAAATAGATAATTATGAAAAAAACTTTACTATTTCCTTATCACTATAGGTATTATAGATTTCAATAATAGCATCTGAAATTTCCGTCTTTCAAGGTTGGAGGTATATCATTACTGGAGGCTTTTTTCTGGAAACAGAGATACAGTTACTTTCACTGTCAGATTCTTTTGTGATCTGCTAATATAAAAATCATATGAGTCGTCCAATCAACTATTATCTAACTCACCAAAATGTGGGTAGACAATCTCAGAGTTGCCTCATGGAAAATCAGACAAGATACCTGCTTATAATTCTCTGAACAACTTCATTAACAAATACACGAAATTTCTAAAAAAAAATAAAGATCTTTAAAATTTAGGAAAACAAAAAATTTAATATCTCCTTTAAATTTATCCTATCAAACACAACAATATTGTAATGAAAACCTATCCTGATCGATATTCGATGAGAATATCTCACAAGTTGATGCACGTGCAAACACGATTTAACTCCCTGCCGGACAACGTTTACACTTGCGAAGACGATTGCACTCGAGATCGGTCAATGTGTTAAGAACAAAGTGTGCTCTCGTGGATTTAACCCTTCAGCGGGCGCGCCAATTTTTGGAACACCAGCAGGCGCGCGTGGCACAAAGTGCAACGTCTCTTTAACCTTGATTATTCCTTTTCTAATAAACTTTTTTTTCAAATTGAAAATAATAATTCTGCGTTTTATGACAAGATATAAAATGTTGATATTATTGAGATATATTTATAATTTAAGTCCAAAGAATACAGGTACAATCGCCTAAATTCAAAACTGTCCGGTTTATTGGATGTAAGGAATACTTGCGAATTGATTCCTATTACGTCCAAAAACCTAAAAAACAATGCGATTGTCCATCGTCGTGATAAGCGGGATACCGTGTAATAGCTGCACATTTGATAAACTACAACAACTCCTGTTTTTGTCTTATTTTAATCCAGTATAATCGCTGGTTTACCACGGTTAAATCACGACTAACAATGAAGGGAAAGGAATACAAGGGTAAAAAAAATCAGACCTGCGTTAGAAAGGGTGTAGCTATAACTAAATATTGCTTAGAACATCGAAACCTTACATGTAAAAACAAACCTTACAAAATTACGAAAATGTTGCACTTTGTACACGGGGCGCCCGCTGAAGGGTTAAAGCCGTCCTGATTCACTCTTGATAACTGTAGATTGTTTAGACAGAACTTTTCTCATAAGTTTTGCAGAGTTTATTTTAGAGACATGTTACTCTGCCTGTTTTGCTACAGTGAAATTATACTTCAGGTTTAATTTCCTTTTACATCCTTCTACAGTAAAAATCGTTATAAAAGGGAAAGTTAGTTTCTTTTTTTAAAAAAACTGACGTTTCATGCGCAGCAAAATGTAATAGAATAACTGAATATATCTGTTTATATTTGTTAGCGTTCTTACTATAACATAACAGAACAAGAGGCATAAAATTTGGATACGAAATTTATGCTTCATAATATCTTCTTATAGTTGCACGGAGATTTGCTGATTTGAGATAAAATCTATTTGTCATAGCTTACTTTATGATATGTTCATAAGTTCACTTGGCTATAGCGAAGCTTATAAAACGAAAGGCAGAACAAGTTTTTCCCAGTTTTGCGGTTGCCTTAACTGTTAGATTTGTTAAAGTATTTTGTTATACTATTATTCGTGAATATTCTACGCAAATTTACCAAGAAAAATGTTGGGAAATTTTTTATTTATTGGGAAGGATCCATTTTGTTGTTAATAGATAGAAACCAATCTTGTGTCGCTACTAATAAATCCCACGCAGACGTAGCATATAATTATATTTATATATTATATTCATATTCTTCAAATAACAGAACAAATTATACATGCCAATCCTTAAAATAAATCACCAGTACAACTATTTCCGATTAAAGAATTAGGATAAAGTGAAAAAAAATAAAACTAAAAAAATCCAGTAATTAAAAAAAAAACAAGACACGCAATGTCAGAAAAATTAACTGAATTATGCCCGGAGCTTCCTAGTGTTTCGAGCGTCGGAATTCGGTACTAAGAGAGCTCGATTCGAGTCCCGACAAGTGCCACTAAGCGCTCTTGTGTCTACGCCGGGTATGGCCATGTTTAATCTGTTAGCCGGAAAGTAAGTCCCATCGTGGGTTTTGTACAGGTCGGAGGATGGTACGAGCCCCTCAGTTGTCGCACCCTTAGGGTACACTGTCTGAATTGTGGTGGCAGCATATTCAATGACGGGGATTCCTCGGAAATGCTTAGTTGCTAGGATGGGTCCTGTCTGGTACATTTGAAGCACTCGAAGTTTTAATAGAGTATTTAAGTGCAGTGAATTTTATTATTAATAATAATAAAGAAATATACAGAAACAAAGAATCTTTATTTACACTCAATAGTTCGTATCTAGGCCGGATATGGGCACGCTAAATCCGAAGAACGGATAGTCCCTGTATGAGGTCAGAGAGGGTAGGAGAGGGTACGAATCTCCCGATATCACTTCTGAGGGGTGTTTGGTCAACACTGAGCTGGCTTCTGGGTAAGTCGAACTCCTACCCTTGATGCGCCATTATAAACCGGAGCCTCATCCTGCAAGCCTATATGGACCTGGTCTGGAATACATTCCGGCCAGGGGCCCGAAGGAACGACAACAACAACAACTGTGTAGAAAAAAAAAAGTGTCAACCCTCTAGTGTGCAAACCACGAGGTGTGAAATACAACATTCGTGCTATGTAAAGATATTCCTAGTTTCTGAGGATCATCCAGTGTATCAACCAAGGGTATATGCTCCAAACGCATAATTTTAGACATCTGCAATTCCAATGTGGAAAAAAACCTACTCGCACTAATGTGCTATATACTAAACGTATAATGTGCTACTATGTGCTACTCATTCTCTTTTGGCCAACTGGTGAGAGATCATTTAAATTTTTTATTTTCATTTGTCTGATCTATATTTTTTAAGTGATTTAAAGAGTGTCATGTGTAATAATTGATAATGAGTATTAAGTGATTTAAAGAGTGTCATGTGTAATAATTGATAATGAGTATTAAGTGATTTAAAGAGTGTCATGTGTAATAATTGATAATGAGTATTAAGTGATTTAAAGAGTGTCATTTGTAATAATTGATAATGAGTATTAAGTGATTTAAAGAGTGTCATTTGTAATAATTGATAATGAGTATTAAAGTGCTCTAAGAGTGTCATGTGTATTAATTGATGAGTATAACTGTAAGACATGTTTAGTTGAATTGATAAAGAAGTAATTTGACCAATTAATAAATGAATGAAGTCTAATTTGTGCCAGTTATCTGTGAAAAAAAAATCCTCACTGCATGCACTACCTAGGTATTCTAATCTTTAAACTAAAATTTAAGTTACACAACACAACATAAGCTTAATTTAGCATAGCCTGTCATCCCTTAATTTAACAACAACAACAACACTCAATTAGAAGTTAATATTAAACGCCACATTTTTTTAATTAAAGAAGTTCTATGATAAAAAAGGAAAGTTAAAATGTTTAACAGCATATCCTTATCATGACAAATGATGTTATAACTCACCAAAATCGTGGTACTTCAGAAATCCAGATACAGAAATGGCTCACGATTTCTATAAAATGACGGACTGCACTTTGTGAAAAACTTTAGAAAGAAACCTTAAAAATGAATGCTTACATATGCGCATAGCTCTCATTCCTGGGTTTCCTTTTTTTGAGAGGATGTAAACCTTATTTTCATGCGATCACCATGTTTTGATAAGAAACAAGAAGTTTTAAGCTTTCATCTTTGTAGCAATTAATGTAAGAATTACAGTGTGATAAAGTAACACAATGTTTACAAAAGAGATTAATGGGAATTTAATTGGCCTTTGTTGCAAAGTAAATAGAAAAAGCTGACGTAGCTAGTATCTAATTTTCCCGGCGTATTACATTAGCGCCATTATCGTTGCAGTAAACAGTTATTAAAGAAAGCAGATGCGAAAGATTTTTAAATATACGATCGGCGTCAAAACAGGAAATTATTTTCACATTATATGTTTCTTAGAAAAATTATTTAATTTTTTAACCGTATTTTTTTTTTCAAGTGCTTCTTGAAAACTAATAGCAAGTCAAGATAGAGAAATATGCCTAAAGTAAATTTCCATAAGGTTAATATTTTGTATATACTAATTTAAAAAATACATTTCTAATATCATTAACATTGAATTCAAAGATTACTAATTAATCTAGTTTAAATACAAAAAGAATGGAAATTTAATACAAAAAATTGGAGTCCTAGTATCAACATTATATTTTAAAATTACGTTATGCCTTAGTAAATAAACGATGCTACTTATTATTCCATTTCTCAATACTCCAATACCTTGAAACGTTAAGTATGCTAGTTTCTTTAACGACCCCGTTAATTATATTATATTAGGATAAGTTGGGGTTCGAGGTAGCCTTGTGATAGCGCGTTGGCTTTCAGTGTTGACGGTGCTCGGATCGAATCCCGACATGCGCCATTAAATACCTCCGTGTCTAGGCTGGATATGGGCACGTTAAATCCGTAGATCTCTGACTATGAGTCAGAGAGGGTGGAAGAGTGTACGTTCCCCCAGATGTCACCCCTGGGGGCGCTCGGTCTTAATTGAGGTAACAAATAGCTAAGACGGACTCTGACCCTTGTGGTGCTATATAAACCGGTGCCGAACACTTCAGCCTGAAGCCTACATAACCTACTCTGGAACTGCCAGCCAGTGGTCATTAGAAAGAACAACAACAGGATAAATTGTATTCAAAATATTACTCAATTAATTCCAACATCGAACTCTTGATTAGTATTATAGGTAAATACACAAGATAAATTGTATTCAAAATACTACTCAATTAATTCCAACATCGAACTCTTGATTAGTATTATAGGTAAATACACATTGGGAGATGATAACTTTAAACAATTTTTTTTAATGGTATAATATTTCATATACAACATATTAATATACTATCAAAAATAATTATATAATTATATAATATTATTTATATAATTATAATAATTATATAAATTAATAAAAAACTAAACTAAACTCATGGTGCAGCAGTCCGCTGTGGACCTAGGCCGGAGATACCCATCTCCGCTTTCTTGACCGTGGGCTTAGGGTACCATACAGCAAATGTCTCAATCAGGTGGACAACCTGCCATGGGACCCCCAGAGTTTAGTTCCCAAGCATGCTTGGTCCTCATTTTATCAATCACTCAAGGGATGAAAGTCTGAGTCGACCTTGCCTAGTCGCAGGGTCGAACCCTGGACCTGTGGGATAGCAGCTTGACGCTTTTAACCACTACGCCACCGGGCGTCATAAAAATAAATAAAATATAATAAATTATAATAATTATATAATTTATAATTATAATTATATAATTTATAATTATAATAATTATATTTATATAATTTATTATCATATCACACATATCATGTGTGTGTATAAGACAGAGAGAATGCTAAAATACGAATAATGGCTTAAATCTACTAAATTTTAAAATATTACATAATTCGAAACGCAATTTAATACAGGTAATTCCACACTATAGCCCAAACGCAGTGCTTTGTTATGAAAGAAAACAAATAGAGGAAGTTTAAGTTACAGTCCTGAGCATGAAGGAAAACCGGTGCAGAAAAACTTAAGAAATTGAATATTGTGATAATATCTCTTTAGCAGTATTGTAGACATTATCATGAAATGAAGGATTGTTTTTGAAAGATCTGATCTCTGCGATAAATTCATCTTGACAGCGAATAATCTTTCAAAAATGGAGAATTTAAAAAAAAATAGCAGAATAAAGTAACTAAAAACTTGCCGATTCCTCCAGGAAAACGTGCCAGACAGGCAAATTTCTTTATGTTTGTAAAGTAAGGATTATAATCGCTGGTTATATAATACTTATGTAACAAGCTTCAAATCTAAAGAATTTTTGAAAGTTCAAAACACTGAATATTTTCTAAACTAAGCAGAATTAAAAACAGTCGTAGAATTAAAATTTGAGGAATTACAGTTAAAACTTTATGGTCTAAGGCCATTGTTCTCGTAGTCTTCTGTGCATTGGAAATTTTTAAAAATAACTTTAAAAATGAAACCACAATGTATTTGTTTTTAATAATTTATTCGATGTTGCAGTTGAAATTAATGTAATGTTCATTGATGGCTGCAAATAGTTAAATAGATAGCGCCTATTTAAGCACGGTGGCCCGGTTGGCAAAGGCCTCGAGTCAGTGATCTGGGGGTTGAGGTTTCGATGCCGGTCGCTGACAAAATCCACCGTCGTGTTCACTAATGGTGGCCGGTGCACGTTAAATATGTCGTGGCTGCAATGTCCTCCAAATACTCAAATGTACCTCTGGAGGTGCGAGGTCAAGTATTCCGGTCTCGTCACTTGACTCGGTTCTAAATTACGGGACCGGCTTGTAGGGGATAATGCTGGTCGCCTATACGGTGCCCCTTAAATGAATGGCCAGCAGTCTAGCCCTTTACTGAGAACAAATGCCGTCATAGCCAATCTTCATGGGCATTTGTAATAAATAAATTGTTTTTCTTATTTGCTATAACGTTTTAAGATAACTGTGACATAAGAATAATAATTATGCTATTAGGGAAATTATTTGTTTAATACAGTTTCGGTAATAATTGTTTATGTTCCTGATACTAAAATTAATGACGAACTTAAATGAATACCTGTCCTCAAGTCTACATTTAATTGCCCGTTCTTAGGAATTCTTGCATTTCAGGAGTTCCCTTGTTTGTTTGTTTTTCAGCATCTGTTTATTTCAAGGACACCATATATTTGCTTACATATATGGCACTGTTGTATACTGTTTTTCTAAGGCTGCTATGTACTAACCCTATTGGATTAGCTCACCTCAATGGAGAAAATTTTTCTACTATTTACAGCTATATAAATGCAGATAATCCAGAAAAAAATGGTATTTTCAGATATCCTGAAATTTTCTGCACCTTGCAATAGAATTCATTTATAAATTTCGTCCACAAAAATAATTTATGATTGTTTATTATATATACTAGATTTTTTTCCCAGAATAATTTAAATTTTAAATAATTATTTGATTTTTTTTTAATTCTAAAGGCTCCGCCGACCACAGCGATAAGCTTATACGGCATTTGCATTTTTTTAAATCGAAAAAATGCCCCAAGGTTTAAAATTTCTTTCTCCATTACGGAGTACAATTTTTAAAAAAAATTCTTTAAATCGAAGATCGGCAATCCTTGGACAAATTTTCTCTATAGGTTAACATAAGCCTTAAGTTGAATTGCGGGCAAAAGAACTCAAGTGCTTTAGTCATATGCTGATACACTGACAACTGTGAGATTCCTTGCTAAGAGATTTTCAACGCTCTGTATTGAAAAAATTTTATGCTATTTAATAAAAAATATAATTTCCCAAAAAAATTCCTGAAAACCACCAGATAGTGAGGTCATTTTTAGTACCTTATAAAACGGCAGTACGCATTGAATGCAGAGCTGAGGTATTCCCAGTTTATGAATGAGTACTGCATCCTACAATAAATAAAAAAGAAAAACATATAAAAAAACCTATGAAAAAAAAAAAGTTCTCCACCCCTCCTTCCGAATTCTTTGAGATGCTTCCCGCATCCACTGAACAGTCCCCGAGATCCTTTCACCTGAGCTGTTACCCCATGAGTGTATACAAAGAATTCCAGTCACCCCCATGCAACCTTACGGAATGAGGTCAACGACGCCACCATACTTCACACCACTTTTCCTTGTTGAGCGGGCTGGATGAGGGGGGTCAAATGCAGTGGTGTATTTAAGGGACTGAATGAAGGGAGGAGATAGGAAAGGACGGGCAAACCTTTCCCGGTTTTTCAGTATCGAGAGGGAGAAGGAGATTTGATGGGAGAAGAATGGATAAATGAGATTTTTTTTTTGAAAGAGAAAATATACAGAAGGAATTTGAAGATAAAGAAAAAGGACAAGCCGATGATCCACCCAGAAATTTCGATTTGGAAATTTTTACGTATAAATTAATGTTTTGCTTAGTGCGGGATTTCATAAGTGTTTTATAGATTGTTACGAATGAAATGAATCGAATGGATTGTGTGGGTGGAGTTCATCTGGCACACATCGATACCACGTGATCCCCGGAGAACATAGGCGTAGCGTGCCTCTAACTTTTTTTTTTTTTTGGGGGGGGGCACGAATTTAATTTAATTAATGCCCCCCTCCACACATTGACTGCCGGGCAGTTCTTAAAATATGAAATATTATGATTTTGTTTAATTTTATAACAATAGGACTGATGTTTGAGTAGTAGTCAAAAGTTATACAATGAGCAAAATAAATATAATATAAATAAAATAAGAAAAAAAATATAGCATCGAATTTTTGTTATGGACCATATCATTGTTAAAAACTATGTTAAGGCTAAAGACATGATTGGAATCTTCAGTTTCACAGTTGGAAAAAGCGGGGAAAAAAAACAACTTTCTTAAAAAGTTTTCTACAATTTACCGATTTTAACTGAACTTCTATTAACGTTTTAATTTATTTCAAGTTAAGTTGAGGGGGGGGAACGTGCCCCACGTGCCCCCCCCCTCCCGACGCTACGCCTATGCCGGAGAACGGTGCAAAACTTTGTTGTTTATGCTTTTACTTGGATTGGCTTGCTAGGTTTGATATGAATCGAGCGCATCTTGGCAGTTCTCGCCAGGTTTCATTATTTACACTCGGTATTAATTTCAGTATAATTTTAATTGTTATATGTTTTGTTTGTGTGGTGTTAAATAAAATTATAAAACGACCATCAAGGACTCTTTCGGGTTATTTTGCAGCTTACATATTTCGTTTTCTAGGATTTTTTTTCATTTTCTTCATAGATAACATATGGGCAAGGTTGATAATTCCTCCAGAAATTTAAAACTGGAAATTTTAAAATTTAAACTAAGGCTGCTGTGTACTAACCCAATTGGATTAGCTCACTTCAGTGTTAACCTATGGAGAAAATTTGTTTACTATTTATAGCTACATAAAAGCTGATAATCCAATAAAAATGGTATTTTCAGACTTTTGCACTTTGAGTGAGGATATGATTATGAAATATGATTTACCAAAAGAGAAACCTTTTCCCGTAATGTAACGTGTGTGGCTAATTCAAATACACTAGAAGTTCATGTATGTAACTTTTTATTTAAATAAATAACCATATCTGTTATGCATGACGTTTTCAGTTTTTTCTTTGACTATTCAGTATATATGAATTAAAAAGCATTTATAAAAACGAAACTTTTTTCTAATAATTTCCTCTCCACACAGCAATAACTATATTTGTGTGTTGACGATTAAGGCTGCTGTGTACTAACCCTATTGGATTCGCTCACCTCAGTGTTAACCTATGGAGAAAATTTGTCTACTATTTACAGCTACATAAATGCTGATAATCTAATAAAAATGGTATTTTCAGATAGCCTGAACTTTTCTGCACCTTGCAACAGGATTCATTTTACAAATTTCGTCCACCAAAGGAATTGGTGAGCGTTAAAACACACCATACCAGATTTTTTTCCGCGAATAATTTAAATTTTAAAATATTATTTGCATTTAAAAAAACGAAAAATGCCCAGGGGTGTAAAATTTCTTTCTCTATTAAAAAGTACAATTTAAAAAAATCTTTCAATCCAAATCGACAATCCTTTGACAAATTTTCTCCAGAGGTTAACATTGAGGTGAGCGAATGAAATAGGATTAGTACACAGCAGCTTTAATGTTATGCTAGAAGTGTTATTTAGTGTGTCTTTTGTACTTTCGGATACAAAACCGACAAAGTGGATAAATCCTCCAAACATTCAAATTCAAGATTTATTAATAATAAATTAATGATCTATATATGCGTGATTTCATGCATCTTTAGTAACTTCAAATGAAAATAAAAAAAGGCTGATACCTTCCAGAAATTTGAACCTGGAAAACATTTACAAATAAAATTAATGCGAGATTTCATGCGTCTTTTACAAATAAAAAAGGGAAAAGTTGATAACACATCCAGAAATTTTTTTAAAAAAATTGATAGGAAATTTTTAAAAATAAATTGATGTTACAGCAGATACGGGATTTTATGTATTTTTGTACTTAAGATACAAAAATGACGGGACTCATTTAAATTTGAAAATTATTCATAGTAAATTAATGTTATACTAGAAGCGTGATTTCATACGTCTTTAGTACTTAAGATTAAAAAAAAGAGGTGACAAGACTGAAAAATTCTGATTTGGAAATTTTTTCATATAAATTAATCTTAAAACTGAATGTGGGATTTCAATGAATTCTTGCAATATCGTATTACGAATAACTAACAATATTTTTAAAGTGAAAGACAACGATACCTCTAAAAAGCTACCAACCTGTGGCCAATGACATTACAGAAAACTGATGTTTTAGCGAAAAAAACTGTTTTAAACGCCTCTGCGCCTACCAAATGGCTTCATGGTTGTTTTTAAGATAAAACTTTATCCTCCATTCTCAGTACATACCAAATTACACAAAGGATGTTATTTTAGGCATAAAAATAAAAGTTACTATCACCAGTACATACCAAATGACATTACAGAGAGGAAACCATAATAATCCTTTTTAGCTGATTTTTTTTTAAACGGTCGTCGTTCTCTATACGTACCTAATAACTATTTATGTTTGGATAACGGAAATATGGTTCATATCAAATGTAAAAATGTACTCACTGCAGACCTAAAGGCATTATATATAGTTGGGAAAGTGTAATCGCAGTAACACAGTGGGAAGAGGTATTTGGGGGACAAATTCCACGACAATGCCCCAAAACTTTGTATACATATCTTAAGGGGATGGTGGACTTTCAAATTACCAAAAATCGAGCAAAAATTGGAATTTTTTGGGGGGATGTATTAATATTTTAAAAACATGTAAATATTGGAATGAAATGCATTTAAAATATGTAGTGAAAAGTAAAATGAAAACTTGGTGGTTTTACAAAAGTTAGTATTAAAGGTAGGTGAAAAAACATGTTTTAAATATCTTTTTCTCAAAATGAGTAATTTCCAGATTTGCAAGTCTTTAAAATGCTCCTCGCGTCATAATTTTTGACGAAAGTTTATGAAATTTATAATAAAGACTCCTGTAATAGATGAAAATAAAGTTATGTATCCATTTTAGTATTCGAGGTCATTAAGGTTATCAAAGTTTAATTTAAGTGTACAAAAGTACAAAAATTTCAAGAAAATTCAGAGTACAAGCATAAAAATATTTCCTGAAAATTAACTATTCAACGAAAGTACAAAAAAATACATAAATCTGTTCAGAAAGTATTTATAAGCAATATAAATGCAAAATTAAGGGGGAAAAGTTTAAAATTGAGTCGCAAGGAGCATTTTAAAGAAGGGTAATTTAATTTCAATTTTTTAATTATAAAATATTTTTTTAAAAATATCTATAAAATTTTATAAGGTGTTTAATATTGTTAGACTTTAATGAATATATAAGCAAAGTTTTATATCTCTGTGGCAAAAATTTCAAAAATCGCCGTGAAAGGTCCACCATCCCCTTAAGCAAACATTCAACGTTTCGTTATTTGCAATAGTATCAGTAAATATCAACCCCCTCACCCTACCTCAAACAAATCCTTTGGCTCCCCAGCATAAATCCTGGCTGCGCAAGTGGTAGTTATCACCACTCAGAACACCCGAAAGAGCGTTAGCAGACAGCTGTTTCCGGCAGTAATCGAAACAACTGTAAACGATTTTTAAAGCTTTTAATTTTAATTTCGTTGAGTAGTTAGCATTTTTTTTTGTAATTCCCTAACATAAACTTCCAAAATTTTCTTCCGAGCAAGAGGTCTAAGTGCGGGGTCCTTTTGTAAAACACATATGCCTCGAACCACTATGCCAAAAGGTACCACGTATGTGTCTAGATATTTATTTACCATGAATACTCGAATACTCAGTTAACATTTGCACGAAAATATTTTTTGTGCTTTCGATACGAAATTCACGAAAGTAAACTTTCGCTCATTTTTACGCTTGTTGGAGTGTTGTTATAAACTGGCGGTGGAAATATTGGTCTCCTAAAGCTGTTATGTACTACGTGTCGTTTCGACTAGTGACAGGCCATGATTGCAACATCACCATTTACCATTGAAACATCTGTACCATGTAAATATCGTTTCAGAACCCTTTTGCAAGCTCTAAATCACTTCCAGCTCCAATGTGGAGAGATATTGGATAGCTAGGAGACTTTTGGGTTCACAGATGTTAAACTTCGCTTTTGTTAGTTCGATCTTGTTTTTTTTATCTATATAATATATATTATGTAATCTTGTAACCCATTCGAAATTTTTAAAAAAAACTGTACCAACCCTATTTGATTCGCTCACCTGAATGTTAACTTATGGAAAAAAATTGTCTACTATTTACAGCTGCATAAATGCTGAAAATTAAATAAAAATGATATTTTCAGATAGCTTGAACTTTTCTGCACTTTGCAACAGGATTAATTTGATAAACTTCGTCCACCAAAGGATTTTATGAGCGTTTAAAACACACTATACCAGATCTCTTCCCACCCCAAATAATTTAAATTTTAAAATATTATTTGCATTTTTTTTAAACGAAATATGCTCCAGGGTATAAAATTTATTTCTCTATTACGGAGTACAATTTTTTTTAAATCTTTAAATCCAAGTCGGCAGTCCTTGGACAAATTTCCTCCACAGGTTAACATTGAGGTGATCGAATCCAATAGGGTTAGTATACAGCAGCCTTAACCTTTAGCTTACGGTGCCCATTTTCCCGATTCCCTCTTTAGAATGGGAATATATATATAGATATATATAAATATTCATTCTTGGGATACATGCTATCCTACCCCGTAATGAAAAGATTAAAGCCTGAACCATTGATTTCTGCATAAAAATTAATTTTTATTAAATTTGTAGCGATAGTCTCCCTTTTCGATTCTAAATGAACGATTTTCTCATAAAAAATTCCTCTTTTTTTCAAGTAAAAAAAAAGCATTTTTTTTTATTAATTTGCAGAGATAATACTTCCTATCTTTTCCTTTAACAATTATCTGATACCAAAATGGAAAAATACACACACAGATAAAAAAATACACACACTTCGACTAAAAATCTCACATACACTAACAAATATCCCGATCCGCATTAATGCACACGCACACCCTAAAATCTTCGCGGGGAAAAAAATAATAAAAAAATATAAATAAAATAAAATCGGAGCGCGGGGAGTCAGTCCGCTCCGACAATCAAACCCAATTTACGACGTATTTTACGACTCCCTCTTTCTGCCGGACTAAATACAGCCGGCACAGAATGAGAATGAAATAAAACGCGAAATAAACAGGGTCGTAAACAGTCCGGCCTCAAAGAGCATCGGATATGTGCTGGGAGTGTGTCGCCACAGCTGCGGAGGCCCCCAAACAATGGATGCCAGATACCGCACGCAGGCCGTTACATGCCGAATTCTGAACTCCACGGGTAAACAACACGTTTCGTATTTAAATTTTCTTCGACTTGTTGCAGACAATAATCGCCCGTTGACATTTACCTTGCTTCATTCAGTCTTGGTGGAATTATTCAGAGATTAGCGGGGAAATTGCATTTAACTTTGCCTGGTAACTGTTAAAAGTTAATTGCAACCAGACTGTTACGGTCGCTGAATAATGCAGTTTCAGAATACTTACGATTATTTTATATCAAGGAATAAAAACAATACGAATACGAATACCATATAATTTTGCCCAAAATATTTTACTACATGTGCACATGAATGCTATCTAGTATATATATATATATATATATATATATATATATATATACATATACATACAGTGGCATAACTAGGCAGGGTATAGAGTATATAACTCACTTCTACCCAGACTTGGGTGTATATAATTTGAAGTGGCACTCTAAATGAATTTGATACAAACACAGTTTATACACGAAACAATGTTTATTGAATATTCTTGCACTTGTAGGCTTTGCTTTTAACAACAAGATTCATACGTACTACTTGTACAGATATATAAATACAGCTTTCAAGAACAATATATTTTTCAATACCCACGAACAGTAAGTCAACCAGCAATTCTGCCACGTAAACTTTGGGCCCCTAAGCACTAGCACCGGATAGTACTGGAGCTGCATACCCTCGTAGCTCCCTCTCGCTTATCTATCAACCTTAACAACCTTTCTTCAACCCTAACCACCTTTTTTCATTAATGACGCTGCATGGTATTTATACTAAGCGGGTATGCCGAAATTAGCATATCTCAAGCAGCTTCTTTAACGCATTCACTCAAAAGTTCGATTCTTGTGAATCGAATCTTGTGTATACCTTACAAGGGGCAACACTGGCACCCACTCAGGGCCTACTTGGAAGGGGGCTGGGGAGCCAAAAGGAAGTATTTCCTATATTATTTTCCCAAACGTAATTAATTAAGGTACCTAAATGCAAAATCTTGCCCATAGCACAGGAATGGCTAGTTACGGCACTGTATATATATATATATATATATATATATATATATATATATAACAGGGAAATTTCTCTATGGCGGCCAGAAATGGTTCCGGAAATAATGTGGCCGTTTCGAGAGGTGGCCGGCTAGAGATGTTTCACTAGCTATCTATCTTATATATATATATATATATATATATATATATATATATATATATATATATATATATATATAAATCGCAAAGGATATTTTTATAGACAAAATAATGTAGAAGAAAATATTCATATTACATCTAATAGGACATACTAAAGAATAGTGCAGTTTGAGAAACATTCCTTATACTGTATTTTAATATTTTTTTGGATAATGACCATTCGTCTGCCGCATTAGCAAGAAAAAAAAATATTTTTTTGTCTATTTAGTTTTTATGCACGTTACTATAAATTTATTTAAAGTACCAGAAAAAGAAATCACGTGATCAGCATTTAATAAATTAAATTCTAAAAGTTAATCTTTAAAAATTTACCAAAAAATCAGAAAATAGAGTTAAAGATTCGAAAAAGATTTCATTTTAAATGAATTTTTATGATCTTTCTCGTGATATAAATTTTATAACCCTCAAATTATTATTTTAAATGGAAACATAAAAAAAGTTACAAAAACAGCTTAAAAATTTAATTTAAAAAAATCTAAGAAGAATTTTTCAAAAATCTTTCTTAGTGCACCCCTACACTATAAGGAGAATCGCCATGCAAAATTTCATCTCTTTAGGTCCAGTGGTTTAGTCTGTGCGTTGTATGTCAGTCAGTCAATCAGTCAGTCAGTTACGGAACTGTTTTATATATATAGATATACAGTGTTATATACCCTTTTTTCATGTATCGACGGTTCCTCCCTTTTTACAGTGATTTTTCCAACTAAATTACAAACCCTATTACTTTGGTTTTCAATGGTGTCGAGATCAAAAACTGGCAGTTTGTGATTTCCCTGCATTCTTTCCCGATAAGTATTTCTTTCTCCCTCAATGAAAAAAATAATTCTACATTAATATGTTGGGAAAATCTATATCTGGGCTATAACGTCTTTTAGGCAAAATGTCGATTAATGTGCAAAACAAAAAATCATTCCTATGCAGATTCACCTTCATCGCTCCAGCAAATTTAATGTATAAAAAAGGGGGAAAAACATTCTTCATTTACACTCTCTCTCGCTGAATCATAAAGGAACATGAGACTGAAAGAGTTGAAAGACGTAAAAACAGGTTAGCGTGAAAATCGAACTTTTACTTGTATGATGAAACAAATAAGTGGCAGTTTTCAATAAAACTAGTTCTTAATCTAAAGAGCGCGTGCTTTGTAATTTATATTACATAATCTGATACTAAATAAATATAGTTTTAGTAGATATATCGCCTGTTTAAATGCCCAACAAAACAAGTTAACGACCCCAAAATTTCAAGGTTTAAATGCTGCCAACTCTGCTTTTGAATATCTCAGGTTTCAAAAAATTTCATTTGTATGATTTCTCAACAATACATTAGGCTTATATACGTCGGTGGATATGAAAGTGGTCTATGTCATACTTTTTTCGTTTCGAGATATTTGAAGGTTTGAACGTGAACGTAAACGGAATTCTGTTTAATGACGCAACCACCAACTCAATCTAAAAGGTTCATTTTTTACAATTTTGAATAGACTGCTTCAGATAACGGTAATATAAAAGAATGCAATATGAAATAACTGATAAACTTTTTATTTTTTTAGATTCTTGATTTAGGCCACTTTCATAATCACATATATCGTATTAAATTTTACAACTATCAACTGAAACATACCTTTAACGCTTCAGCGGGTTCGCCCGTGTACAAAGCGCAACATTTTCGTAATTTTGAATGGTTTGTATTTACATGTAAGCTTTGAATGTTCCAAGCAGTTTCTATTTATTGCTACACCCTTTCTAATGCAGGTCTGATTTTCTGACCCTTGTATTCCTTTACATTCATTGTTAGACGCGATTTAACCGTGGTAAACCAGCGATTATACTGGATTACAATACGACAAAAGCAGGAGTTGATGTAGTCGATCCAATGTGCAGCTATTACACGGTATCCCGCAAATCACGAAGATGGACAATCTCATTGTTTTTTATGTTTTTGGACATAATAGGAATCCATTCGCAAGTTGTCCTTACATCCAATAAACCGGACAGTTTTGAAATAAGGCGATTGTATCTGCATTCTTCGGCCTTTAATTATAAATATATCTCAATACTATCCTATTTTTTATATGTTGGTATAAATGCAGAATTATTATTTTTAATTTGAAAAAAAAGTTTATTAGAAAAGGAATAATCAAGGTTAAAGAGACGTTGCACTTTGTGCGACGCGCGCCTGCCGGTGTTCCAAAAATAGGCGCGGCCCCTGAAGGGTTAATGAAATGTAACTCATTTTTCACATAATGTAAGTTTCATCATGATGTTCTCAGACCAATGTGTTTTGAGTCATTTGAGAGAAAGAATGGTTTCGTATACACGTTATTTCATCGTTATAACTGTCCTGAAATTCCAACAACGCGCTTATAAACTTAAGCCAAAATAATCAGACGTAAAAATTTTATAACTGGTGTTTGTTACCGAAGAAACAAGCCCTCGCGAAAAAGTGTGAAGAGGTATGAAGAAAAACTCCTCCCATACCAAGTCGAAAAGTTGCGACGAAACTGTTAATTTAACAAGAGAATTGTAATGTTTTTTTCTCCTCTGAACATAACGGCGCGTGATTCATTTATTGATGTGAACGTCCTTGCCTTTAGAGAACAGACACGAACTCTTTTTTTTAATGTTTTTTTTGTCTTTCTCTCTTTCATTCATATTATATATATATGTATAGATATGTGTGTATTTGTATATATATATATATAACGAAAAGTCTCTCTCTCTCTCTCTCTCTCTCTCTCTCTCTCTATATATATATATATATATATATATATATATATATATATACTCCGTTATAGCGACGGACTCACGGATATAACGAACGAAAATTTTTGTCCGCCTTTTTCTTATTGTGTGTAATTTAATTCGTATTGTGTCAGTTTAATGTAATCGATTTTAGTCGATTTAATTCATTAATGATAATTTTTAATAGATTTTACCATTTTTAATACGTCAATATTGAATTCACATTGCAACTAATGGGTTATACATTTTGTGAACTCTAACATTTTTCTTAACGGTTCTGATATACCGAACCACCAGATAAAGCGAACAAAACCTTTGGTCCCTTGAATTTCGTTATAACGGGGTTCAACTCTGTGTGTGTGTGTGTGTGTGTGTATGCATATATATATATATATATATATATATGTGTGTGTGTGTGTGTGTGTGTGTGTGTGTGTATTAATTATATATATATATATATGTTCAAACAATGGAAAGATAAATTAAATGCTTTTCATGAATCTTTAGGTTTCTTGTTCTTTCAAAAAAAACTTATCAATTTTACAGTATTTATTTTAATATTTATCAGGATTAACATTACGATTTATCAAATAATACTCCTAACTTTTCTCTCAGTTCAAACGTACAGAGATAAATTTTTTATTCTTTATGTAACATGAACAGTAGAATGATTTCGAAGAAGGGTCAACCTACCCCAACCCGCCAGAAGTTAAAAATTAATGTATACATATTGAGACAGTTAATTTTCCCGCCTCGCCCCCTAACCTCGCCCCCCCCCCAAAAAAAATCATTTTTTAAGAACTTTTTAAGGACCTGAGATAACCTTTTTTAAGTACCTCAAAAAAAAAACTTAAAATATATTTTATTCCCATGTTTTCATTCAAGTTTATACAGTTAAAAATTTTTGAAAATTAGAATTGCCACAATCTTATGATAGTTTCTCGCAACAACCTTATAATGATTTCTCAAAAAATATTTAAGTCAAAAATTCGTAATATTAACAATATATTAAAATACTTTCACCAGGTTGCAATATGTTTGTTTTTCCCGCAACCTGATAAGTAAACAGTTTCATAGCAAGACATTAGGGGACATCGGTATAGAGAGGTTGATAATTAAAAATTGGTGTTCATAATAGATACTGAAGTTAAAATGCATGTGTCCTTTCATTATTAAATGTTTTCTTTTCAAATCTAGCACCATATGTCCCCTCACTGTGATAAATCTGTAATTTTTTTCCCCTAAGGAGAGCGGAAATTAAACAAAAATATGCCTTATAATACTATCTTACCTGAGTAAAAATCGGATATGAATTAAGTATAACTACTATAAAACTATTAAAATTTCAAAAAAATTGTTAAAATTATTCTCTTTATGCAATGATTTTACTGTGATTATTTAAATGTTTTATAAATAAAATTTTTAGGAGGAGATCATATATTCTTAAAATAAAATAACAAACCTTCAAAACTTAAATAAAAATTTAAAATCACCGCAGAAAATATCTGACACAAAGGCGCTAAAACAGAAATTTAAATTTATCTCCTAGTGTAAATAATTGTACACGTTCGGCTCTCCGCAAATTTATGCTTATATGAACGCAGTCATAATATTACCAAAACCATCCCAAAAAATACTTTTTTAGAATTTTATTCAGCTATTAAATTTTATTAATTTTTTAGCAAAGTTTACATTACCCACAACTTTTCACCGTGCAAATAGTCATTTCAAAATCAGTGCATAAAGAGAAAGCTTTCAGTGTTCTAATTGATTTCGATTAGCTTCAAAGAGTTTTCTTCAATTAATATTCGATTTACATTACAAAAAAAAATCCGCATAATTTTTTGATTGCCTTTAGAAAAGAAAGTTATAGTAAATCATTGCCTATCGAATTTTATTTAATAACTTGTTGATATGGGTATTAATTTTTAACTTTACGCGTGTTCTTCAAAAGACTACTGTATTTGAATCGAGAATTTTGAAGTTTTTGTTTGAAAAAGAAATTAAATTAGAGTTTGTGCTAGTTAGAATTAAATTAGAGTTTGTGCATTAAAATTATCCTAGCTTTAAAAAAAATATATTACGGTTAAGATTAAAATTATATGAAAAACTTAACATACACCGAAATACGTCAGCAGGCAAAATTATATTTAAACAAGAAGTAAGTAAATAATTTCATCACATCCTATATTTATTAAACTTAGTATAAATTCATATGAAAAATTAAACACTCCGCGTTACATATAAACGAGCAAAATTTCATTAAAATGAAAAATGAGTGAATCATTAATCCCTTATTTTTCCCGCTTTAAATTATACTAATATGGAATTTATTTTTTTAGCTAAAAAAAATCATTTATATTATCCATAGTTTGAAGTATCTACGCATCGAGAATAAACTATATTTGAGGAAAAGATATATTTTCATCAAATATGTTATTCCTCATGTTAATTCATATTAAATTATCCAGAGCATTTTTTAATTAATATATATATATATATATATATATGAGTTTGAATTTATATAATTTTATAAAAGGAAACAGGTTTCAGATATTTGTCTTAAAAGTGAGAATCACAAAATATATAACAGCCAAAATCATTTTCATCAAACAGTAAGAGCTCAAATAATTTACAAGTCTCAAATAAAATTTAATTGCTAGTCATTTTCACTGCCTAGCCATAAATTATACAGCAATGAACTCCGATATTCATAATATCAGTGTATTTTTTTTTCCCCGCATAGAGAAGTATCGCATTCGAAGGAAAAATATTCGGGGGATCAGATTTTGTTCTGAAATTTGTTATACCTTTCGACAAGGGATTTATTTTACAAGCACTCGAACATTTTCAAAAAGATGAGGGTTACGTTTCCTTTCTATGCGTCTTTTTATTGGAGGAAGATTAAATTACAAGACCATTATGGAGTTGAAGTGAGCTTTAAAACCAATTTAATCGCAATTACGTAATTTTTTTGACTAAAAATCAATTTTCTGTATTTTTCTCTGAAATAATTGTATTGCGAAGCATTTCTGGTTGAATAAAATATTTTAATATGGACTTATCGGGATATTAAAGTTGCCGAAAATACAAACATATGTAACGAAAAATTCCAATGAAGGAACCGATTATAAAAATTAAATTCTGCTTACGATACAGTAATTTTTGTTTTACATCCTTTAAAACTTTTTAAAAAAATGCACATAAATTTCTTTATATTATCTAAGAGAAATTTAAATATAAAATTCAAAATACATTTACTTCATATATAAAAAAAGAATTTAAAGGTATTTTGGGCTAAATATTTAACGTTACGTTTCATTTTCTACTCTTCGTTTTATTAATGCAAGGGATGAAAAACTGAAACTGCTTAATTTTTTTTTCTTCTGAAGTTGTACATCGAATTCTGAATAATCCCAAGTTCTATAAATTTATTGTTCAAATCGCAGAAATCCCCTTTTCAAAGGAGAACAGACGCTTTTTTTCCACAGGCGCACACGAAAACTACTTTTAAAAACTTACCTTTACAACAAATCAATGATATCGAACTTCGCCGCCGATGCCACCGCAGCATCGAGAAGTAATCCGTCGAGCGCGAAAAAAATTCCACACGCCACCAACATGGCCTCCGCCCGACCGCGCCAACCACGTGGATCTGCGGACAGACAACCTCCTTCCGACAGACGCTCCGCACCTGGACAAGACCACGCCCATTCGACGCCAACTCTATGGTTGCAATAGCGATAAAGGACGCCAAACCTGCAAAAGAATAACGGATCGTTGAGTCGCCAAGCAGGCGGAAAATTGGCACTTGAAATAGGGTTACCACTTCGCAGTTGAATTATTAAGCGTCGTAAGGTATTGGCTAGAGGAGATGTGAAGAGGTAATTATTATGAAAGTCGTTTTTTTCAGGGGAATTTTCTTGTAACTCCTATTACTTTTTATTGATATTATTGAACAGATTTGGTTTTGATGAAGGGTGTATCTTATCTACGGAACATTCAGTAATTATTATTTATTCATGTGGAAGGAATATTAAGCAAGAGTAAATTGATTAGAGATATTAACGGCAAGCAATCCCTGTTAAAAAATTTTAAAGAAATCAAGTTTTATGTCAGGAATAAAAGTGCTTCGATCCCAGATAAATCATCTTTTCCATTGATTTCCATACAACGTACATAAATCATTCCGGGTGCCAAGTTTCTAATATCATAAAATAAGTGAAACAATAAAAATTAGAGTAATTTTTTAATCCATATAAATAATTTATTCAAACAAAATTAAATAAATTATACTTAATAGTATTTGTATGCCATATGATCCAAAAGTATGATAAGCGCAGCATATGGGACTTATTTAGATGAGCAAATTGAAAGATAGAGCTTATTTTTATACATAAAATTAATTTTAAAAAATAATTAGCATTAGAATATCTTTAAATACAAATTGACGTATAATTTATTTAAAACAATATGGATAAAAATTATATAAATGATGAATTTTTACATTTCCTGCATATGAACGCGAAATGATATTGAGTTCCAAAAAGAAAATTTATGAATTTCCCTACCCTTATAAAAAAAAAAATTTCAAACATAAGGTAGTGTTTGTTCAATCTATAAGCTTTCAGGATTTTCGTCCGCATTGGTTTTACTTTCAACCAAGTTAGCGGGTTAATTGATTGAATTTTTATAACATAATACCTTCAAAGGATATATATCGCCAAATTAATAGATGTGAAATTTATAGGTGACTATAAACTGTGGAAAAATGGAAAAAATATATCTAACCAATGAGCATATTCTTATTTAACTCTAAAACTATAGCTCAAATTTCAGTATTTAAATCATTCACAAACCCACACATGCATTATAAAAGAGAAAAATGCTTCCTTTTGAAATACACTGCCAGTGAAAAGTATTCAGCTATTCAATGTCACATACTATTGTATAGTTAAACGAAGTATCACGCACAGGCAACTGAACCGTAAACGCTATTATGGTAAAAATTAAATAACAATGCATTCATATGAAATATTTATGAATATGCAGTCTACGTTGCAAAAGTCCAATGTCCATGTATGAGAGACAATTACGCATCAACTAAACTAAAAGGTAAGTAAAGACACGTATGTCTTTTGTAACGTACCATGCTTTTGCCGTCAGGATGAGTGGGTGATAAAAACACGAAAATTGTTGAGCAAGGTGTTGTAACAATCGGTGCCCTTTTGCTCTGTCCTTTAGTCCGAGAGATTTCTGCTAAACGTTGAGCTTCCTCCGGCTACAATCGAGATTATCGATTACTAAAAACTTGGACCGGCGAATGAAATACGGTCCAAAATTCGATGTTCACTTGTTCTATCCTTTGCCCGAACAATTTCTTGCAAAGTTTTCGCTGGCTCTTGCTGTCAGAGAAGTTATCGATTTGTTCAAACTTCAGGGAACCAATAATCCCTCTCTATCTCATAGGCTAAATATGTTCGTACATCGGTATCAAAGAACGGAATGTGATATAACAGTCGATGCCCACTTCTGTGCCATTTGCTTTGTCCTTTAGTCCGAGAGATTTCTGCTAAACGTTGAGCTTCCGGCTACAATCGAGATTATCGATTACTAAAAACTTTGGAACCATTTCGCACCCCATTTCGACCTGGTAAACTCAAGACACTGACAAACTGGTACCCGGTGAATGAAACACGGTCAAAAATTGGATGTTCTCTTGTTCTATCCTTTGGCCCGAACAATTTCTGGCAAAGTTTGCGCTGGCTCTGGCTGTCAGCGAAGATATCGATTTGTTCAAACTTTGGGGAACCAATAACTCCTCTCTCAATCTCATAGGCTAAATATGTTCGTACATCGGTATCAAAGAACGGAATGTGATATAACAGTCGATGCCCACTTCTGTCCTTTTTGCTCTATCCTTTAGTCCGAGAGATTTCTGCTAACCGTTGAGCTTCCTCCGGCTACAATCGAGATTATCGATTGCTAAAAACTTTGGAACCATTTCGCACCCCATTTCGACCTGGTAAACTTGAGACACTGACAAACTGGGACCGGCGAATGAAACATGGTCCGAAATTGGATGTTCACTTGTTCTATTCTTTGGCCCGAACAATTTCTTGCAAAGTTTTCGCTGGCTCTTGCTGTTAGCGAAGTTATCGATTTGTTCAAACTGCAGGGAACCAATAATCCCTCTCTCTCTATCTCATAGGCTAAATGTGTTTGTACATCGGTACCAGAGAACGGAATGTGATCTAACAGTCGATGCCCACCTGTGTCCTTTGGTCCCAGTGATTTCTATTGCACTTTTCACTTGCTCTGGCTGTCCGCGAAGTTATCAATCAACATCTGTGAGAATATTATGGAGCTCGTAAGCTGTAAAAATTTATCTATCGGGCTCGGCGTACGGAACTAAAAGTCGATGCTATTTTGGTAAACTTCTTTTAGTCTGAAGGATTTTTGCCAAACTTTGTTTCAGTCAGCGAAGTAACTGATCAGAGAAAGCATCGAGGTACTATGCACCCCTCTCTCAAAATAATAGGCTTAAGAAATTGACGTATTGGGACCACTGAAAGCTATGTGGCCTAACAGTTGACGCACTTTTGTGCTGTTCTTTAGTCCATGGGGTTACTTGCAACATTTTGTTCTTGCTCTGGGTATCAGCGAGGTTCTCAGATACTGAAAACATCATGGAACTATGCACCCATCTCTCGACCAAGTAAGCTTAAGATATTGACATATTGTGATCGACAAAAGGAACTTGACCTAACAGTCGATGCTTTTAGGTGCTATCCTACGCCCAGCATAAATTCTGCCAAACTCGCCTGTGAGATTTTCGCTGAGTACAAACTTTATATACTATATACATCTCTTTCTAACGGGAAGGCTCTAGAAATTGGGAGAAACGGTGAACTCTCAGCCGTGTTGTCAAATTGTTCGTTATTTTTAACAACTATCATGTGACATTACATACTTGCATACGCTCAAGAATTAAAGCCAGATGTTAATGCCGCGAGGAATTTAATTTTCTATTTTCTCCAGAAATCCTAACCAATCAAAAGACACAATGTTTAAAAATAATAATAATAATACAAATTAGATACTTTTTAAAACATGAATATAAATAATCAAAAACATTTAAACCAGAAAGTTTTATAAAAATATTATTTTGCGCAAGCCGTAAAATAAATTTTATATATAACATTAATTAAACAAAAATAGGAAATGTATGTCACGATTTGAAATGGAAATAAATTCGTATAAAACCGCCCAGAAAACTAATCAATGGGGAAAAAAATTAAAATGATTATAAATCATGGCTAATGAGGGGTTTCTATGTCTTTTGTTTGCTTATATGCTTTCGCAGTAAAACCATCTTGAGCTCTCAAAGCACCAGAAAAGGATTTTCCGTTGCTTACATTCAGCTAGAAAGTATTTATGATGCATTATTCAATCCATCATTCTCGTGTTCAAAAGCTTCTGGGTGAGACCCCTTTAACCGCAAACCAGATTGATCCGCCAGTAAAATGGAATAATCCATTGTAACCAGTTTTCAAACTGCTGATAAATGATCAATTTTCAAGTAGCTGATAACATAGTTCTCAAGCGCTTAAACCGCAAAATTGTTTTTGTCTGTTTTTTCAACGAGGCAAATACAAATTTCAACTATGCGATAATAACAGTTACGTGCTATTCCTCTGGGTTCGATGCCAGTGTTGAGATGGCATTCTATATCAAAGTCGAAAGATACTTTGAAGAAGCAGTTTAAGGCTGCTGAGTACTAACCTTACTGGATCCCCTGTCGTTCGCTCACCTCAATGTTGACCTATGGAGAAAATTTGTCTACTATTTACAGATACATAATTGCCGGTAATACAATAAAAATTGTATTTTCAGATAGCCTGAACTTTTCTGCACCATGCAACAAGATTCATTTTACAAATTTCGTCCTCCAAAGGAATTTAGGAGCGTTTAAAATACACTATACCAGATCGGTTCTCCAAATAATTTAAATTTTTAAATATTAGTTGCATTTTAAAAAATGGCTTAAGGTGTAAAATTTTTTTCTCTATTACGGACTGCAATTTAAAAAAAACAATCTTCCAAGTCAGCAATCCTTGGACACATTTTCTCCATAGGTTAACATTGAGGTGAGCGAATCCAATAGGGTTAGTACAGCAGCCCTAACTAACTAACTAATCATTGGCGCAACAGTCCATTGTGGACCAAGGCCGGTGGTGCCCATCTCCGCGTTCTTGATCGTGGGCTTGAGGTGCCATAGAGCATAGCATATGTCTCGGACAGGTGGTCAGCCTGCCGTGGGACCCCAAGAGTTATGCTTACTCCACACCAACGGCGACAGCAATGAAAGACAGACACATTTTGCCATCTGTCTCTGTCGATGTCATAAAAGCCTGCACACCGCTAAGAGACGGGGAGAAGAGGCAATTTATTTGCGCATGCGCATAATATTCTCTTTCTATTCTGATTGGCTCTCGAGCATAGCGGCAGAGACAAAAGTTGAACTTTTTCCAACTTGAAACCGCAGAGACCAGAGACGGAAACAAACGTGAAAATTTGTTTGTAATACTCATGCGCAACAACGAAGATACGTGATTTTCGTCTCCGTTGCCGTTGGTGTGGAGTAAGCATAAGTTCCCAAGCATGCTTGGTAATCCTTTTATAGACCCACTCATGGGATGAAAGGCTGAGTCGACCTTGCCCAGTCGCAGGGTCGAACCCTGGACCTGTGGGGAGAGGCAGTTAGAATGCGGAACACATCCAAGCTTTACACACAGCAGCCCTACTGTGGATGATTGGTAACGGTTCGTTACTTGGTTTTGGAGCTGTATGGTTACCTATCACCACGCGAATGTAAAACCGACCGACACCTAACAGTTTATCTGACATCTGCAAAACAGAGCCCATTGCCGACTACTACAAACAACTTAAAACTTATTCATCGGTAGTGGCTCCTCAGGTTTTCTGCATAAGAGACATTTGGTAAGACCTTCGAAAATTTGAACGAGTTCCTGACGGTCGTTCCCTTTTGAACAACCAATAAGGATCTCGTTACACTGCGTCCGTCAGCGTCAGCGTTACTCGTATTAACATATTTTAAACTAATCACATACATTAACAATTTCGTTGCTAATCGTTTGGAAGTTTGAAATTGTTTAAATATATTTCAATACGAATAAGGGTCTCTTCACATAGAATCCGTCAGCGTCAGCGTAAATTTTTTTTTTTTACCAATCATATACCAATCATTGACCCCTTTAACCAATAAGCTCCAACGGAATCTTTAACACTGACAGACTCTATGGGAACAGGCTCTAAGAAAGAATTCGGGAGTAACAGCATTGGGAAAGCCTTCGAAAAAAATTAGTATGCTAACGAATTACGACAAAAAATAAAATGAGGGAAGATTTTTAGTTATTTTTGGGAAATATTTTCGTCTAAAAACCCAAATACACAGATGAAAAAATAAATAAATAAGAGTCTTGCTAAACAAGAGAAAGTCACGAATGACTGGGAGAACGGAAAGGGTTACATGTATCGATAAATCGATGAATCCCCCAAGAGGTAAAAGAATTCGAGTCATCGGAAATGCGTCTTTTAATCGTTTGCAAACGCATTCCTCGTCCATTCGCACTGCAGAGAAGGAACATAATGCATTGCCAATAAAAGGAAGAAATGCTTTCGCAAACGATTAGGAAATGTTTGCCAATAGGTAATCAATGCTTCTTCAAATAACGTGAGGAGAATCGCGATTCGATAGTTTAAAGGGGAGTATAAAGCAGTAGATATGTCTCTTATAAGAGATAAGATGTAACTACCAAGTAAGTATTATTTTAAATTACAGAAATATGATAGATAGTTTTCCATCAGTAAAAGGCAAGCCTAGTTTCTTGGTGCAACTTAGCTTCTGCAACAAATTATTATGTTCTATTCATGATTTAGAAGTTGTTTTTTTTCTGTAATTTCATTTTTACCTATTGTGTTGGCACATTCATAGGCTATATTCTAACATTCCATTGATATTTCTTTGCAGTAAGATATCCATTTGGAATATATTATGTACAATATAAAGTATCGTTTAAATCAGGAACTCACGAATTGCGGCCCAATAAGCTTTTATGTGCGGTCCGAAATACTCACATTCATTATCAGGCAGTTGCTTTTGTAAACATAATTTTGGAAATTTGTGCTTGAAAAATACAAAATTGTTCAAAATTAGGCCATCTACTGCTCACGTTTTTCGCATCAACGTATCTTTGTGAATCATTCAATTACAAAATCAAAAATGCGAAGAACGTACATAGAAATCGGCTTACCGATTCTTACCTTGATGATGTATTGAGAGTACCATGTAGCAAGTACAAACCAGATTTTTTCTAAAATAGATAACTATTATTGGGGACCAGACTAGCCTGGACATTTTAGATCTTCTTCAGCGGCTTTTTTCTGGACACACTATTCATTTTCAGTGGATCCCTTCCCTTGTTGGGATTGACGGTAATGCCCTTGTGGGGCTCTTACTTTTATCAATAATTACTTCCTTAAGAAGACAGAACTAAACCATCTTGGGAAAACTCCTCCCTACCACCCATGGTACTTTGCAAGAAGTCCGGGTGGGTCTTTCCAGTTCAAGCCTGGAAAATATCAAACAGCCTTCTCGCGCTTCATGTGTACTCACTTTTCGCCATAGAGCACTCACTTTTCGCCAGGGTCAGAAGATCTTCCCGGAGTGTCACTGGTGCTCTGCCGATATGGCCTCCCCTGCCTATCTTTTGGGTTGTTTGGGTTTTACAAAGGACGAGGTCCTTCGGCACCCTCTACTGTTTTTAGACATTTTAGAAATTTTTGGTTTCATGGAGATTGTCTAGCCTTGCTAGACTGTCTGGGATTAGCAACAACAACAACAACTAAAATAGACAAAAGTTTGTCTCGTCATAAAAAATAAAAAAATCCCACTCATTTTTAAATAAACATTTGGATACATTTAGGTTTTGAGCTATATTTCTGACTTTATAATATTATGATGTATAGTGTACTATGTTGGAACCAGCGTAACCTAGTAAATATACGCATGTAGTCCGGTATAAAAATTAGCTGAGTATGACTGGTTCAAATTGTTTGCTTTGTTTGGCTGGAAGATAAAACTGTGGTCATCTTTTGTTACACGAGAGCTGAACAGACCGATACCTGTTGTTTAAATCTGATTCCACGCAGCTACAAAACAGTCAAGCCAATTATACGTCTCGAACCCAGAGACTGTGCTATATTAGTGAAAATATGTAAGGAAAATATTAAGCAAATAAGAAGAAAAATGAACTTTTCGGCTAATTTTTCAAAACAACAAGATTAGTAATACACATAACACCTTTTGCAAAGATGAGTAGGTAAGGAATGACCGGAAAAAAACAAATATTAGATTATCGATTAATCAATAAATCCCCCGGTAGTAAAAGGATTCGAAACATTGAAAATGCGCCTTTTAATCCATTGCAAACGCATTCGCTAGAGAGAAAACTTAGTTTATCTTCAATAAAAGGAAGTGCGTCTCCTCCAAGAATGAGGGAATGACCGCCCCTTCATTAATCATTGCTTTTTCAAAAGACTATTTGAAAGTAAATTTAATACGTTGGTTTCAAATTTAGTACTGTAGTTTCTCTGGCTGTTGGATATATTTTGGCTTGAGGTAGAATGAAGTCTGCTTTCTGCCTGCTTGTTAAACTTTTCGACACTAAAATATTGTACCTTGAAGACATAACTTGCGAATTATATTTTGTTCCGCCTATACTTTGCATTGAATCTCGTCAAGGAAGAATTTAGCATTTCAAGGGAGCAGGCTGTAAGGACTTCGCCTTAATAAAACGACTGCCAGCCTTTTTGTATTTTCATGCTTTAATTGCATATCTTGAATGAATACAGGCTATTTACAAAAAAATATTAATTTCGCGGATTCATCACGGTTATCGATGAGGGGGAGTCTTGAGTCGTCTTCTTGTTTTCATCACAGGCTCGGGCAGCAACTTGGTAGCATATCCTTTTGTATCGGCTTCAACTCCCTTATTTCACCTATGTTCGGCGGCTTATAAATACATCCACCGGACGTTCTCGAAAAATCCAGAAGCGTATTCTTTCCTGTCCAGGTACATTCCCAATTGATTTAGGCGCTTCCCGTCCCGAGGCTCCTCTTTGTAGACTGGCTTACCGTTCTGCCGTAATCTCTTCCGGCCTTAATGTCGCTAAGTGCGGCTGTCCGCGGCTGTTTAAGCAAAGGTAATTTAAATTAATTAGGTGCACAGGGCCGTGGTGCAAGGTGGTCTCCTGGAATTCCACGCGCGGAGGTGAACGTTACTGTACGGGATTCATTACAAGACAATATTTTATACTCCAGAGAGACCTCGGCCGGTTTTGAGGGTCAATGAAAAGAGCATAAGAATTTGATCGATGATATATGTAGCCTAGTGGTAGCGAGTCGGCTTTCAGTACTGAGGGTGCTCGGATAGAATCCCGGCAAGCGTCGTTAAAAACCTTCGTGTGTAGGCTGGATATGGGCACTTTAAATCCGTACTTCGGTAAGTCCTAAGAGGTCAGTGGTTGGGGAAGGTACGATTCCCCCAGAAGTCGCCACCCCTGGGGGTGCTCGGACGAAATTGGGGTGGCACCTAGCCAAGACGGACTCCGACCTTTGAGTTGCTACTATAAACAGGAGCCGTACTACTAAGCCCGAAGCCTGTATAGATCTGGTCTGGCACTTCAGGCCAGGGGGCGTTAGGAACACTAACAGATAGATTCAGGTTACATTCCAAGGTAATATTTTAAAAACTTCGAAAAACAAAAACGAAAAAATCTGAATATATTAACAACAATTTCTGTATCTTGTAATAGACCAAGTCTGGATCAGTTTAACTGGCAGGGTTACAGATTCAAGATACCATATTAGTAACAGATACCTAAAATATTCAATCATACTCGAATATTGCAATGAAATAATAAAAATATATACTTACATTTCACGAAAATAAAACATTAAAATTAATTTTTGAAATTGTTAAACGAAAGAAGCAAGCGTAAATAAAAAGTTAAAATTCATTTCTTTCAATTAAAATAACAGGAGATTAATTTTTTAATAAAATACCTTTTATCATATATCATGTATTATGTTTCAAAATAGCATTGTTTGTACCTTGCTTCATCAGCATATCAAATTTTTTCATAAATACTTCCAATTAATAATTTAATCATTCTTACATTTTTTAACAATAATCAAAAAATATGCCAAAGAGGATATAAACAATACAACCTATATGTTTTCTAACTAGAACTTTTAAAATTGGCTTGTTTTAACATTGGTAGAAATACGCGTATCGTAAGTGCCAATAGGCCTAGAGTTAAATAAAGTAAACTGTTTCTTTAAAAACCCTTTTAAAAAAATATTAAATTAATTAAATAAATAAAATAAAATTTAAATAAATAAAAACTCTTGACACTTCCCAAGGATATCATATGCCCTTCAGATTTAGAAATATATATAGTGTTATTACGTCAAATGAAACCTCAATTATAAAAGTAAATTCATTAAGAGAGCCTTATGCTTAAAGCAAAATGTTTTTAAAAATCTAGCATGAGCATTTTCTTTCTATTTTTTCTCGAATCACTACGAAAAGGAATTTGTAGCATTCTCTCACTTTTGAAGTCATCGAAACATCTAAAATTCGAATAATCTTTCAAAATACCAGACCCGTCATTAAACTTTATAATTTAAGAAAAATCTTTCTTCCTAAAATCCAAGTATTTTCATATGCAGGAGTTCAAAGTCGTCGAAACATCATGAAAAATTCTACTCCAAAACAAGTTTAGAAAAAGTCATCTATAAGATCTTTTCTTTTTTTTTTTGTGTGTGTGAATTGCGCTTCTGCAACCTTACGATAAATTTCAATTTCAGGCTGCAAATTTGCATCTCCACCTCTTTTTAACTTGTTGGCCTATTTCTTATGCCCAATTTCCAGTAAGTGTTAAATTTTGTGGCCGTTCATTTTTTGGTTTTGTATCCACTTTTTTTTTGCGTCCACGTTTATAAAAGCGGAGCTGTTTATATCAGCTGTCGCAGTCACTCTAAGGTTTATAGACATCGTCACGTGATGTTTCGTTTCGAGTTAGACACTAACATTTTCCACAGCTTATTTTTGGGTGGAAAATCCCTCAGGCATTTATGCTTCCTTGCATCGGAATAAACACTAATTTTTTTTTTCTGTTTGACATTGGCCTCCTAGTCCCTTATTAATTTACACTTAAGGCTGCTGTGTACTAATCCTGTTGGATTCTCTCACCTCAATATTAACCTATGGAGAAAATTTGCCCAAGGATTGCCGACGTAGATTTAAAGATTATTTTTTAATATTGTGTTCTGTAATAGAGAAAGAATTTTTATACCTTGGGACATTTTCGCTTATTTTAAATGCAAGTAATATTTTTAAATTTAAATTATTCGGGGAAAAAATCTGATATAGTGGGTTTTAAACTTCCATAAATTCCTTTGGTGGGCGAAATTTATAAAATTATTCCTGTTGCAAGGTGTAGAAAAGTTCAGGCTATCTGAAAATACCATTTTTATTGGATTATCAGGATTTATGTAGCTGTAAATATTGGGTTGTCCGAAAAGTAATTTCGTTTTCTCCCAACAGAGGACTTAATTATATTTTTTAACAGTAATGGTATTTTTTTCAGCCGATATAATGGTTTATATAATGGCAGCTGGCAACAAGGCTTGTTTGTGAAAAAGTTTGTTTGATTCTGCGTCATAGTTCTTGTTTGGTGCCCTATCAAATATGGAAAGTCGAAAGCAACATTTTCGGCATATTTTACTTTTTTACTTTCGAAAAGATAAAAATGCTCTTTAAACAACAAAATAAAATTATTCGATGTGTATGGAGCAGATGTATTGATAGAACGCCAGTGCCAAAACTGGTTTGCGAAATTTCGTTCCGGCAATTTTGATGTTGAAGATGCACCACGTTCTGAAAGTCCAGTTGAAGCTGATGAAGACAAAATAAAGGCACTGATTGATGCAAACCGCCGAATAACAACTTGTGAGATCGCTGAGAGATTAAATTTATCGAATTCGACCGTTCATGACCACGTGAATCGCCTTGGTTTAATTTCAAAACTCGACATCTGGGTTCCACATGTTCTTACAGAAAGAAATTTGCTCTGTCGCATTGACAGCTGGGATTTGCTTCTCAAACATCAAGAAAATGATCCATTTTTGAAGTGATTCCTCACTGGGGACGAGAAATGGGTTGTCTACAACAATGTTAAATGCAAGAGATCATGGAGTAAAAAAGATGTACCGGCTCAAAGCACTCCCAAAACCCGATATTCATAAAAAAAGGTGATTCTGTCTGTTTGGTGAGATTTCAGGGAAATCTCTCTCTCTCTCTCTCTCTCTCTTTTTTATGAGCTTCTACGGGACAATACCACGATCAATTCTGAAATGTACTGCCATCAACTGAACAAAATGAATTATTCACTCAAACAGAAAAGGCCAGAATTGATCAACAAAAGAGGAATAGTATTCCACTAAGATAATGCGAGACCTCATACAAGTTTAGTAACTCGCCAAAAGCTTTTGCAGCGTCGATGGAATGAACTATTACACCCACAATATTCTCCAGATCTGGCGCCTTTGGATTATTATTTGTTCCAGTCTCGACAAAATTTTTCAGACGGCAAAAGATTTACTTCAAATTAGGACGTCAACAATGACTTGGATCAGTTTTTTGCCAGCAAAGATCAGAAGTTTTATGTGCGTGGAATCATGCTACTGCCAGAAAGATGTCAAACGGTATTGGACCAAAATGGAGACTATATAATTCAATAAAGTATTTATACGCTGTAAGAAAATCGCCTTTCATTTTCACCAAAAGAAACGAAATGACTTTCCGAACAACCCAATAGTAGACAAATAGGTTAACATTGAGGTGTGCGAATCCAGTAGGGTTACTACACATCAGCGTTAAGCTTAAATCCATCTCCACAACGTAGTTTTCCTACAATGATCTCCGTTTCTCTGATGAAATTTTACAAATTCAATACCGCTAGCTTTTCGAACCAGACAATTCCTTACAAAAACAAAAACACAAAACACAAAATTTGCAATTTCACGCGTCAGTCAGATTTTATAATTTTAATTTTTAAATAGTAAAAAAAAGGGAAAAAAATTGTAAAAAAAATGCCAATTATAACCAATTTTTTCCTAATTCACACAATAACCATTCAAGATAAAAAAAAAAACCCAAAAAGATATCTTGCAGTACAAGAGGAAATCACGCATGACTTCAGAACGAAAGGAGTGAGATACATCGATAAATCGATGACTTCCCCCAGAAGCAGAGGGATTTGAAATGCGTCTTTTAATCGCTCGCAAAACTCAACATTCCTTTTCCATTCACAGGGCAGGAGAGAAAATGCATTGCACATAAAAGTAAGGAATACATCCGAGAGCGATTAGGATACATTTGCCAATCGGTAATCAATGCTTCCTACGATGATACTGAAGAAGAAGTGTGATACATTAGTTTGAAAGGGCAGAGATAAGATACAGTTGTTCTCAATGGTAGATGTCGGACAAATTGGTGTTTCTGAGATGGAAGTCAAGATTTTAAACCTGCACTGGTCGCGCGGCGTCTCACAGACGCCAATAGCTCTTTGTTTATATTTTGCGTATTGATGGATTGTTTTGTATGCACAGCAGATTGAGTACCTTCGAAGTGTTTATGCATGAGTCATAACTAACAAACAAAATTCCTGCATTAGATATAATTCTTTTATAGTAAACGGATATATACCAAAATACCCGATTGGCCTTTAAACAAATTTGTAAAAATTGCTGATAAAAATACATTTTTAAAATTTGCTTTGTTTTTGTTTATCCTATTGTAAAAATTGCTTATAGAAATACATTTTTTTTCATTTGCTTTAATTTATTTTATTGTAAAAATGCATATAAAATAACATTTATTTTAAACATTTGATTGGTTTTCATTTACATCCATCATGTTTTTAACCGACTGTTGTAAAAAATATTTATTTTTACAAATGGAGTAACTAAAACCTAAATAAAATAGTGCGGCGTCTATCAGACGCCCCGTGACCATGCCTGCAATTTGGAAATACGCGACCAGTACAAGGCTAAGCGTAAGTAAACTAAGATGTACCTTTTCTTTTTCTCAAAAAACTTCAGATTCTAAAGTATTCTAGGAAGGGTAAACCTTGTCCCGCGCTAAAATAGAAGTATATATTTTTTCTCAAAGCGACAGGCACTTGTACTGAGGACAGTCGACAATCCACTTTTTTTGGCTACTTTATCATCAGAGCCCCATATGAGTATGTTATACCTTGTGCACATCTCCCTGTAAAGGGACAGTATAAGAATGTCCTTGCCTTATGATACTGAAGAAGTGTGAAACAAAAGTTTGAAAAGGCAGCGATAAGATAGTTGATCTCGACGGTAGATGTCGGACAAATTGGTGTTTCTGAGATGGAAGTAAAGATTTTAAGCGTAAGTAGGCAAACATGTACCTTTTTTTCAAAAAAACTTTAAAATATTCTAGCAAGGGTAATATTCTAGCTTTGTCATGCGCTAAAATGTCATGCTTCATTTTTTCCCTAAGCGGCAAGCACTTGTCCTGAGAACATTCGCCAATCCACTTTTGTTGGCTACTTTATTATGAGAGAACTACTCCGAAAAAATGGAATGCTGTTTCGGGGTGTAATGTCTCTGGGTAGCCAATTTACCTGTTTGGGGTATCCCATATTTGAATCTTAAGCATGCTTTTGTACCCTTCTAGTTATACTTTCTTTTTTGTAATTTACCTGAAACAGCATGCATGCGCTGATACTAAATCATCCAGAAACTTTACGTATATTATATATATATATATATATATATATATATATATATATCGCACCCCGGCAAGAAAAGTGACACAACTGCCCTTAGGTGGACAAATTGCGAGATAGAGATGTGTAACTTTTCGTGTACGAGGGGCACTTCATGCATATTTTTCAATGACAACCTCAAAATTGCCATCTTTTGACTTGTATCACTTTTCTTGCCCGGATACAATATATGCATATGTACATATATAGTAGTATCAGCCCATGCATGCTGTTTTAGGTAAACATTCCTCAGCGCAGAAATAGATAACATTAGGAATTATTTAACAGAGTTTGAGAGAGGATGAATTATTAGGTTGAGAAATATCATTTGTGATATCGTAATACTGCTTCTAGCATTTGACTAAACGTAGGCACAATTATCCGTACTTGGGAACAATGGTAAAAAGAATGTCCTGTGCATCGTCATGAGGGATATGGAACACATGAGACTATGTCAAAAGGGGAAGACAGACACTTGCTACTCATGATGGTAAGAAATCGTACAGCGACATCCACAACTATAGAAAAACAATGGATGATTGGGGTAAGGTCTGCCAGCTCTTTTCGCTAACGCCCACTGTTTCGATTACTGCCGCAGCGAGGGCTCATGGCTTGCTGTCCTTAACTGCGATTTTCTTTAATTATATATCGAAGCCATCAGAGGCTTCAATGGTGCCAAGAGCGAAGATCCTGTAACGCTAAATGAGAGATAATTATATTTTCGGATGAGTCTAGATTAAATCCTCAGAATGATGACTGCAGTATCCTTGTTCTCAGATACAGATGGTAATGGCTTCTAGAAGGGGGAATTGCAGAGCGTGATATTGATCCTCCTACAAGCGTTATGGTTTAGAGTGAAACTTCATTTCATTCACTATCTCGTCTTATACGGATCGTAAATACTGTTAGTAGTCAGCGGTACATCAAAAAGGTCTTGCAAGCTGAAGTCTTGTCTCTTCTACAATTCCTCCCTGGAGCTATATTTCAACAGGATAATGCTTGTCCTCATGTTGCCCGAATGATCTAACGCTTCTTCTGTGACTAAAAGGTACCGCATGATTCTCTGCTTGATCGCCTGATTTGATCTCAGGGAATACGTCTGGGATATGATTGCTTGAAAATTGGCCCGTGTGGCATCACCAGCAGTCACAACTGGAGAATTATGGATGCGTACTGAATCCGTGTGAAACGACATTACGTGAACAGACAGCCATCTTAAATCTTTCAGCACAATGCCATGCCGCGTGCAAACAGTTATAACTGTTACTTACAAATCTGAAATTTTAATCATTTATACTTCTTACCACGTTTCATCACTGCTCAAATATATTCCATTGCTAAAACTCAATTCTTTGTTGGTACTGCAATTGTAGTGAACAGCCCTATGTTATTAAAGTTCCCATCTATAAACCTTACCTCAAGCCTACAAAGTTGAAAGAGTAGAAAACTAGAGAGGATTGCGCGTTGATACTCGGAAATAATGAGAACAAAAAGAACACTCCTGAAACAAGGTGCTATCGCCGCGACGAGGAGTAGGATACCAACGAAATTGTCTATGAAAATAGTTCAGTGAGAACTTTAATCGTAACGAATTCAGCCAGAAATTCATTTAATTATAATTATAATTCATTATTCAAACTCGAATTTTTAATCGCGACAAATATTGGCACAGCAGTAATATTTATTAAACTAGTATTAATTTAATGTAACGAATCGCAGTTCGAAATCGAAACAAAACATGACGTACCCTGCAATTTTTAAGATGATCTTACCTGTTGAAACAATAGATGATAGAATATCAATATAATTCACTTGCTAAACAAGAGTAAATCCCCAAAAATAAGGACAAAAAGGGTTTGATGCATCGATAAATCGATGAGGCCTAGAGAGCTGATTTCAAGACATCGAGAATACGTCTTTTATTCGCTTGCAAATGCGCATTCTTCGCCTGTTCTCTCTGCCAAAGGAGACCATGCGCATTCCAATAAATGGAAGAAAAAGGGCCTCCGCAAACGATACGAATATGTTAGCCAATAGGTAATCATTACATTTTCAAATGACGTCTGGGAGGAGAATTATGACTCCATATATTATGGCTCAATAATTTAAGAGATTAAACAGACAAGGTAGCTAGCTGCCTTGCGAGCAATATTTCAACTTCTGAATCGTAATGGGATAAATCTGTGTTTATTTGTGCGGAATATTTTTTGGAATTAATAAGGGCAAGTCTAATCGGGGAAAATGCCTTAAGATATTTAAAGACACAACGGACTATTTCTTCTTTCTTGACAGACGCAAATTAATTGCATGATTATATGTTTTAAATTGTATTATGTGCAATTAAAATAACATGTCGCTTCTCTAACTACTGTTATGTCATTTTAAGGCTGCTGTGTACTAACACTACTGGATTCGCTCACCTCGGTGTTAACCTATGGAGAAAATATGTCTACTATTTACAGCTACATAAATGCTGATAATCCTATAAAAATGGTATTTTCAGGCAGGCTGAACTTTTCTGCACCTTGCAACAGGATCTATATATATATCCTGTTGCAAGGTGCCGAGTAGGTATGCGGCACAAAATTCGACGATATTTCTACACTCCGGATGGCAACGCCTGCAATTACCAGATGTAAACATTAGCGGCCGTCCGCAATTTGAAACCGTCTGTCAACATGGATTTACGCACTGAAATCAGGAAAGATCGAAAGCGAGCTGAACGATCAAGTGAAAATTGGGAACAGTCTCAAGAAAGGAAGCGAAGAAGAAATAATTCATTAAAAGAGAGGCGTGAAAGAGCATAAATGATCTAGAGGTTAGGCTTAACAGTCGCCGGCATAGCAACCGATAGTAATAGTTAATCTTCTACACTTTTTTCAGTACTTGCTGAAGTTTTACTCCATTTTATGATTGAAGAAATTTTTCCAACAGTTTATTTTTTGATATGATTAAGTGTAGATATTTGAATTGTTAACAATAGTACATACAAAGAGTGATGTAATCCACACTATATTTTAGTACTTGCTGAACTATTTCTCCATTTTTTAAGTGAAAAAAATTTTCCCCAAAAATTTCTTATTTGATGTAATGATTAAGTGTAGATGTCTTAATTTCGAAAAATAATTCATACAAAGAGGGATGTAGTTTTTAAAATCACTGTTGTTGGGTTTCTAGGTCTTATCTGTAACTCTGTTTTGAAGTAATGGAAATTCACATTTTTTGATAACGATGTTTTAGAATAAGCCTTATAGAGAATACTCCTTAACAACGTATATTTATGATTTTAGGTAATGGTAACATTCCTTGCATATGTTACTTTTAGTTGAGTTGTTTTGCAAAAGAAAATATGAAACTAAAACAGACCATGCTGGTCGAGCAGCGGCTAGTTCATTTTATAAATTTCGTCCACCAAAGGAATTTTGGAGCGTTTAAAACATACTATACCAGATGTTTTTTCCATAAATAATTTAAATTTCAAAATATTATTTGCATTTTTTTAAAAAAGCAAAAAATGCCCCAAGGTGTAAAATGTCTTTCCCTATTATGGAGTACAATTTTTCTAAAAAGATCTTTAAATCCAAGTTTAAAACAAGACTTCAAACGCAGTTGTGTCAATTTTGTCGTTTTCAATAATTTAAACTACCTAAGTTGAATTAAACTTTATATATTTATCGTTTTCGTATCAGAGAAACATTTGATTCTAAAAAAACAGCGATTGTTTAATTCAATAACATGTAAATAATTTCTCTATCGAAAAAAAATTAGAAAAATCATTGTCCTTCTAATGCAAAGAAAAGGATGCTAAACAAAAAGAGAGGAAAAAATTTTTTTTTATTGAAATCCATGACTAATCATTGGAAATCGAAGGATTGGGCCTGAACAAACAAACAAACAAAAAAAGCTGTGAAGTAGATTCAATCAATCATCACGTTCCAAATTGTAGAAAATCGTCGAAAATTGCTCCATAGAGGAAACACAGCGCTTGGTCAAATGAATATTTATTAGAATCAGTTACTTTTCAGACTGAAATCAATGATGAAAATTCACGTTCACGACTTCAAATTATACGAATAAAATTCCAGAAAATCAGAATTGATGGGAATATACAGCATTTTAATGTACTTTCAAGCCAATCGTTGATACTGCCTTACAAAAACTATCTTTAACAGAGGTGATTCATTTTACGCTTTTTTTCTTTTATACTTCCAATTAAGATGTTTAGGGGAACTGAAGAAAATTTAAAAAGAAAGCTAAATGGGAGTTCTTTGTATGTTCCCATACTATTTTAGTAACGGATAAAAACATTTTAACATCAGAAAAAAGTTCTACCCAAATGAAATTGTTTTGAGATACGACTTGTTTAGCAGCAAAAGCAATTTACGCATAGTTAAATCTAACTTATTTTAAACTTTGAGTTTGTCGTTTAAAGTACTTTCCATTTTTTCTAACAATAGCTGAAATGTTATGTCATAACTAGTATAACAGGATGATTTTTTTACCTTTTTACTTAAATACATGACGCATATTGTCACTTTCAAAATGTAACAGGATCGTATTTTTAATGTTTTAAAGAGATAACGAGCGAAATATATCATTCACGGTGCAATATAACTTAATTTTTGCTATACACTCTCCAACAAAACCGTATTTTATAGTTACTAATGTTGCAATTATGAATTTTCTTTCAGTAGTGGAACACCTTTTTTGTTACTTTATATGTAATGGCTTATAAAATTTTTATAATGAGGGAAAAACAGTATGTCTGTTTACAAAAAGAGAATGTAGTTTAAAAATGTTTTGCCGAAAGCCTTATTTCATATTTTCATTTATCTTTGGAAAAATAAATTGCGAAACAGCCCTTCATTTTAATACAGCGTGTCCGAGAAAGGTCTTTAATATTATAAACATTAATAACAGAAATACGAACAGGACAAATGAAATGCAGTTCACGGCAAAATATTGATGGAATCTAACAGTTTTCTCTAGTATCAATTGCCAAAATAGTCTAGCATTGTCTAGTATCATTGTAATCGGTCCATTCTTCTTTATGGAGAAGACGGTTAATGGTGATGTGTACCAGGATCTTCTTGATTTGTACGTAATTCCACAATTGGAACATTTACAGTCAAATGTTTTATTTCAGAAGGATGGTGCTCCACCTCACTGGTCACATTCTGTACGTGAACTACTTGACAGAGTGTTTCCTGAACGATGGATTGGTCATGGAAGACCAATACCTTGGTCTCCGCGATCGCTCGACATAACTCCACTGGATTTTTTTTTTAAGGTTTCGTTAAAGACATTGTTTAGACATTGTTACGTTAAAGACTTGTTTCTGATATTTCCGTTTTAAAGGAGAGGATACAATTCACAATCTTCACCTAAAGACTCAACCTTCTTCGTGCTGCTAACGGATCTCACGTAGAGTTACATTGAAGGTACTGTAAAAAAGAAACTGTTAGATTTCTTCATTCTTTTGCCGCAAACTGCATTGCATTTTACCTGTTCGTATTTTCTTTATTATCCTTTAGAATAATAAAGGATCTTTCTCTGACACGCTGTATAGTTCACAAGGAAAGATGGTAAGTAACTTATTTGAATTGAATTGAAGAAAATACTTTAAATTTACTACCTTTTGCTTTATGGCACAAATTTAAATGCAATGCTTTTAAGGTATTAACTTAATGTTTTCTGTTTGATAACCAGATTTCCAATTTCATTTTTCTAACAGTCAAAATCTAAAGGGTCAAGTAATTTTTAAAAAAAGTTTGCATGATACTTTCCGGATGCAAAACGAAGTCAAACATTATCACATGCTAAGTAGTTAGACAGCTGTTCAGACAATACGAACAACTTATATGGATAGTACAGTGACGATGTCTGAGAGAGCTATCCCCAGCTAGAGATTGACGCAAGCATAAAGTTTTTAACAGAGTCAAAGACACGAGAGTTATTAAAATGCTAACAGCATCATCAACTTAAAAAAAATTCAGTAATTATTTATAGGAACTTCCTTCAGGGGCAAACAGAAAGATTACTCACACTGACAGCTGACGTTATCATCCGGCTTACCTCCGAATATCTTTAATAAATCGAGAGATCACATTTTGATACGCATTCACACTGAATACTTTTCACAATCCAAGAAATCACATTTTCATTCGAATTTCCTCCTAGTATCTTTCACAAACCAAGCGATTACACGCCGATTCGGATAGCCTCAGAAGATACCTCGGACAGCTTGAGGTCTTCACAAAGAAGATAGACTATGAAAATACCTGGGCAGCGTGGTGTGTCCACACAAGCTATGGCCTGAACAAATTGAGGTCCTGAACAACTTGATGGCCTGAACAACTTGAGGGTCAGTTCTACTCTCCATTTCTCTGTGGAGCCCAAGATTTAGAGCGCAGTTGCACCAAGCTGGACAGGTAGACAAGCCACCCTAACTAAGAAACGGCTTGGAAGAGACATAGAGATCTTGTGATGTTGCACAACACTTGTTATATTTTTTGTTCTCCACTTTTAAAAAGGAGTATTAAACTCCTCTTTGATACTGAATTTGTTAAATCCCTTCTTACCACTGGACTCTGCCCTCTAGCAACAGCAGTTACAAAAAGAAATGTGTATTTTGTTTACGAATTTTAGAGTCTTCTGTTTGACATAGCAGTATTTTATAACTTACTAGACAGTCCTTTTCATGCAAGGATAGGGTAACATTTTTTTTATTTTCCAATTAAAGTTAATTCAAAAGCAGCCACTATTGATATAAAATGAATATATCAGGACTGTATTTATATTTTCAGAGAAAAGCTAGCAAAATGTTCTCTTGATGAAGAATTTTAACTTTGCTAGGTCGTAAAGCAGGATTGTATTTTGAAAGGTTTCAAAAGAATACGTAGAAAATACAAAATATTCCTTTCATACTTTCACTCATATTCCTCAAGGGTCTTTCAAACTAAAAAAAAGTTAATTTTAACTTTGTAACAAAATAACTACAATTCTGTCAAATTGTAAAAATTAACAGAAATGTAAAAATTCAGTGCTTCTTTATCTTAAATTTAGTTACTCCTCTTAATGTATGTATTTTTAAAGACATCTTAATTACTCATTTTTACAAAAACTGTGTTATTTTTTAGCACAAATTTTTCCTTCCTTTTTTTTTCTTCAAAGGAAATTAATTATTACTATAGTACTGGAAATGCAATTAATTATCAGACCCACTTCATTTTCCCCGAATTTTTAAGGAATATGAAAAGTACGGTGCGTTGATCCTTATAGTTTTTTAATACATTAATTAAGCTTTATGCATACATTTCTTTTCATACAGAGTGAAAGCACGACAAAATTCAAGTACGCGTCTTTTAAATTAAATAAGAATTTTTGTTATGATTAGTCCGAAGCGTATCCAAGTCCGGCGTAGTTTGTTTATTTTTGTTGATGATTTATTGTGAGCAGATACGCACTGATGAGCATAAAAACATTCAGCTAGCACTTTTAAACGAATGCTTTTTATAGCCTCTAAAATGTGTAATGCTTAAAAACTGTCAAAATTGCATGCCGTGACAAACGATGCACATCTCGCTTGGGAACTGTGGATATCTTTAGATAGTATTTTTGATTTTTAAAAATTTGTATTGTTTTAAAGACTGAGTTTAAAATTTTGTCTATGGTTATAATTTGTCTTGCTTCAGGTTATTACTTCATTCTCTAGAACACAAAAAAGTTTGTTGGTTAAGGTCGTCTTTCGCAACACGAGAGTTAGACTAACTGGGACCTACAGCTTAAAGCCAAGAGCTGTTTGTAGCCATTTATCTTAAGATACAGCTTAAGCTAAATGGCTACAAACATCTATGCCTACCGAGAGTTGCCACCCAGTCCCAAACGATCATATTGCTTTGTTATGTTCCCGTATCTATCGTTTTCTCGGATTTATCGTTCAGTTCAGTCGGTTCCTTGAAAAACGATAGATCGATATTCTACTGTGTGTATATATATATATATTCACTATTGGGCCTGAATTCTAGGGATACATGCTATCCCACCCCGTAAGGAAAAGGTTAACATCATGAGAGCTAAACTGACCGGCATCTACTGTTTAAAGCCCATTCCAAATGGCTACGAGCACAATTGCCCACCGCTGCGTTCAAACATACCGATTTTGTCCACAAGGAAATATATAACTTAGAGTGGAAAAAAGAGGAATAATTGCCAGTTGCAGCTGTATTAATGCGTTAGAGATATCAGCCTTTAAAAAATTTAATTCAGACACACCAAAATATTCTCTCCCATTTGTAGAGTTAATTTCTAGCTGAAGGATGTACAGCAACTGGGATAGCTAGTACAAATTTTGATTTTCAAACCGGACTTCTTTCCCCAAAAGCAAAAATTCCACACAGTTTATCTATTAGTTTACCATCTTGACTTTTCAGAAAAGTTTTCCCCAAGCATGGAAAAAACTTCTGCTAACAAATATTTTCCTGAGCTTTTTGTTAGTCCTCTTATGCTGGTCCTCTAATGCTAATGATCTTATGGGTTAGTTCCCTCTCAAATAACCTGGCCATAATTTAAAACTGGTTCGACTATTCTATCTTTTGTTCTCAAATTACAACAAACAAAGACAATACTAAAGTCGAATCAACAGTTTCCTCAACTACCTTTGTTAAGATTGCCTACGCTCTTAACAGCTGTTCCCTTGTATCCCTCTCTATATAGAGGGTAGTAGATTCTAAACTGTTATTTAAAAAAATATCAATGGATAATTTTCAAACTTTGTATGTTACTAGCAATAATACCAACCATGGTCAAAATACGTTGTTGTTAGTATTAAAAATATTTTGAATAATCAAAATTTTAATATTTTCAAAAATACATATTGACTGAATTTTAATCACTGCATGTGTATGATTTTTTATTTATAAAAATGCTTTCAATATCCTGAAGTTACACTCAGTAACTGTTGCAAATGTACTCAATACATTTGCAAAGAAAATGCATTTTTATAGCCTTTTTTCCAATTAAAATTCCGCGGACTGTTATGGAGGAATGTAATCCTACATTAAAAAAACCTGAGAAAATGAGTTTTAAACATATAAACTAATTTAAGTATTAATTTGTTAACCAAGATAAAATATTTCACATTAAATCTGCTCATTATACATATATGGAAAATAAATAGGAATAATTTCTACTTAGCTATGCACATATTTTTGGAAAATATGCACCTATACTTAACTACATGTTTCGAAAAAACATTGTTCTTTTCAAATGACAGGCATATTAATTTAAATTCATGTTAATTGTTAATTTACTTTAAATTTAAAGCATTCAAATTCTCATCAAACATGAAAACATAACAGTGTTTCGCCTTTGGTAAAACTTGGAACTCCGGTCACAGCTTTCACTGAAAATTACCAAAAAGTGTTATCTTCGTCTATTAAAATCAAGAGATTGAAAAAAACTTTAGAGTAATCGAGTACGAAATGAAAATAAGCTCAACAGATACGTAAGTAGAAAGTGAGAAATGCTCGACAAAAGGACATCAAGACCGGAAGGGTCCCGAACCCATTAATGCACCCCACTCCTCTTCTAATGGTGGGTAGGGATAAACAATGTTCTTAAATATCGCACAACTGGAAGTCACCGAGGGATCGTAATCAGACACAGAAAGGAGATTTGAAATGGGAATTTTGTAATTGTCTCTATGGCAGTGGGTTGGTAATTTTCAGTACTCTTAGGTTCCAGAGTAACTTTATTCTGGAATGTGCTTTGAAGCACGTGGCTTTCGTTGAATGAATTATGGCGCTAAAAGCAGAGAAATATCTTGTTTTGGAATGTCCAAAATGGGATTATGGCAGTTGGTACTTTACAGGGTGTAATTAAGTCGGATTGGGTGCAATAAACAACATATACTAATGCAACTTGACTATTATGGACAAATCAGAACGTTATTTAATTGCAGAAGTAAAGAATTTCCTTCATCTATAGTTTTAAAATGGTGACGGAACTCAGGATTGATGTTTTCAACGTCACCTGTCCCCATGCCGTTGGTTGGTTGGTTGTCGTGTCCATGGACAGTCAAGCTAGATGACACCGTGGGCGGTCCACAAAGCCTCAGCTACCTGGAGGCAATTGTCCGCATAAAGGTCTTCCTGGGGACAATCACTAAACTGCTGTGTTGCAGCCATTATTGCAGGGCAAGAAAAAACATGACCAGGTCCCAGTTCGGTGTTGGGGCAATTTCTGCAATTAGTATAAGTTCTGGTTCCATGTTGTTGAGTTCTCATCCCTCTGAATTGCCGAGTTCTCAGTCTTGTTAAGGTTTTTGTAATTTTTCTGTTGGCGTTTAGTTCACAGATCTGATATTTTAATTCCTCATGCCGTAATATACTCATTTGCATGACAGCAATCCTTTCGCAAATATGGAGAGTTCTAGAAAAATATCAGTCTTTAGGAGAGGACCATCTCCTTCGGAAAAAAGAAACGAAATTACAGTCACCGAGGGTATTATTCTCTCACATTACTAGAATCAAATTTATTCTAGCAACCGGACGATGACCTTAGTGTTCCAGCCTTCCAAACCGCAGCATACAGTTTCGGATGCCTTGGCATGCACCAAAGTTCCAAGGTGTTATTTGTAGCTGTTCGGAATCCGTTTTGACGTCCCTTCTCTACCTATTTATTTATCGAGTAAAGAAATAATCTGTATAACCATGACCACAGACAACAAGTTTGTTCAACTAATTATACTTTTAACTTTTCGTGTCAGAAAGTACATTATCATAGAGGTTCCGAATATGACTCCAGCGAAAGAAAGAGCCGCTCAAAAGAACAACATACACAGAAAACTGGTGAAGGATATACGTCTGCTCACAGCATGTCCTTTTTGTGATGTTCTAGTAATAGAGGGAAAGGGGAATATGAGAGAGCTGCCCTGTTTAAAGAATAATAAAAAAAATTCGAAGGACAGATAGACCGTCTTCAAATAGCTTTACAGAAATATAAATAAGCGTTTGCTTTAACCCAACAACACAAAAGTCCGTGCAGCAAAAATCCATACGTGTATTTAAGCCTTTAGTGCGGGTATCTTCCAAAGTTCATCTGGATTATTCGAGCAGAACAAAATAAGCGCTCAAAAACACCCATTTTCTGCCACGAACAAGAAATGAGTCAGAAGAAAATTTACGAAAATTTCGCCTTTTAAAAGAACTTCAAATTTTCAGACAAGTGGTCGAGTAAGCGTACACACCGAAAGCCAGTGCAGACGAAACCGCCCTTAGGCATGTTCAGAGTTACGCCCGGAGAAAATTATATGGCAGCCAGCCAACCAACCATACATCCTATCACATAATAAAGCGCCGAATGTCGACGTTTATTACTAAAAGTACAATATTGTTGCACACGGTCTTTCGGCACGCAAAGAAAATGCTCCTAGAATTATAAAAGGAATATATACTGTAATATTTCATGCAGGGTTGGGGACGTTTCACGGCATCTTGACGAAGGATGGAGGAAATAATGACATGCAGATTCAGGAAAAGAACTTTCACCGTTGCGCGTTGCATAAAAAATAATAAAAAGAGGCATGAAATGAATTTATAAGCAAACATTACTAAATTATTTAACTTGTTTTGAGACATTTGGGACAACACATGACACTTCCGACTGACAGGCAGGCCTCAACGTGAATTGCAAATTCTGGATCTTAAAATAGACTGTCCATGTATATATTGGCCTAGCAAACTGAAGGCTGTTATATATTAACCCTATTCGATTCATTCACCTCAATGTTAGGCTATGGGGAAAATTTGTCCAAGGATTGATGACTTTTTTTAAAAATTGTACTCCGTAATACAGAAAGAAATTTTACACCTTGGGGCATTTTTCGTTTTTTTTAATGCAACTAATATTTTAAAATTTAAATTATTCGGGGGGGAAATATGGTATAGATAGTTTTAAATGCTTATAAATTCCTTTGGTGGACGAAATTTATAAAATAAATCCTGTTGCAAGGTGCAGAAAAGTACAGGCTATCTGAAAATACCCTTTTTACTGGATTATCAACATGTATGTAGCTGTAAATAGTAGACATATTTTCTGCGTAGATTAAGATTGAGGTGAGCGATTCCAATAGGGTTAATACACAATAGCCTTAAGAGCCAATACAAAAGTATACTTATTGCAGTGTGGAGAGGAAATTATGAGGAAAAACTTTTCGTTTTTATAAATACTTTTTAATTCATTTATAATGAATAGTCAATAAAAAACTGAAAACGTCATACACAACAGATATGGTTAGTTATTTAAATAAAAAGTTACTTATACGAACTTCTAGTGTAGTTGAATTCGCCTCACACGTCACATTACAGGAAAAGGTTTCTTTTTTGGTAATCATATTCCAGAATCATAGCGTCACTCAAAGTGCAAAAGGTCGTATGACTGAAAACTGCATTTTTCAGGCGAGCAAAAAAACATATTTTTTCTTATGATTTTATTCTATAATTATATGCTTTCTGTTCTCTTATTTTTAGTTCAGCATATATGCGGAACTAAGAATAAAACAGAATGCATATAATTATAGAATCAAACCATAAGAAAAAATCAGTTTTTTGCCCTCCTGAAGTTTTCAGACATACGACCTTTTGCACTTTGAGTGACGATATTTCATTGCACAATCTTTAGAAAACGTGTCTCGTGTGACATCCCGAATCAGTACGTATAGGTCATGAATGAAACAAGATCACAAGAGTTATAAATTATTCATATATTTATGTATGTGCTATACTGACCTAACAGAGACATTACTGTATTCACGAGTTTCACTCATGCCGCACGTATGAGTGAAACTGTTAGGGGTTTCCATGGTCGTGCGTCAATTCATAAACCTTGCATTTATTCTGTTCGGCTATTGGCATGGTGCAATGTATATCACACCTGGACGTCAGGCCAGGAGATGGCCGACTGGCTAGGGCACTGGCATTCGGTTCAGATCCTGTGGGTTCGAGTCCCACTGTTGGGATGGATATTTGTGGCCGTTCGGAATCGGCTTTAAACTATAGGTCCTGGTCTAATTATCCCTCTTGTAGCAAAAAAGTTGACCGTAGCGCTCCAAACCAAACCTGGACGTCAGAGTAAGGGCCTGTTAACACAGAATCAGTCAGTGTCAGCGTTACTCGTATTGAAATATATTTAACCAATTGCAAACCTCCAAACGATTAGCCACGAAATTTTGAAGGCCTGTGATTGGTTTAAAATACGTTAATACGAGTAACGCTGCCGCTGACGGATTCTTTGTGAACAGGCCCTTTCAGAAATGAGTACTATCATCTGATAAGTCGAGATACACTATGCAGTAAGCCAGTGGTGCGCAAACTGTGAGTTGCGACCTACATAGGGGTCGCGGAAAGTTTGAAGTAAATTTATCATTAAATTAGTTAATTAAAAATATGCTTTAAATTTTCTATAATTACATATTTTTAATATTTTTATTTAATTTTTTATATATTAAAAATATATTATATGACATCGTTATATAAGGTGTCGAACAGTCTTGCAAGGATATACATACGTACACTTCTATTCGCTTTTACCTATCTGCTTGAGAGTGGGATTGCAAAATGAGTTGTTATAAACGCCATTCAACGATTAAGACTTAACTGTATCGTATCATATTTGACAGGGCTGTACCCTACCAAATATGATAGGATAGTAGCAGTCTCAAATATTTTAGCAAATATTGAACAATGATTGCTCGAGTTCTAGGCTCACCCTTCTTATTAATTTTTTGCCATTTTAATTTTATATAAGTAAATGAACTTCATAATTTTTGATGTTTTAATATGTAGCTTATAATTCTGAAAGCATGTTTTTTTAATTTTAATTTTTGTTAGTTTTGATCAAAAGGAAATAGAAATACATATTAATATTTCCGTATTAAGTTTTGATCACATGATATTTAGCAGAAACTAGTGTAGACATTTTTATTTTTATTATGCAAAGATCATATATACCCATAATCTACAGTTCATCGATTTTTAAAAAAGTTTGTCAAAATTTGCTTTATTTTTTTCTACCTTTTGTGAATATTTTCCTAATTTTTGAAAATTTTTGCTACGACGAAAAAAATGTTCATTAGGGTTCGAGGGACTTTTTATTTAAAAATAGTGGATGGCGAATGAAAAATGTTTCTCTACCATAAACGGATGACCATTTGTCGATAAGGCGAAAACCAGGGAAGCGGCATTACCCGAGTTCAGATATCCCACTTACCAAGTTCGGAATCCTTAGCAGCTGTACTCTACCAAACATGTAGTTCTGTACAACAGAGACGAATCCTGCAGGTGCCATTGGGCCAATGTATTCAGTCTCAAAGCTAGTACCAAGGATTTGAAATTAAACCTTTGGTGGGAACATGATTCTTTTCCCGCTTAGAGGGAACATCTGCCTGAAAGGCAGATATGGATGGAATATCTCTTTCCCAGATATTCTTAACTAGAAATTCAGAGGGTATTTGTGGTTTATTGCATTTCATGGTAGCCCCAATCGTCAAAACCTTTCTCCTTAATTCTTAACCAGCTTCTATTGAACAGAACCAATTATCGCAGGATATATTGCGGTTCGTTTTGTAGAGGCATTTAGTTCGTGGAACAAGTGATTGGGTTAGGATTTTTAATTTTTGCTCTGATTAATCCTTTACCCGAACCATTGAAGACTGGCGTCACAAATGACCCTTCCACACTGAAGACAAGATGTTGACTGAAGCATATGTAGACTCACAGTACTCAAGGTCGAAGGGTTGGGGGGGGGCAGCGTTGAATAAAGAAACCATAGCTGTCTGAGAGGCTGATGTTCCCAGCGAAAGGTTAGTGCCCAATCTTGTTTTAACTGATCTGTACCGAGATCTGATGTCAACCCCATGGACCACCCTCGATATTAAATAGAATGCAATATTAAAAATGGAACAAAGTCCTTCTACATATAAACAGTTAGTGGTGGCATTACTGGCAGAATGGTATTCTGTTAGTGCATATTCTTATCACTATTTGCCAAAAAATTTTCGAAAAATACTTCGGAGGATCAATGCATGTATTTATGGCCATAAGCGAGTTTAAACGATTCTACTTTATTTTAATAAATTCTATTTTTTTGGTTGTCTGGTGACCCAGGGGAAAAAGTACACAACTGTAAATAGCTAATGAATTTCAGTTCATGGATAAAATTTATACCCCAATTTATTTCCATGTAAACAAATTTGTAAATAAACAAACAAAAGAAGTGTATAACGTTAACTGAAAGGACTTTGTAATAATTCACTAATAGCTGAGTATTTAGGAATTTTCAGCCTTACTAACACGAATTAATTTCCCTTTAAGATAATGATCTACGTTCATAAAGACTAAAATAATGTACTTGGAAGGAGTTGTACATGGGGTGATAACATTAAACCTTGTACTAGATGTTTGATTTTATTATTGCTATCCTGTATCCCCTCGAACTCTCATTTCTGAATGGCCAAGAACGAGACTCGAAGTATTATCTCCATCGTCATCAAAATGTTTATGCTAATTTTCTGTCAAATCAAAACGTTTTACAGATAACGCGCTGAACTGAAGAAAGTACTAGTACAGCAGTAGCTAGCTTGTGGGTGTGTCTGAAGCCGTCTTGTGTTTCTCCGAGGAACTGTATTATGAGTAGTTGCAAGAGATATTTAAGCTCTAAGGAAAGTTTGAGATGTGCAAGGCCGTTGCAACTTGTGCATGAGTGTTTACATTAAGTCGCATTTAGAGCTGTAGTTTAAAAGTTTCACTGGCAGGAATTGTTTTGTATAGTTTAATCCCAGCGCCCTCACGTAACAATAACTACGCCAAATATTCGCTTTTTAGTTTGATTCAATGTACAGTTCCTGCATAGATTGTACAACAAATTAAGGTAATAAATGCTTTTTGTCGAGTTTAAGAAAGCTTTACTAGAGTGTGACAGGGCATTGACGTGGGTTGACTCACAAGCTATTTGTGCTACAAACGAAATGGCAAGCGATGATTTGGTGCAAGTGGCTGCAGACGACCTTCTGCAAATGTTAGGAACAATAAGTGGGTGCTCAGATGTTGATATGGAAGGCGTCAGTGGGTGGCTGAAAGACAATAATGACGGTGGCTACGCGCTACGGCACCATGACGGAAGAAGAAATTGTAGCGGCAGGCACATCTACAAACATTGAGGAAGAAGATGACGTGGACGAGGAGGGAGCGATCACACCGCAACAGCGGACGACACATGCAGATGCTGCTCACCAGTTGACAAACATCATGGCGTACTTGGAGAGTTAGCCCGATACCACTCCAGCTGAGCTATTAACGATAAAGCGTTTGCGTGACCGTGCTTCGTTTAAACGACACATTTGTTTGAAAGAGAAGACAGTGGATCAATTCTTTGTTAAGAAATGAAGTGAAAAGTTATTTTTATTCTTTTTTGATGTCTTGTACACAATACTATGTAATTTTGTTACAAAACATAGTTTTTTTTATCGTAATAAACTGTAAGTCTGCTTAGTTAAGGATTTTGCTTTGCTTATTACCCGGATTATCCGGAATGCCTATGGTCCCAGTTAGTCCGGATAAACGAGGTTCAACTGTATAATGAATTACATGAAAGAGCAGTTTTAAAATTGAAAAACCTAGTATAAACGCCTAGTATAAACCTAGTATAAAGTTTTTCTTCTTCTTTTTTTAAAGGCACTTTTTATGTTCTTATTAAATTAGCCTTGGTTAATTTCGATTTTACACGCTTAAAAGGGGGAAGTATTTCTAAAACTAGATTGAGGCAGAGTTAGAATGCTTTCTGTTCAATCATTTCCTTGATCAACTACCAGTGACGATTACAGATCTCTCTCTCATATATATATATATATATATATATATATATATATATATATATAAATAAATATATATATATATAAATATATATATATATAAATAAATATATATATATATATATATATATATAAATAAATAAATATATATATATATATATATATATATATATATATATATATATATATACCCCTGTCATTTAAGTTCACACGAAAACAGATTCTTATGTCAATAATTCTAGAAAAAGATATGCTTTTTTGGATAACGCTAAATAATATATTTTAAATAGATTCGTATTTTATATCTTTCAACATGTCGAATATCCATTTCTTTGATGGTTGGTTTTCTTTATGCTATGACCCCCTTTTTTATAATACACAAGACTCATACAAAACAGGGATCAACAAAAACATATTTCTTCATCAAGGTCTTACTGTTCAACTCCGAACGACTTCATTCTAAAAGGAAAGTACGATAATACGGCGAAAAATATGGACAAAACTCAACCTTTTTTTTTTAAAACGTATAATGCAAGCCTTTGCCCTCGAATACACCTATGCATTCTATTTGAAACTCTAATGATGTCATTTTGTATCTCCATTCAATGTGATATGCAGCTTGAAGCCAGGAAAAGGAATATTTTTTTATCAACGGGCGTTCATTGTCTGCTCGATGTTTGAGATACTAATCCATCATATCCTATTTAATATCTGTCATTTTCATTTTTGACGGAATATCAGTGTCTGTCACTTTCTTCCATTTCAATGAATCAGCTGTCACACTTTCAGTCGGAATAAACGTAAGAAATGGAAAATAAGCAGGTCACATATTGGCCTACTTTTAAATGAGCAGAGACCAGTTGTTGACTAAAAGAAAATGACTTGGTGATACGCGAGATGGTCTCACGTGCAGCGAAAATAAAAGAACTTCGATGAAATGCAGAGCCTTGGTAAAATAATTTATTGATTATTTTACCAAGAAATGTTATACAGATATTCCTCGACTTACGACCGAGATAGGGACCGACACATTGGTCGTAGGTTGAGTTGGTCTAAGTCGAGTTACAAAGAAAAAATCTTTTGTGTATACCGTAAAATCTCGACTATAATACGCACCCGAGTATAATACGCATGCTTGATTTTGCTCGAAATTTTCGGAAAAAAAATTAAAATTAGACTATAATACGTACACATAACTTTTCAATATTTTATTTAAAAATTGCACAAATATTTATTAACATAAATAAATCTGTAATAAAAAGAAACTAAAACGTCAAATTCGGTAGGAAAAAACTTAAATTGTTAATTCAAAACAAACATTATTGTCAAATTATCACTCTTAATCACTTTCACTTGAATACAGCTCATCTATTGTTGTTGCGTCCATGTCACAATTTTTGTTTCCGTCGTAATTATATATCGCCATCATCATCCTCACTTGACGATACGAACTGCGGGTTACGTTTGTTTTAAAGGAATACCTGCTTAGTAAACGGGTGGATGAATCACGGAGTGCAGATGCGCACGCCCCCGTGTTGCGGCAATGTCTTACATCTGCTGTACGTTCGTTTATCCAATGTTTAAAACTACTTTTTTTTCTGTACGCGAGTACAATACGCACCCTCGATTTTGCGGACTAAAATGTGAAAAAAAGTGCGTATTATACTCGAGATTTTACGGTATGCACATACATACATTTTTTACTTTCATGCGTAATTTAAAATACATTGTATTTAGAAGACACAAATTATTCTTCGTCATCACTACTTATTATGTTGGTACAATCCATTGATTCAGAATCTGCGACACAAGATACGTTGAAAGTTTTTTTAACAAAGTCAATCCAAGGTAGTTTGAACAGTTTGCGTCTTCTTTTCCTTGTATATTGTCTGTTAGCAAGCCAGATTTTCCTGAATACGACGATTTACACTTGTGAATCTTTCTTCGTTAGGATCCATTGCTTCTAATTGTTGTAGTACTTTGTTAATATGGTGAAAAGCGGAAGCTATTTCTGAAGCCAATGAAGGTTTATGGGATTTATCGTGTGGATATCGAAACTATTGTATCATACATTTTTATTATTGAGTCATAAATTTTTGCAGTATTGCAGAATATTGCATCATATTTTTACCATGTTTTTATTAACTCGCTTTTTTGTTTGTGGGTGTGTTTGTCTAGTACAAATCTTGCAATCGATTTTTAACTAACTTCCCGCTAGCTAGACATTTGAAACTTTTAGAATAGCTCAGAACACGATGACAATGCATTATTTTATTACTTTTAGCCATCTTTAAGCAGACCGGCCGGGACAGGAACGAAAAGTTAAACGCAAGTTAACTTCCAATTAATTTCATTTTCTTTCAAGTTGATGGGATAATTCATCAAAATATTTTAAAAAAAGTATTTATTAATGCATAGAATTGTCAAGTTTATATGATTCAACAGAAAATTTAAAAACATGGTATATAAAAAGTTCTTTTTATCTTGTAATTATTAATAATTATGTAATACATATAGGTATGCACTGTACATTCGAGGGGAAGTATTTTTGAGACATTTTCTTTTATTTAATCATATTACTTATTTCGTTCGTAAGTCGAGCGGTAAGTCGAGAAATACCTGTATTAAATTTGAAGTTTTAATAGGTAGCTCACTGATAGAATTGGAGATAAACGCTTCTTATGATCAAGCACTCAAATGCAGAAATCAGTGATACATAACTAAAAGTTTTCAATTTGTTTATGAGGTCGTACGAACCACATACAGCGTATGCTTACTCCACACCAACGGCGACGAAGACGAAAAATCATGTATCTTCGTTGTTGCGCATGCGTATTACAAATTTTTTTCACTCCCCCGTTTCGTCTCTTTCTTTGGTCTCTGCGGTTTCAAGTTGGAAAAAGTTCAACTTTTGTCTCTGCCGACATGCTCGATGCCACCCAGCCAATCAGAATAGAAAGAGAAGATTATGCGCATGCGCAAAGAAATTGCCTCTTCTCCCCGTCTCCTAGCGGTATGAAAGCTTTTATCACAGCCTCAGAGACAGGTGGCAAAATGTGTCTTTCTTTGCTGCCACCGTTGGTGTGGAGTAAGCATTAGATACGTATTCCGATTAAAGACAAAATAAAGAACATGTTGAAGAGAAATACTTAACCTAGTAAAGAATGAGAAATTAGAATTTCCAGCTTATCCCATTGCAGTACTCATAAAAGATGGTTGTACGGAATATATATTCGAGAAATGACAGTTCTTCCCCAGACGAAATAGCTCAGTCGGTAGATTACTAATCTTTGTGATTAGGAAACCTCCGTTTGAACCCAGATGGCCTGTAGAAAGCAAACAAGGAAAAAACTTCATTTTGAAAGAATCTGAAAAAGATCAGAACCCCCAAAAATGACTCGATAACAGTCTAGTACTTGGATTATCACCCAGTCCTTCTAAAACGGGTTATGATCTCTAACAACTCTTATGTGTAATTCCAATTCAAAGCAGTTTACCCGTTTAAAAGCATCTAAAAAAAATTTCACAAGTCCATACGTGCGATATTAAATTTTACCTAATCGTAGCTTATTAACGCTATTTCTTATTAGTGTTCTCTCACATCCGCGGGCACTGGGCGGCACTAAAGCGATAGAAAAACCCGGGTAGTTTGGTCAGTTCTTCAATTCATTTATATTTAATGCATAACATTATAAAGATGGGGAAATAAGGACTGAAGACTTTACGTCCTTTGTTCAGCAAGCGTATGATACCTGGGTGCCTCCCACCGTTTAGGAAATAGTCATTATCTAGCATTTTCACTCTGAATATCATTGTCCTCAACTGCTCTTGAGAAGTAATGGTGAAGCAGGTAGAGCATTTTAGATGCTTTCGAGTTTCACGAACAACAACCTGACAACCGAAAACAAGTTTTTCTTCTTAACCTTTTGGGAAAACTTTTAAGGGTATGCAATTTCATACCTTTTGAGTTTAGTATAACCAGCTCTGTTTTCTCTTAACTGGTCTATTTATTCCTTTTTTAACCATGACTTTAACTTTCGTCAAGATAGGGCGGATTAGTTATCCGGCTGTCATACAGAAGTGGACGCTTACTGAAAATTAGGACTTTCAACTTTCAAGAATGGCGTAAAATGTTCGTTAAGCTTTAAGCTTTTTGTTTGCTTTCTAGAATAAGAATTCAGTGGCAAGTATGCATTTCCCTATCTCTTGAGAATGCTGAACGATGTAGTAGATCTAGTGGGCCCAAAAGTCTACATTAGGAGCAAGGTAGCCCATTTGGCAAGACCAGTGGGCCAGTAATCTGAACGTCCCTCGTTCGATGCTCATCGCTGCAAATCTACCGCCGTGTTCACTAATGGTGGCCGGGGCACGTAAAATAGGGCGTGGCTACAAAGTCCTCCAAGTTCTCAAATTTACCTCTGGAGGTGCGGGGTCAAGTGTTCCGGTCTCGTCACTTGACTCGGTTCAAAATTACGGGACCGGTCATTTAGCCAAGTTGGACTCCGACCCTTGTGGTGCTAATTCTAAACAGGAGCCGCACTTTTATCGCCCATAGCCTTCGGGACTTGATCTGATGTTGATGACGGTCAAGGGGCATAAGCAACAACAACAACAACAACAACAAAGTTTGCTTTTATACTGGGCATTTCTTACTTTCACTGAGGTCATGTGATACCTTCCAGAGAAGAATAATCTATAATCTGTCACAAGAACAACGGAAAAGATACAATAACAAGGACCAGTTTCGTAGTAAAAATTATGCTGTGAAATCATCGCGCCCCTTGCTGACCCTTCAGCATCCATCTTGTTTCTTGATCTCGCCAACACACACGCCACGCATTCCAATAAGCGAAAAATTTTCGCCAATTAACTGAAACTCGATTGAATCATCGATTTTAAATCCTATTTCTATTAGTATATTATTATTCGACGGTTATTCGATTTTTTTTCTATGAATTATATAATACACATGCAATGAAAAAATCTCCTTAAATTTATTAATTGCATACACGAATGCTAGTATATAATCTTTAAGCCTTTTTTGTGCTCTAGAATAAGTGACAAGTATGCATTTCCCTATCTCTTGAGAATACTGGACGATCTAGTAGATCCAGTGGGCCCCCAAGTCTGCTTTTGTACTCGGCATTTCTTACTTCCAGAGGTCCTGTGATACCTTCGAGAGAAGAATAATTGATAATCTGATACAAGAACAACGGAAAAGATACAATAACTTTCGCCAATTAACTGAAAAATTTTAGCCAATTAACTGAAACACCGATTCAATCATCGATTTTAAATCCTATTTCTATTAGTATATTATTATTCGATAGTTATTCGATTTCTTTCTATGAATTATATGACTCACATGCAACGAATAAATCTCCTTAAATTTAGTAATTGCATACACGAATGCTAGTATATAATCCAAAGAAAAAAAAATAACCTTTGAAGTGAACTTTATCAAACTGTAATTAACTTTTTGGAGGGATACTCTCAGAACATTCCAATTTAAGGAAACTGAGAGACACTTACCTCTAATTTCCCCTCTCTAATTAGCTTTAATATTTCAAGAAATATATTTTTTTCTTACAAAAGAGAACATTTAAGAAAAGTTCAAAGGTGAAAAGACATTTCTGTAATAAGCAGATCAAAATGGTGACCTCATTTGGCTACAAAATACTTGATGCATCAATTCGGCTATCTTGGAGACTTAACATTTACACTATGTGAACTATCTTATGCTTTAGTTTTACTTTACTTCTCAAAGTTTTTGATATCCTTTCTCCAGCCTTCTGTTTGTCACTTTTCCGTATATATGATGTCGCACCTGTGCTAGAAGAGTGTTACATCTCAAAATAGCTATATTTTCAGGAAGAGATAAAGAAGATATACGTCGAAACTTCATTTCTTGCTTTATTAATGCCTATGATAATTTGGGGAAAACTTATTGTTCGAATCACTTCAGAAGGCAAAACTATATACTATTAAAGGTGTCTTCAATTTTCAAAGCATGATTTTGAATTTTAATCACAAGATATAACTCTCTTCTGGTAACCTCATTTTGTCAACATGGACTGAAAAGCTTGAGGGAATGCTGTCATAGCTCTAGGCTAATGCACAATCTATCTAAACTTTTCACAATACAAAGAAAAAACATTGATAACATGAACAGCAGATTAGAAAGAAATATAAATTTATTTTCCAAATAAAATTTAATGAACATTTTTATTACAGGAACGTTTCAATACAACAACATTAGGCACTGACAAAAATCTTATTTTCATTCTTCGCGCATGAGCAAGATCCCCCTCCTAGTTGGGGAATATGGTAATAAGCACCATCTAGGAGATTGTGTTTGTACTAGGCTTATAACATTATTCGAGAATGAGAAGCACTTCTTATAGAGCATTGTGGTACAATACTCAAAATAGAAATCGAATATCAAAATATCAATATATCGGTTATCTCAAAATCGATAATTTTAGAGATATAATACTCTTCTAGCAGAGGTGCGACGTTACAACTGACAGCCATCGTGAGTTAGGCCGTCTGCACACGGAGCAACTCAAAAGAAACTGATAACTGACTCAAATCACAAACCAGTCCGTGATGAGTCGCAACCTATGTAATTGAATGGAGCCACGCACACGGCGCAACTGAAGCGCCGTGTGAGTGGCTCCATTCAATTACATAGGTTGCGACTCATCACGGACTGGTTTGTGATTTGAGTCAGTTATCAGTTTCTTTTGAGTCGCTCCGTGTGCAGACGGGCTTACGGAAAAAAGTTGAAAACGGACCGGATAGGTGGATGTATTCGTTGTATAATTACGATGGCCTACACAGGTTACGGTGATGTATTCTTAACCACTATACCTCGTCTCTTTTAAGGAAGCAAGCTTGAGTAAAAGGTCAATAAAATAGTGTTAGAAGTGTTTTCTGAGCATCATCACTTTTCTATTTAAAAAAAATACCATTAAATCTTGACTATAATACGCACAAGTGTATAATACGCATGCTTGATTTTGCGCGAAATTATCGGGAAAAAATTAAAATTCGACTATAAAACGCACCCATAACTTGACCATATTTTATTTAAAAATTGCACAAATATTTATAAACATAAATAAAATTTATAATAAAAATAAACGAAAACGTCAAATTCGGTAGAAAAAAACTTAAATTTTTAATTCAAAACAAACAATAGAGTGAGATTATCAGTCTTAATCACTTTCGCTAGAATACAGCTCATCTATTGTTTGTCGTTTATTCAATGTTTAAAACTTTTTTTGTATACCAGTATCAGTTTTGTATACCAGTACCCTCATTTTTGCGGGCTAAAATGTGAAGAAAAGAGGAGTTTTATACTCAAGATTTTAAGGTACATACACATAACATAATCGCATACTCATAATCACATATTCAAGAACGTAATCGCATACTCATGAACCTGCGTTGCATTAGAGTAAGGAAGGCCTATTGCACAGGAAATTTACTACACAAGTCAAAAAAAAAAGATAAGAAAAGAAAACTTTAAAAACCCGATTGTAGCTGTCATCACATCTATCTCTACAGTGTGCCCAAAACATGTTTCTGTGGGGGCTTTCCCTTCAAAATCGTCAATTTTTTTTCTTCTTGAGACCTTATCTTGATCGCAAGAAGACTTTATCTTGATTGCCGTTCACGCAAGACTGAGATATGAACACGGTAGCAAAAATATTTTTATTTATGGTAGAACAAATTATTATTTTTTATAATTAATATTTTTGTTTGTAATGCTAAATTATCATTATTATTGCAGTTCATATAAGACAACACGGAAACAAAAGTATTTTTAACATCATTAGTACAAATTATTATTATAATTAACCAGCTGAACACCCTTGCTTCGCTACGGAGTACATTCAAAGTAAATACAACGGTCAATGTATGCAATTAATGCCAATATATATATATATATATATATATATATATATATATATATATATATATATATATATATATATATATATATATATATATATATATATATATATATATATATATATATATATATGTGTGTGTGTGTGTGTGTGTGTATGTATATAGAATAATCGTAAGGGATATTTTTATAGACAAAATAATGTAGAAGAAAATATTCAAATTAAATTTAATAGAACATACTAAAGAATATAGTGCAGTTAATATAATACAGTTTGAGGAACATTTCTTTTACTGTATTTTAATATTTTTTGGATAATGTCAAATTGTCTGCCACATTAGAAAGAAAAAGAATTTTTTTTGTCAATTTATTTCATTGTTAAGCACGTGACGCAAAATAAGTTAACGTGACGCAATATAATAACGTGACGCAAGTATCACAAAAAGAAAAGAAACCACGTAATCAGCATGTAATAAATTAAATTCTAAAATTAATCTTTGAAAATTTACCAAATATCAGAAAATGGAGGTAAAGATTCGAAAAAGATTTCATTTTAAAGGAATTTTTATGATCTTGCTAGTGATATAAATTTTATAAAAACCTCAGATTATTATTTTAAATGCAAACTTAAAAAAAGTTACACAAACAGCTTTAAAATTTAATTTTTAAAATAATCTAAGAAGAATTTTTCGAAAACCTTTCTTAGTGCACCCCTACATTATAAGAAGAATCGCCATGCAAAATTTCAGCCCTTTAGGTCCAGTGGTTTCGTCTGTGCTTTATCTGTCAGTCAGTCAATTAGTCAGTCAGTTACGGAACTTTTTATTTATATATATAGATAATTATTGTCATAGTTATTTTCTTTTCAATACGGTAGGCACTTTTGACATTGGCCCATGAAGATCAGCGAAGTTTCGCTCGCTACTTTATTATGGGAGCAACATTTAGGTGAGCCAGCATTGCTCCCTATGAGGGCGATGACACGCTGTTACGACGACAAATCCCCCTCTCTTGCATTTTACTTTGCGATGTGTTTTGTAGAAGGAAGACCCCGCGCTGCAGTACAAACAGAACTCCGGGAACACAAAATACCATATGGAAGTCGTTTTCAAGATTTTATTTATGTATATAAAACAGTTCAGTCGCTGACTGACTGACAGATAACGCACAGACCAAACCGCTGGACCTAAAGTGCTGAAATTTTGCATGGCGATTCTTCTTATAGTGTAGGGATGCACTGAGAAATATTTTTGAAAATTTCTTCTTAGATTTTTTTAAAATTAAATTTTTAAGCTGTTTTTGTAACTTTTTTAAAGTTCGTATTTAAAATAATAACCCGAGGGTTATAAAATTTATATCACGAGAAAGATCATAAAAATTCCTTTAAAATGAAATCTTTTTCGAATCTTCACCTCCATTTTCTGATTTTTGGTGAATTTTTAAAGATTATATTTTAGAATTTATTTTATTATATGCTGATCACATGGTTTCTTTTCTTTTAGTGATACATTAAATTAATTTTGCTCAAGTGTATAACAACGAAATAAATTGAGAAAAAAATATTGAAATACGGTAAAAGATAAAATTTAACTACTAGATTAATTGAGATGAAAGTTTTTTAAGAATTTAATTCATAATAGTATGTTTTCTGGATATTAAACATACAAATTAATTGTATACATTGACCGTTGTATTTGATTTAAATATTTTCTTCTACATTATTTTGTCTATAAAAATATCCGTTACAATTTGTTTATAAATATATATATATATATATATATATATATATTTTTGCATTAATTGCATATATTGACCGTTGTATTTAATTTGAATGTACTCCGTAGTGAAGCACAGGTATTCAGCTAGTTATAACATACGCATACAGCGAACTGACTTCTCTCGCGAATCAGAAAATGGGCATCTAAAACTTATAACTCACTACTAACTCTTTCGGCTGGAAAGTTCTTTCGTGGAGTTTGTAGGGGCGGGAATAGGGTACAAGTCCCCCTTCTATCACCCCCAGATAGGGGTTAGGGTGTGTATTCTATATTGGGGTGGCACCAGAGGGCAATTTTGATTCACCTATACGTGGCTCCCATAACCAGAGGAGGGTGTAGAATGCGCAAATATCAAATGACAAAAATTTCAGGTAGTCTCTTCTAACGAAACTACCGGAAATTGTCAAAATTTTGATGCATTTTGGTACTTTTCTGTTTAACTGTTTACTGCTTGCCCAGGCGATACAGACTGGGTTTGGCGCGCTGCCAAAATTATAACCCGCATTGCCGGACATTTAAAATTTGGCTTTCCGGTGGCCCGCTATGGAGGAATGAAATCCTACGCCTTAAGCATTAGGAAAGAAATACATTTCCAAATCAAGTAAAATTAAATAGTCCTTTGAGCGCCTATTTATAGGTCGTGAAGAATTCAGCTAGTTTCAAAATTGTACCACATTAGAGCTTCATTTTTAGGTGATTAATTAAATCTTTCAATACATTCGTGGGATTCATAATTCAAGAATAGGGATTAGGTATCGCTCATTAATATTACTGTTTAATCATTCTTAAATATCAGCAAATCGGAAAATAATATTTCACACGGGCAAAATTTACTCTACCCCCAGGCACGATGCTTGAAGTATAATTCACAGTATTCATAACTAAACGAAACTAGTTTATTTTGATTTCCTACCTAAAAAAAGGGATTCCATCGCTTTGGAATTCCAGAGCAAGCGTCGCATGCCAAAGAATAACTGATTACCATAAAGTAATTGAAAATCCAGACACTGCCTCGGATTTACTGCATAGACACGCCATTTAGACCGATGATTAAGTTAAACAAAGAAAACGCCCCGAAGAAATATAAATTAAGATTATTGCGTTTTGGGGGAAAATTTAATTGATTAGGGGAAACGGTTTCATTATTTTCCGTTTCTTTTGAGGAGTGCTTCAGAAGTGTTATAGGGGAAACAGATATGAACTTCAATGCCCTCGAAATCTGTAAAGAAAAGGAAAATTTTTGTACTATTGAGTTTTTTTTTTTTTTTGTGTGTGAGAAGTGTTCAAAGGTGCATAAAGTTCAAATGTCCCACCAGGGTAATTTATGATGATATTTGATGAGGCGTGAAGAGCAATTCTTTGGGCCCCTATTCATAGGTTGTGAAGAATTGAGGTCGTTTCAAAATTGCACCGAATTAGAGTTTCATTTTTGGGTGATTAATAAAATATTTCAATACATTCGTGTGATTCATAATTCAAGGACTGGGATTCGGCATCATTCATTATTTTGAGAATTAAGTTATGTGTACTAAACAAAGAGTATGTTGTCTCCTAGTTGTGACAACGTAATAAGAATTTACTCTTTAAAGGTGTTTAATTAAAAAAAAACTAATAATACAACATTATCAACACCAAATCATTTTATTTTCCTACTCTCGTCAAATCTTTTTAAAATCTGTATTCTGAAGAAAACTATGTATATAATTGTTGCCAAAAAAAATTATTTTTATCAATAATTGCAAAGTAACATTTAAAATTATTAAAATATTCCTGAGTTACTTTTAACTGAATTATTTACATTTTATGCCGTTCCCAGTACTTTTCATAAAAAAAAATATTTTAGTGGATTTGTTATCTTTTAAAAATATTCGAAAGTTTCCTTTCCCTGTTCTTCATCTTAGAGCCATGTACACTGTAAAAATGAAATGCTGTTTCAGTTGGTAATGTTTCTGGGTAGCGAATTTACCCGTTTGGGGTACCCCATATTTGAATCTTAAAAATGCTTTCGTACCCTTCTAGTTATAGTTCCATTTTTGTTATATTCAGGGCATGCAAGGTGTTTTAGGCATATTACAAATATGGAAGAATAACTATAAGGGTCCAGGCAGTTTACCGACAGTTACACGCACACACGCACACACGCACACACACACACGCACACACACACGCACACACGCACACACACACATGCACACACGCACATATATACATACATATTATATATATATATATATATATATATATATATATATATATATATATATATATATATATATATATACTATCATTATATGTAAACGAGTGTGTTGTTGTTGTTGTTGTTCCAAATGCCTCCTGGCTGGAAGTGCTAGACTAGGTCACTACAGGCTTCGGGTTGAGTAGTGCGGCACCGGTTTATACTAGCACAACAAGGGTCGGAGTCCCTCTTGGCTAAGTACCCCACAATTTTGACCAAGCACCCCCCTGGTGCGACATTGGGAGGATCATACCTTCCCCACCCACTGACCTCATAGGACTTTCAGGTCTACGGATTTAACATGCCGATATCCGGCCTAAACTCAATGGTATTTAAGGACACTTGTCGGGATTCGATTCGACTGCTTTCATTACCGAAAGCCGACGCGCTACCTCGGGCCCTAAAAGGAGTATATGTATGCGGGAAACTTAATAAGAATTCCTAGAAATTTATAATTCGTATTTCACTATATAAAAATTCGAAATCTAAAAGAGCGAATAATTTATTTTTCTCTTTGACAGACACGAATAATTTTGCATTACTGTTATATACATTCTTAAACAAAAAAAAAATACCGATGCACCAAGAAGGGGTAATGCAAATTGGACACAAATTGGTATGCATTACAGGTTTCGACGGAAGATGCAAAATTTCAAAGTTTGGAGGCCGATGAATGAACAAGTGACGCTGCAGCGCATCTTAACTGCGCAACTGGCAGAATATTAAAGAGGAGAAATTTCGATTCCAGGTCATAAATTCTTTGCGAATTTCATTCCGGGAACTCAGGTAGACATCAACTATTCCTCGCATACTGGTGCGCGAACAATATGCGCAGATGTCAGCATTTGAGTGTAGTTGGGCTCAAAGAAGCCGGTTGATCTAATCGGTGAATCGCTCGTCATTTGGATAGGAACGATGCCACTATTAGACGATGTTGGCAGGAATGGGTGAACCATGGCCGAATTCAGCATCAAGAAGGAAGCTAGTCAGCCTAGAGAAACGATAGAACGTGAGGATCGAGCAATCGTCAGAGTGGCACTCACAGCCCCAGATTCATCATTATCATCGATCGTACGTGCAGCTGGTGCTTCAGTGACCACAGGGACCATTCATAAGCGGCTCAGAGAAAGGGGGCTGAGCTCACGGCGTCCTTTGCGCCAACTATCATTGACCTCTGTACACCGACAAGACCGTTTTCAGTGGTGTCGGGCACATTCGACCTGGAATGTCACTGACTGGAGTAGAATTGTCTTCAGTGATGAGTCCCGCTTCGAACTGCGCCCCGATGATCAGCGAATACGTGTTTGGAGACGCTCCAGATAGCGGACGGATACCATCCTGACTGTCTTCCGCCATACGGGCCGACAACCAGGAGTGATGGTCTGGGGTGACCTTGCATTTCATAGCAGGACACCTTTGGTTGTCATCAACGGCACCCTTACAGTACAGCGGTACGTCGACGATATTCAACGCCCCGTTATCAACTTTTACACTTTCTCTTGAATAAATCATCCAATTTTTCTCAAATTGTAATCATTTGAATTTTTGTACATGTACATCACATCTACAGATTTTCGTCCCGTTCGGATAAATCCTTCTTGGTGAAACTTTTTTCTTTTTTTGGGGTATAAGAGTGCATGCATATATGCATATATACACTCAAGAGCCATAACATTATGACCACCTGTCAATAACAAGTTGGCCCACCTTTGGCGGGCAACACAGCTTCAACCCGCCTTGGCATGGATGCCACAAGTCCTTGGTAGATGGCCGGAGACAGATTGTACCAGATGTTTAAGCAACGGTAACGCAAATCCGAGATATTGCGAATTGGTGGTCTTTGAACTCTGAGCTGCCGTCCCATGACATCCCAAATGTGTTCTATCGGATTGAGATCCGGTGAGTTAGTCGGCCAGGACATTAACTGGAATTCAGCATCATGTTCCTGGAACCACCCCAACACAATTTTAGCCTTGTGACACGGGGCGTTGTCCTGTTGGAACATTCCATTTCCAGCTGGAAAACAGAGGCCATGTAAGGGTGCAACTGGTCCGCAATGATGTTCAGATACCCTGTAGCAATCATGGTCTGCTCTACCACAACCACGGGTCCCAGAGACGCCCAAGAGAACGTCCCCCAAAGCATAATACCGCCACCACCGGCCTGTGTATGACCTACTGTACATTGAGGGAGCAACAGTTCGCCTGTAAGACGGCGTAACCTGACACGGCCATCGGCGTGATGAATGACAAACCGTGATTCGTCTGACCAGGCAACTGTCTCCCACTGATCCATGGACCAGTTGCGATGTTCCCGGGCCCAGTGCAGGCGCAGTTGGCGATGACGTTTGGTCAGCAAAGGCACACGAGTGGGACGTTTGCTGCGTAGCCCCATATCCAACAGTGTCCGCTGAACAGTGTGCTGCGATACTATTCTACTTGGCCCTGCATTGTATTGGGCTGTCAGCTGAGACACTGTCTGGCTCCGGTTTTGCTTCACCATGTGAGACAGTCTCCGACGACCTTTTTCTTTGATAGCGTGTGGACGTCCAACACCATGTCGTCTACTGCTGGTTTCACCGTCATTCATCCACTTTGCATAAGTACTAACAACTGTAGGTCGCGAACAACCCACGAGTCGTGCAGTTTCGGAAATACTTGTTCCGAGCCTTCGAGCCATTACAATCTGCCCTCTATCAAAGTCGCTTAGATTCGCAGCCTTTCCCATCACAAACAGAAGAAAGTGAAAGAATGATTTTTCAGACTCTCCAGCAGCAGTTAAATACCACTTCCACCTGATCACGTGCCTTCCACGTCATCCAGGCAAATTCATTGCAAAATTTAGGGGTGGTCATAATGTTTTGGCTCTTAAGTGTATGTATGTGTAAGTGTGTGTCCATGGTAAATAAACAAAGGAATTTTAAATCTTCAATGTTTATTTGCATTTTAGAGAGCATCCTCTAATCAGAATATATGATTAAAATATATCTAACCACATTAGGAAGAGCCTGAGACCAGTTTATTTTGATTTCGCTGCAAAAAGGATCCATTGTTCGGAATCAATGGGTGTGCGGTGCAAGCTGGGGGGGATACCTCATTACCATAAATTAATTGAAAATTCAGGGGCTGCAACGGATTGCTTCATAGACGCGATATTAATACCGGTGATTAAGTTAAACGCGGAAAACGCCCCGAAGAAATATAAATTAAGCACGCCGCACTTTCGACAAAATTTAATTGAAGAGGGTAAAGTGTTTTTACTGTTTTTTTTCTTCGCCCTGCTGTTTTCATTTTGGCGTTTAAGGCGCGTTCATCAGCGATTTATTTTATCTTTCGAACTGAAAATAAGGTATGAGGGCTGAATAGATTGTGCTTAACTCTTTCCGCATGGCTTTTTTTCAGAGGGGGGTGGGGATTTTAACAAGTCAAGAGGTGGGTGAAATTTGAAGGAAAGTACTTGTTATGGCCAGTCTGGTGGAAATCTTCTTGTGAGGTTCCCAAAGCGACCACTCAAAAGGCATCGTACCTGTGCGGCTTGATCAATCTAGGATTTTGAAAGTCTTATCAAGAGATTGGGTGTGTTTAGCGTCAGAAGAAAATTAAATAAAAGGTGGATGCTTCCTTCAGAGTACACTGCAAATTGGGAGATCCCACCATTTAAACTGCCTTTTTATGGTTGCTGTGTACTAAACCTACTGGATTCAACTTAGGTAACCCTACTGGATTACGCTTATTAAACTAGCGTTGTATAAAAGTAGTTTGGCAGCGTTATTTACTCACGTGCAGCATTTAAAGAAAAATACAGTATTAAAAGCAATAATTACAAGATAAAAAAAACTTTTTATATACCATGTTTTTAAATTTTCTGTTGAATCATATAAACTTGTCAATTTTATGTATTAATGAATACTTTTTAAAAAAATTTTTCATGAATTAACTCGCGTTTAGCTTTTTATTCCCGTCCCAGCCGATAGATGGCTGCACCATTCTACAAAACAAAATTAACTGAAAATGAATTCCAATCTGCTTAAAGATGGCTAAAAGTATTAAAATACTGCATTGTCATCGTGTTCTGAGCTATTCTAAAAGTTTCAAATGTTTAGCTAGTCGGGAAGTTAAAAATCGATTGCAAGATTTGTACTGGACAAACACACACACACACAACCAAACAAACAAGAAATCGAATTAATTTAAACATGGTAAAAATAAGCCTAAAATATTAATTTAAATGTTGTGTATGTGTTATATGAATAGCTTACTATATACAGTTCGATATACCATTTCTATAATTATTTTTTTTTAGTTTATTAAGGATGTTGTGTTCTAACCCCTATTGGATTAGCTCACCTCAATGTTAACCTATGGAGAAAATTTGTCTACTATTTACAGCTAGATACATGCTGATAACCCAATAAAAATGGTATTTTCAGATACTCTAAACTTTTCTGCACTTTGCAACAGGATTCATTTCATAAATTTCGTCCGCCATAGGAATTGATGAGCTTTGAAAACACACTATCCCAACTTTTTCCCGAACAATTTAAATTTAAAAACATTATTTGCATTTAAAAAAAAGAAAAAATGCCCCAAAAGGTAAAATTTCTTTCTCTATTACAGAGTACAATTTAAAAAAATCTAAATCCAACTGGGCAATCCTTGAACATATTTTCTCCATAGGTTAACACTGAGGGGCGTGATCCAATAGGGTTAGTACACAGCATCCTTAAGGTTAAAAATAACTAGGAAAGAGTGTAACTAGGAAAGAAAATCATGTAATATGTATTGAAAAGTGTTTAAAGAAACTGAATTTCAACACTGCAACATGATCAGGAGTATCAGTTTTACATCTGAGAATATTGTTTGACTTGAAAGTAATTGTTCTTACAACATTTTCATTCATTTATTTTCATGCGCGGGGACTCCTTCTAGCGAAAAGGTGGATCTAAAAAATTTTTTCGAGGGGGGGGGGGGGCATAAAGGTTGAAAACCAATTTAGACTTCATTTCTACTTATTTAGACCTATTTATAACCAATTTATACCTTACTATTAAGTATAGCACTAAAACTGCGGGAGCAAGTTAGGGCTATGAAAAAAAAAATTGAAAAAATATTTGCTATGAATAACCGAAAATTAAACTAATTAATAATTTTGAAAGGAAATCTTGTTTTCTTCTTCAGGATTGGAGCAGAAGAACGCCCACACAGGACCACAGGAGCAGAGCAGGAGAATGCCTACGCAGTGACATAGGAGCAGATAAATACATAGTGACAAGTGTAGAACGGGAGAACATCTACCTATTTATACAAGAGGAGAACAGGAGAATACCTACACTCTTACGTAGTAACAGAGGACTATACATTAATATTGTTACGATTTTTACGAGTCTATGTTAATCTCGTCAAATATGAGAGTTATCACCAAATTGGCGATGGATTTGGGGACTTATTTTGGTCGCCAAATTTGGCGATATGGTGCCAAATTGTCGCCAACCTTCTAGACCTTTCTGGAATGTTCCAATTATTTCTAGCTGGCCGGCTGATAAGGGGCGCTTTGGAAGTCTATAAATATACCTGAGATTGACATTGGAACTTGCTGTGTTCTTTTCTGCTGAGAATTGAATGTATTGAAAGTGCGTTAGGCGTATATTGTATTGAAGACTCTGTTATCCTGACTTGTGTTTTTTGAGTTTTCTGCTCTATAGAAGACAATTGTTACGTGTTTTCTGTTGAATTTGTGTATTCGCCTGAAGAATTTACAAAATAATAAATTTTATTTTGTGTGCACTTTCTGAAGAGAATTTATTATTCTGTAAATTCTTCAGGCGTGTGAAAGTGATTAATTTCACAATCTGACATTTTGCGCATAATCGCATTTGCGATGAATACGCATCATCCTCCAACGAGTTATTCCGAACTTTTTGTACTAGTTCACACCCGCTCGAAAATTTTCGATTCACTCCTTTTGAAAGCAGCGGTCAAACAATGTTGCCACACACCAGTACAAAAAGTTCGGAATAACTCGTTGGAGGATGATGCGTATTCATCGCAATTGCGATTTTGCGCAAAATGTCAGATTGTGAAATTAATCACTTTCACAAGGCGCATACACAAATTCAACAGAAAACACGTAGCAATATATAGGTGCTGAGAACTGCGCATTAACAGGGGAGAAGGGAAACGCTTATGCGTTCTCTTTCTCCTGCTCAGGAGTAGAACATGAGGCCGCCTATAAAGTAAAATACGAGCTTATATCTTTACTGTAAAACTGGAGAAGATCAGGAGAATGCTTACATAGAAACACAGGAGAAGATCAAAAGAACGCCTACAAAGTACTGTGTAGCTGTTATCCATCTCTGCTCCTTACGAAGAAAGCTGAATTTGCTCTCAAATTTCGACCAAATTCAGCTTTCAGATTTCGAAAGCATCATTTACTTCCGAATTTTTTCCCTTACGTCTTACAGGAAAAAGTTGTAGCCCCCTTCCTTATCTCCCAAAATTAAATTTTGATGCCTCCTAAAGTTAAATTTCGTCAGCAATAAAATGCTAACGGGGAGAGAGTTGTGACTTAGAGCAATACAGTCGGCGAGGCCCAGGAATGAACGTAATAATCTCTCAAACCTCCGTTTGTCTAAGTGGAGTATAGTCAAGCTAATGTTTATCCGGTACTCCTTGGAAGAGTTGTAATGTTTAGTGGAGGTAGATTAGACAGCTCTCAACAAATATCCACTGCTTTAACAGTCAACAGATACTGCTTTAACAGTTAACAGATATTGCTTTAACAGTTAAGCGAGGAACTGATTAATGAAGTACTTAAAATACTCATTATATTTCAGTTTGCTTTGATGGTTGTCGTTTATAATATGCATTAATCGTATTATGCTAGTTTATTTGGCCTGCCGTCTATTTGCTTTTCAAAACTGTGTCTAAAAGATACGGGTTTTTTTCTGTTGAGAGAAAACTACTGCATCAATTTACTTCATTTTGGTCTTAAACGAAAGATTGTAATCTGTAGATTTGTCAAATTTGGGTTTTTGTAACCGCAATGTCTATTAATTAGCGATAATTTACAATTAAAAAATTATTTCTGCGCATGCTCATAGGCATGTTTAAATCTGGCTTTAGAAACTCACTGTTTCTGGGCATGCTCAATGACGTGTTTTAATGATAAACACGCTTACTCCGAGGAGTCTCTCTAGATCTCTCTCTGCCATTTTTATTTTTATGATAATTATATTTGTGAAATATAAGATTAAACCTGGTGGAAATTGTTTATTTCGCGCTGTTTAATTAGCGATAATTTACAATTTTAAAAAAAAATTGCTTTCTGAGCATGCTCAGTGACATTTTTTAAATCTGGCTTTAGATACTCACTAAGCACGATGCCGCTTAAACACATTAATTTGTTTCAGCGCATTACTATGATTTTAAACATTTGGCAATGATGTGTCGAGTATAATTTGTGTATTAGTATATTTATTTACTATCTAGCCTTCATGTCTTGACGGGTAACAACTAGTTAATGTTTAAATGCCGTTTCTTTATACTGTAAGCTGCGTTTGTTTTAATTTTAACTTTTAGATTTTCAAAAATCAGATCGCAGTTTCAGAAATCACAGTATAAAGAGTAAAAGTGCAGAAATATTTATACAGTTTAACAAAGGGCGGTTTTTTTCTTCATGAAACCTGTTAATTGGTCTCTTTCAAAGTAACCATAATATCCTTAGTGCAGTATTCAATAGTTTTTTTTCTTTTCTTCCTCGATTTACGGTCGAGCTATTCTTTGTATTATTTATACTTGAAACTGTATACCCTCAAGGAATATTTATTTTCTAAAACATATACTTTCGCCGGATTAAAAGTAACTACAAAACTCTACAAAGAAACTCTACCTTTTTTATATGAAATTCAGTCAGCGTCACTAAGTAATTACGAAACAACTTACTTTTTTTCCCCAACAAAATCACAGAGAATCGTTTTGAGAAATGTCTCATTTACATAAAGTAATGAGAAAACTAGTGATTTCCCGAACGATTTCAGATCAAATAAAATAAGGCCCATTTCATAAGGTGATGAATTCAGTTCAACAGAATGTCCAAAAAATAATAAAAAGAAATAAGTTTTACTCAGTAATGTGTATTAGTCCCTTTTTCTTGGTTTGGGTAAAATTCAAGGAAGTATGAAAAGAAAAGACATTTACGATTGCAATGAACTTATTCTTCGTAAATATTTCTCTTTTACTATTGCCACTAACTGTGGTAATAGTAGACTGATTTTTCTTTTTAAACAATCTCTCTTAAACATTTTTTTTCAACAAAATGAGACAGCCTCGTAAAAATATTATCCTAATACATAGTTTAGTGTATTCTTGTAATTACTGATTTTTTAAAAATCATGTCATCGAAAGATTGCATAATACTCATACTTTTAAAATCTAATCAGACAAGTTACAAGGATCTCCTCAGTATTATCAGTTAAAAAGGTCGTTATTTGAATTCTTAAAAATTTAGTAAACCAAAGACTGCTTAACACTTAGAGAAGAAAATTTAAACCCACATATTAAAAACAACTCCTCTTTGTAAACATATTTCCTCATTAAATAGAACCTTTGGATTAAATTTATTGAAGAAGAAAAAATATAAGTATTTAGCAGTTTTATTTTTACACTGTTTAATATTCTTGAAATCACACACTCAGTGGCATAAAATTACGCAGAGGAATTATTAAATAAACATGTATGCATAAACATATATGCATGGGGTGCAGTGGCCCAGTTGGCAAGAGCAGCGAGCTAGTGATCTGAAAGTCACTGGTTCGATGCTCGTCGCTGACAAATCCACTGCCGTGTACACTAATGGTGGCTGGTTCACGTAAAATCTGTCATGGCTACAATGTCCTCCAAGTTCTCAAAATTACCTCTGGAGGTGCCGGGTCACGTGTTCTGGTCTCGTCACTTGACTTGGTTAAAAATTACGGGACTGTAATTTTGATACCGATTGTAATTTTTCCGACTTGGTCCTTTGGCCAAGTCGAACTCCGACCCTTGTGGTGCCAGTCAAAACAGGAGCCGCACCTTCATCGCCCATAGCCTTCGGGACTTGACCTGATGTTGCTGTCGGTCAAGTGGCATAAGCAACAACAACAACACATATATGCATATCATGGGATTCGAACTCGAAGACTCTCTTTCCAATGATTTAGAATCCTTCAGCGTCAGTGTTTAAGATTCAGCTGGCGCTGATTGGTTAAATGTGTCAGCTGATGGATTCTATGTGAACAGGTCCCTTACGCTCGAGCCATTTGGCCAGCCAGCGAGTAAGAAGCGAATAACATATTCTCGCGTTTATATTCAAAACTTTTCCCTTAAGTCTCCTATCTTATAAGTTTATAAGTTGGTTCACATTTTGATATTGTCAAATATAACTATATAATGTCAAATATATCTTATATTGTCAAGTATGGCTAGGTCGTTGGTAGACTGGTAGCTTGTATATCACAGCGTTCCACAAACTTAAATATCTAACATAAGATCCAAGGATATCGAGGTGATTCGTTACATGAGATAATGCTCGTCGCTGTAAAAGTAGATGTCTTTAGAAGGCTATTTCTGCAACCAAAGACCACTATCTTCTTTGGATTTGGGTTTGTTTTGGAGCCCTACGGTCAACTTTTTGCTACACAAGGGCTGATTAGACCCTATCTTCTTTGGACACACGAAATCCAACAAAATCATGTCAACGGTCCTCGCACCAGCTACAGGTGCAAGAAAAAGGTAGAGGTGCTGTTTGCCGGAGACTAAACGAACGGGACCTGTTGGAGAGGCTACCATTACCTGGGGGTGTTTCGCCGACAGATCTTTCACTTCCAAAGGGTATACACTCCATGGACAAAAATATTAAATGCTCAATACCAAATATAGTTCTTTTGAATATACTTGAAAGCGCTCAACTTTCAATTGAATATCTGTAAACTCCCCCCGTTTTCATGTCGGGTGTTTGATTGCTTGTGGTCGAATTATGATAAAAGACAACACAGGCAGGCATATCAACCACAGAAGTTCTATAACTTGCCAAAGGTACAGACATGAGTTTCTTCATCCATAAATAATGCTGTACAGGGATGCTGTTTGCCCAGAGTACTTTTTCTGATGAACTATAATGACTCACTTCACTGAACTTATCTCACGAATGAATTCAGTGTAACTGTAGCTATTACTAGAGAGTATTAGCCGGAATACTCACCAACATAAGTCCTATTAAATACATATGGGACTCAGAGTGGCAGCCTGCCAGACCCTTCACAGTAGCTTGCAGGAGCTAGGATCTGTCTTAATAGAATAATGGATATTAATTACTCATGCATTAATTTCCAATCTAATTAACTTCCCGGACAGATGGCACGATGTCTGTATATCAGTTCATAGTGATCCATTAATTCTCATCACATCATGACCTACAAACATGATTTAAATAACAGATCATATACTACCCTGTGAAATCTGATGATTCGTTTACAAATGAACTCCGATTTCAACAGAAGTAGTTTGTCAGCCGAGAATCGATTCAAGATAAGGAATAAAGATAACAACAGCATTCATTATAAAACTGCATTCTCAAAGATTTATTCTATGACATTTTAATGAATATATGACATTATAATGAATAAAAATTTATTATTTTAAAATATGAACTTAACCTTGTGAATCTGTCAACAATAAAAACTAACGAGTGTATCAGCTTCCTTAGATTAAATTAAATCCCTAATAATAACGCATAATAGTTTCAGATTCAGTTTCAATTAGTTGCGCAAATAACTCTACCCTCACAACAATAGTATGTCTTGCCATTAAGATTTCTTCGCGGATTGATTACCTTAGCCCTGAAGAGTCTCAATTTTTGCAGCAAACCCACTTGATCTCTGTTCTCGATAGAACCATCGATTCAGATGAAAGAATCTGTTATCATTTCATCACTTTCCGTTAGATGCGGAGGATTAAGAATAACCGAAAATCGTTCCAACAGACAGCCTAAAGATTGATGAACAAAGTTCGTACTTTGAATAATCCCAGATATTTCAAATAAGGGAGGATGAATGCAAATGCCTCGAGAATGTAACGGATATATTTGTTACCCCAGGCACTAATGTGGAATAATCAGTGATTCGAGAGCAAATTTGCTCCTCGTTCCGGAAGCATTTCGAATCATTGGAATTTTATCGAAATATTTGCACTATAACATTTGTGTATATATATTTGAAAATTGTATTCTCTCTTCAGTTAAAAAAATTATATATTTTACCCTCTATGTGCTTGAGACCGTCACATACTTTCAATGTGAGAAATGTTTGTGTAAGATTATGTTGTTGTTGTTGTTGTTGTTTCTAATGCCCCCTTGCCGGAATCTATTCCAAACCAGGTCCATAAAGGCTATCGGGCAGAGGAAAATGGCTCAGTTTTTATAATGGCATCACAAGTGTCGGAGTCCCAGTTAGCCAGGTGCCACCTCAATTTTGACCGACCACCCCCCAGGTTACAGGATCGTACACTCTTTCACCCTCTCTAACCTCATAGAGGGACTTTCCGGTCTACTGATTTAACGTACCCATATCCATTAACGGCGCTTATCGGGATTTGATCTCAGGACCTCCAGCAACGAAAGCCAACGCGCTACCACCAGGCCTACCTCAATTTTGACCGAGCATCCCCAGGGGCGACCTCTCTAACCTCATAAAGGGACTTTCCGGTCTACTGATTCAACGTGCCCATTTCCAGCCTAGACATGGATGTATTTAATGGTGTGGTTCTGGATTCGATCCCAGCAACCTCAGAGACAAAAGCCATCGCGCTACCACAAGGGTACCTCGAGCCCTTGTGTAAGATTATTTCATCCTTCATTAGCTGTTAAAAAATGTCTCAGATGGTACAATTTTGACGCTGTTGAATACCAAACTAGAGGGTGGAATAATCCGTTAGGAACGCTTTTTCCAAGTAAAAGAGATGGCATCTGGTGTAGCACTGCGTCCACCCTCTGCAGTAGGGATAATCGATGAATGCCTTTTTAAATGACTTGCTTTTTTAGCTTTGACTTAAAAAACATTCCCACTCTTTCTACTGGCAGGCCAGTGACTGTTTTGTCGATTTTGTTTGCTTTGAAAAGTTCGATTTTGTTGGTTTTTGATCTCAGTACTTTAACCGCACGTATTTCGTGGCCATAGATGTTTGCCCGTGAAACCTGCTACGTCTATATATATTTAAACAGTTCCGTGACTGACTGACTGACTGATAACGCACAACCAAACAGCTGGATCTAAAGGGCTGAAATTTTGCATGGCGATTCTTCTTATAGTGTAGGGGTTGCATAAAAAAGATTTTTGGAAAATTCTTAGATATTTTTATATTAAATTTTTAAGCTGTTTTTGTAACTTTTTGTAAGTTTTGATTTAAAACAATAATTTGAGAGTTATAAAATTTATATGACGAGAAAGATTATAAAAATTACTTCAAAATTATTCAAAAACTTTTTCGAATCTTTATCTGCATTTTCTGATTTTTGGTGAATTTTTAAAGATTAATTTTTAGAATTAAATTTCTTAAATGCTGGTCACAAGATTACTTTTCTTTTTGAGATACTTTAAATTAATCTTGTGTCACGTGCATAACAACGAAATAAAGTGACAAAAATAAATATTAAAATACAGTAAAAGATAAAATTTAACAACTAGACTAATTAAGATGGAAGTTTTTTCAGAATTTAATTCAAATTAGTATGTTTTATGGATATTAAATTAAACATATATATAAAACTGCAATTTACTCTCACAGTATGCTTCTCCATGACGATAAATAAGTCTCAAAGCCAAACTTTAAAATTCGCTGGCGTAGATGTAAGAGAAAATTGTTTCTCCCACGGTCTTGGGGTGCCTTGAGTGGATGACAGATTTGTACTGTTTGTCCGGCATCCTCGAGCCCCACAGCAATGAAAAATGTCACCGAACTTGGGAAATTAACCCTCGATTGCGTATTCAGGTATTGCTACGTAGCGACTGGTCTTGGGTGATTCATGGGCCGATACACGAAAGCGGAGGGAGCCGAGGTGTCAAACTAGTTACGTAGCTTGCTCACGCGTAAGTTCGCGGACGAGCCTGGTAATATTAGTTCCGATCAATGAAGAAGCAAAAAAAGAAATTGTTTTTACGGAAATCAGCTAAAAAGCAATTTCATTATTTTATTTATTGTAATTATCCCAAAATGTACTCCGTGGCGAAGCACGGATATTCCGCTAATTGGAAATAAATCTATTGTTTGAGTTAAAATCAAATGCCGGAAAATACGCTATTTAAAATTAAAGTGTCTAATGCGCTGCGACTATGTTGTAAAAAGGCAACCTTTTGTGAGTTATCAACAAAATAAGGTAAAGAATAGCGAGATGAATGGAATTGCTGGGGGAAAATGTTGCAAATTGAAATTGTATATATTTGTTTTTGGCGTACTAGTAGCGCCACCTGGTTGCTTCGCGGTATAGTTAGTTGGTGTTGGACTCTTGAATGGAAATAAAGCCTGACGCTTGAAATCTTGGTGATTAATATTTCTTGAATTCTTGGATATATTTCTTGAATTTTCTTCATGGTGATTTTCTTCAGAAAACGCTCTCGTGGGAGGATCCTAATAAACTCTACCTTGCTGAGGACGTCGTAACAAACGCGAAACCAATGTCCAATGCTGCTAGGTACGCTGGAAGTGTATATATATTTTCCCGGAGGTGATTTAGCAAACAAACTAAGATAATGAAATGTTATTTTAGGGGGTCCAGGACACAAAATTCTTCAAATAAAAAATAAAATAAATTATTGCATTAAAATTTTTTGAGCTCTTTTCCGCTTAAAATGACGTTTAAATCATGTTTCTATTTTAATTAAAACAGGAGATATTATTATTATTATTATTATTATTTTTGGCAACATTCTAATAGCAGTCAATCGTTATTTAAACCTGTAGGTGCGTTTTTCTGCATGATGGGATTTTCCACCATTTCTCGTCTTTAAATTGTTATAAGTCAAGAACCGTTGAGGATAAATGGTTCAAATTTGGAGTATGTCTTTTTCAATTATTTTGCTTTAATTTTGATTCAGAAAATTAAAAAAATATTTACTTTTGAAAATATGATTTTTTAAAAAAATTACATCATTTTCTTTGAAATTTTTCTCTAAATATTTTTATTTCTTTAAATTAATATTTTTAAAAAATGCTGAATAAAAATTAAAACATATATATCTGTTTAATTAAATGAAAAATTTTTGAATTTCGACTCATAATATTTCGAGTTATAAAGATTTTAAATTAAACCACTTTTTTTTAAATTTTAAATTTTTAAAAATATTTTTGAGAAGTTCTATGATATGATTTTGTTTACAAATTGTATGGTTAACCATCACAAAAAAATTCAAAATTTTAACTCAAAAAAAAAAAAATTAAAGTGTGTCCCGGACACCCTTTAGTAAACGAGACCCCTGGCATAACAGGAGGTGTCGACTGTCGACTGCAGAGGTATGAGAAAGTTCTGGACGATTTAGGAATAAAAAGAGATTAATACCTCGGGAAAAAGATAATTTCTGTAATAATAAGAGTTACATGGACATTACTGGTTCCTCGTCATAAATATCAAAAAATAATGGTTCATCACCCGTGTTTTGAACGATCAATTCAACAAATAACAGAGAGCAAAACAAACTTTCAGCGAACTTCCAATACACACATTCAGATCTTGCATTTAGATTCGTTTATTTCATCCAGAAACGCCATTTTGTAAACAAACTAAAATCCAAATTGGCAAGAAAACGGGCACCCTTTTTATTCTGAAGCACTAATATATATTTGCGCTTAATCGAATCCAAAAACACTCATTTCAAGAACTTTAATTATCATCCATACAGCTATTACAAGAGAAATATGAAACAGCACAAATAACATGACGTATAAATAAATAAGAATGCTCCAAGATAAATTTGTCGTAATGTCTGCATGCGTACCCGTACATTTTATTAATGTAACAAGTGAAACAGCAAAATAAAAATGAATGGCAACACAAAAGTCAGAAATATGGAATAATAATAATAAAAAAAGGATGAAAAATTAATTTCCAGAAAAGCTTGGACAGCTGCCAGTCAGGAAATGTCCGACTACGCACGCTCGATAGCTTTGTAGGACAAAAAAATGATCGAATTAGACGTCGAAGAATTACTTCTGAATTCCCTTCTTTAAAGAATCAAGTTTCGATTGTTTATTTTTGTTATCCCTTAACAGGACAACGTGCCATGGAATTGCTTTTGACAGTTCGCGAGAAATTTTATTTCCCCTCGATAAACAAAGAAATACGCCGTGAACCTTAAAATGGCGCATCAGTTGACCTCGCCAGGTCATTCATACTCATAATAAGCTATGGGGATTTTCCTCTTTGTATTTTTTTTCTTACCTTAGATCAGCTATTGCACATTTTTGAATTATGTTTCCTTGCATTTGAAAAGGAATTTTTAAATTCAATGTGCGTGTTTCTCAAAACCATTTTATTCTAAAATTTTACTGAAACAGTTTTAATTCTGCAGCATTATTCGTCAAACGTTCAAATTTCTATTAAAAAAGTTAATCTCTAAAATTTTTAAATTTGAGAGATTTTTGGCTCCTTATTTAATCTCTGGGCGAGCCAAAAGTAGCTGTGCCCTTGACGTACAATAATGGTAAATAATAATAACAAATTCATTCAGCCAAGGGCAAACTTGTGGTTAGCACATTAGGATTTCGGGCCGCGAGGGTGCTCGGCTTGAATCCCCGACAAGCGCCCCTGAATGCCTCCGTGTTTTCGTCCGGTATAGGCCCGTAAAATCTGTAAGTCGTAGAGTTGTTACGTGTGGTGGCAAGGGTTTGGTGGAGGATACGATCCCACCAGATGTCGCCCAGGGAGGGTTTTCTGTCAAAATTGTGGTGACACCTGGTTAAGTAGGACTATGATTCTGTGGGGCCAGAAAACGAAACCGCATTCCAAGCCCTGAAAGCTTCTATAGACCTGGTCTGAAGTGTTCCCATCAAGGGTATAAGAAACAAAAACACAAATCCATTCAGGATATTTACGATGCAATACAATGATAATGAGAGGGAGATTGTTTTTACGTTTTATGCGTGTTTTTATGCGCACTTTATCGTCCAACCTCGAATGATGCAACTGTTATTGTTTCTCAGACTCTTTTTCACAAGAACGATCAATCTTCAATCTCTGCCAGAACTGCAGGACGCCGTCACCACATTTATCGGCAACATTTCTCCGCTGAAACTATCTCATGCCTTTGAGATCATGTTCAAACGCATGGATGCATGTCTCCCCAGAGGAGGAAGGACATTTCCATTCATTGTAGCAGGTGCGTTTGGGGATATCGTACGTGTGTTGTCTTATCAGCTGCTTGGTGATTCTTACTTTAAGATGCCAAAAAAATGGAACTGATATGTGTTATTTGAAAAATATTGAGAGGAAAATTCCTTATAGCTTAACATTGAAGCCTGCCGTATGTCTAAACTTGGGGTAGGCAACTTTGGAACCTTCCCCTCACACTGAAACTAGGCGTTAGTCTGAGCATAGGAGGATATAGAAATTAAACATATTCCTTTTAACCCCTTTGAAACCTATTTGATTTGAAAAAAATTCTCCTCGTAGATCTGAGTTCTGGACTTTATCCGAAAAAAATCATGAAGAGGCTGACTCATCTAATGTACTCAAGGAGTTAAGGTTCAGGTGCTTGCAAGTTATAAAGCTTGCAGATTTAATAGGTTTTTGCCTTTTAACAACAGCAAGGTGTTGATAGGGTGGTTGGCTCGCAGTACTATATATCATTATCTGCAACACGAGATCTAAATAGACCGTAAAAGATGAGGCATGTACAGCTCAACTTTCAAATGTGAAAGCAAGCTCTAAGAGAGAACGAAATTACTGACCAGAAAACTCTCTGCGCGTGCAACTCTTTTATAATATAAAAATTAGGTCCATTTAAAAGACACAATATACATCCCTATCCACTTTGAAAAAAATGGTAAAATACTAATTTAAGGTGGTCCAGGACACAAAATTCTTCAAATTTTCGAAAAAAACATTTTTTGCATTACAGCATTTTCTGTTCTTTTCCGCTTAAAATGACGTTTAAATCATATTTCTTTCTTAATTAGAACAGGAGATATTAATTTTTTGTTTTTCAACATTCTAATAGCAGTTAATCTTTGTTTAAACCTTTAAATGCGTTTTTCTGCATGGTGAGGTTTTTCACCATTTCTCGTCTTTAAATTGTTATAAGTCAATAACCGTTAAAGATAAAAGGTTCAATCTTGGAACATGTCTTTTTCAATTACATTTAATTTTAATTCAGAACATTGGAAGAAAATATTTACTTTTGATTTTTAAAATATGATTTTTTAAAAATAATATACATCATTTTTTTTAAAAAAATTTTACTCTAAATATTTTTATTTTCTTTAAATAAATATTTTTTTAAATGCTGAATCAGAATTAAAACTTATATATTTCTGTTTAATTAAATGAAAAAATTTTGAAATTCGACTTGTAATATTTCGAGTTATAACGATTTTAAACTACCTCACTTTTTTTAAAAATTTTGAATTTTAAAATATTTTAAAAAGTTTATGAGAGGTTTTATGATGTGATTTTGTTTATAAACTGCATGGTTGATCATCACAAACAAATTCAAAATTTTAACTCAATAAAAAAATGTTTCCTGGACCACCTGAAACAATTATTTTTTAGATTTTTTCTCCATTCTTCAGACAAATATAAATAAATAGTGTAAATAATATTTGTTAGAAGAATGAAGTGTAAAAATAACTCTTACTATTGTCGCTGATCTTTATTATTAGAAAGAAATAACGCCAAGCTACCGAAATCTCCTCTATCCTTTATTTAACTTTAAACATTAACACATTAATTTACGATGTGAGTCATTGTGTTAATTTTATTAAACCCAATGCCAAAAACCCCCAATTCTATTTCAACGCCGACTCTTAATCATATTCACGTCGCTTCCCTACAACTGTACAAACGCTAATGAGCTATGTGCTTCAATACAAATGTACCCTAAACAGCAGCAGCTTTAGTCATTCAAATTTGCATTAGCGGGAGTTCCGTGACGTAGAAGTTAAGAAATCTAGGATGGAAAGGGATTATTAGGTCGCCAGAAGGCTACTTACTGCCTTTAGATCAGATATCGATAGATATATGGTAAGTAAAATACTGGTGACTACCTCAGAATGAGTTTATATATGTATTATAATACAGTCATAACGTAATCACTGGATATATTAGAAGCTTATAAAAGGGCAGATACTAAAACTTAGCGTTAAATCAGACTTATTATGGACACAAATTTAATGAAATGATATTCTCTAATTTTAATGTTAAAAACTAAGTTGTTTGCTCGGCGTTACCCGGGTATTTGGGACAACTCTGTTTATCTCGGTCATTTTGGACATTTTATTTTTCACCCATCCTTCCCCCCTCCCTACCGATGGGACTGAACTTGGACTTAAACGGCATCGGGAGTGACACCAATCACCTCGGTTACCCCGAAAACTAAGGATTTGACACTAATATCAGTCGTTTTCGATTATTTTTACATATCACTCCGCCCCTCACCCTCCCAAGGGTGATAGGGGTGTCTTACCCCCACGGTATTTTTTTCGAGATTGTAAGTCGTACGTGCACCAAGTTTGGTTGAAGCTGTTACAGGTGTTCCAGAGTTATGCTGGGACATATATATATATATATATATATATATATATATATATATATATATATATATATATATATATATATATATATATATATATATATATATATATATATATATATATATATATATATTTCTCAGCATACAAATACAGCAAAAATGGAGCAGAAAATAACTTGAAAACAATGAAAGTTTATTTGGGCTCTGATTAAATTACAATACAATTGTCGAAGCATAAATATCATTAAGTTAAAAAACCAAGTTTTTGGGGGGATGATGGTTGGCCTTTAAACGCAATGTAACGCGTAGAATATTAATGTGACGCATAATTTGAGCATATTTTGCCTTCTATAATGTTTAACAAAATTGTGTTTTGTAAATTAAAATAAAGGTTTTATGTTTAAACAATATTTAGCAGAAAATAACTTGAAAACAATGAAAGTTTATTTGGGCTCTGATTAAATTGCAATACAAATGTCGAAGCATAAATATCATTAAGTCAAAACATCGAATTTTTTTGGCGGTGATGTTTGGCCTATAAACGCAATGTAACGCGTAGAAAATTAATGTAACGCGAAAGAAACAAACGTTATCCTTATGGATAAACAGTAACAAAATAAGTCATAAAATATTACAAACATATTACCCGAGCGATGTCTCCCATAAAGATCCCAGATCTTTATTCCAAAAAACATTTATCGTTCATAAATAAGTTTCAACGCGTTCTATTTTTTCTCATTCAATTTCGGAACCATCCGTACATCTCACTGCCTCAAACCATGTATATTTCAAATCCCACTCTATCCCCCCACCCCTCTGCCGCTATGTACTCAATTTATGTGGGAATTCTCTGTTCCCCCTTCACATTTTAGTATTTTCTTTGTGTATTATATATCACCAAGAATGGAGTTCCTCATCTGAATAGCTGTATTTTTCGGACCTGAATTTCTTTTTTGTTTTATGTAGGACACATGTATTGAATGGCTTCAGATTTTCTTTATTTACTTGCTCGACGGTTTTTAAAATCGGAATATTTATTTCATTTTCTCCTTCCTGGCATTTCTTTGGAATGCTAAACTGGAGAATGCATTGCGATTTCTAAGAATTCGTGAAATTTGCCAAAGAGCTGCTACTTTTTGCACTTTCGCTTTCTCTTGGGTAGAATACTTTTTTTTCTTGTTGTTTCTCAGCACTCTATGTTTTAATTAATGCTTTGGATTGTGTTACTGGAGCAGAAAAAATAAAGTAGTAAACTTTCCATTTGAAGACTGCCTCGTCAGACTTGAGCAAGAAACTGAATTTCAAGTTTATATGTACTATATATATATATATATGTGTGTGTGTGTGTGTGTGTGTGTGTGTGTGTACTATATATATATATATATATATATATATATATATATATATATATATATATATATATATATATATATATATATATATATATATATGTAATAATAACGTTCCACCTTTAGTAATTAACGCACATTCTAAATTTTCCCGTTAACATTTCAATAAAGTATAGTCCCCTATTTCAAATTATGACCTAAGGATAAGTGAATTAACTGGCTAAATTGTCCCTTAACGCACGTGCGCTAAGCAGTAAGAATTGTTTTAAAAACAACATGATCCAACCTCACCAGTTTTTCTCATGCCTTCCGAAAGATCATACGACTTACGACGCACGAGGTCAGATGGTCACCAGTAACCAATTAGAAGTTTTTGGCCCCCTGATGTAGAAGGTACTGAACCCTTCGTATGAGCGAAAGCAAGGGTTCTCCGCGGCTTTTTTTGTGACTGTCTTCATATGTTGATGTTCCGTCCATGTTTTTTCTCTCGTCCTGTGTTGCTCTATCGCCGCACGTCTCTTTCTAAATATGCCGTTACTGTTCCATTGATGGAAGTATATTCAAGCTCCGGCTGGTTTCCGGTGCCGATATTGTCGTGGCGTATATTTGTGCCTAGTTATCAAGTTACAAGACGTACAGTTACTATTGCTAAAATCTCTTGTGCCGTGTAATGTCGTCATCACACTCCTTTAATAAATCAATTTACTGTTCGTGCGTCTCTTTCCTGTATCTTCACACTTCAGCCCGAAGCTTATATGGACCTGCTCTGGAACTTCGTACCAGAGGGCATAAGAAACAACAACAAATATATATATATATATATATATATATATATATATATATGTATGTATGTATATATATATATACAGAGGCTGTTCACACATTTTTTAGACGATGTATATTGTATTCACAAAACCAAAATTTCATAAAATTCATGTGTTTTAAATGTTCTATTTGACATCCCTTATTCTGAACTATCTTTCGACACCGCAATTTCTAGGATAATAATGCCTTTTGAAGTGTCAGAAGAGGTATTCTATCCCATTCCTTCTGAACAGCTTTCCAGAGACCAGTAAGGGTTTTGGGACGACATTTAGATAATGCAGATTTTAAAAGTTCGAAAGCACAAAAATCCGTAGGTGATACATCGGGAGATTTAGTAGGGATATCAGTGAAGGGTATGGCCTTGATACCAGCTTTTTGTTCCATTTCTTTTAGGAAATTTACAGTGGATTTTGATGTGTGACTGCTAGCTTTGTCCTGATGTAGTCTCACAGATTGATGGCACTGAGGGTAAAGCGATGGTATTTCATTCAGAAAAATTGGCGATAAAATATGTTCCTGATAGTATTTGGAGTTAATCTTGACATTTTTTCCACTCTCTTTATTTTTAACTTGCCATTATAATAAAAGCCAGCAACAATCATGAATCCCTTAGAAAAACTTTCTTTCGATTCTTTGAACCATGTACTTAAATTTTTTTCTCCCCTTTTATGATAATAAATGGCTCTCAATGGCTTGCAATCATTTAAATACACCCATGATTCATCTATTGTGACAATGTTTTTCCATTTTTCTTTGGAAAAGAGTTTCTCATATAGAATTCTGCAGCGTGTCCTGCGTTCAGCGATATGATTTGGAAGAAGACGATGCACATTGCGTTTTTTCGCTTTCTTAAGATTTAATTCAACGTTTATCATTTTGTTTACAGTGAACACCGAGCATTTTAATGATTTTGCAATTGTCCTTTGACTAGGGGGATTTTCTTTTAAGATTAAACAACGTACCTTTGCAATAGTCGAAGATGTCCGTTTTTTCCTTGGATACTTGTTTGGAATTTTTGTCCCACTTGAGACTCCAATTTGACGTTTTTTTCCTTTCTTGTTGACGATATTACCTATCAACGCTTTATATATCACAAAACCATGACTCTCACATCGTTTTTGGATAACGGAGTATGCATATTTCTCTTCGGAAAGAGCATAAATGTAGCCTTCAAACCACTGCTTTGTTAAAAACGCGATTTTGAATAAAAACAAAACTTTCAAGCCATAGACGATAATTTTGAATTTTAAAAACATAGTACAATTGCAATTATTTCTTTTGCAGCAAACGCTTTTTTATTACCGCTTACCAAAATCGTCTAAAAAATGTGCGAACAGCCTCTGTATATGATAATATTACTAACTACCTATAATCGCCCATTCTGTAAATTCATCTCTGTCCTGGTAACCCCTCCTTCTTGTCTTGACGTAAACGCTTCGCCTTCCCACATACTAACTTCCTCCGCCAATTCTGGCAACCTCTCTGACCTAATTCTATTTTGGCGCTTTTTGAGGGAGACGCTGGACTGGCTCGAAGCGAGTAAGATGTGTTGCTTTACTGTTTAATAAATTAGTTTGTTCCTGAAGCTGATTTTATTATTTTCCGGCCACGATGTACGCTACTATTTCGTGAGATGTCCATCCGGACATTTCATATATATATATATATATATATATATATATATATATATATATATATATATATATATATATATATATATATATATATATATATATATAGAGAGAGAGAGAGAGAGAGAGAGATAGATAGATAGATAGATAGATAGATAGATAGTAATAATAAAAAATTATGAGGGGAAACTGAGTTATACAGGGTGCGGCAGAATGGACTCCCACATTTCAAAGTGTAATAAAAAGGAGAACGAAGTATTTTACAGAAAAAAAAGCTTTACATTTTCCAAAAGTATTATCAATCTAGTTTTTTCCACTAGGTTTTGAAGATAAGATCACTCAGGTGGCACCCGTTATATGTTACACACTGCCGAAGGAAGTTATGTAAAGTTTTCGATCACGCTGAATGGTGGCAACTTCCTCACGAATAGCGGAATCAGGGACTCGTTGCACAATTTTATGTGTTCTAATGTTACGAGGATGACCACTTGGATTCCTTGGTAATACAGACCCCACTTGCTTTCACAATTGAAACGCATAGCAGGATTGTTTTTCGACCAGGAACGGCATGATTTGCATAAAGCCCGAAGCGCATCCTAAATTTCCGCTGTGTCGTGGTCACAGTATCGTTGTATTTAAAGAACACCTCGATAACGAAACCGTTAAGTTCACCGGACCAATTCATGGTGTCTACTGACAACTAGATAATCCACCCGAACAGTTGCCACCTCCACCGCTGCCCCCTCCCTAACCAGGGACCTTCAGATATATGGTAGTCGATTCTGCCGCACCCTGTAGATAGGATAGATAAAACCAAAATTAATAACTAATACTTGATAGAAAATCTTCGTTTTCTTTGTGGCCTCGTGCTAACGAATTTTCATTAAACGAATCAATAATTTATTAATGCAATATACACAAGGCTTTAAAATAAATAGTGAGTGCAAGGGGGTGCAAGGGATAGATATAACAAGCCCACAGTTTAAAACTTGTTTCGAACATTCATGGCAAGTGAGACTAATAAAACTACACATTCTGGTGCCTTTGCCATTCAGCCATCATATCTCTCGGCACAGGATTTTAGCTTTTACATATATTTTATTCATCTCTTTTCTTTCAATGATGCTGAATTTTTAATTTGTTATTTACCTTTTCAGCAGTTGGGCACCACTACAACGAACGCCTACCGATATCCCGTATTGAATTCAGGGCTCGACCCCGGGTATTACATTTACTGATGCTCTACTAACTGAATTGTAGCATAGTGGTGAAGAAATTGACATTTTTTATAACTTTATCACACTTTGTCACATTAATAAATTTTTCTTTCTCTCGAATTTTAACTGGCCAGAACCGGCATCAAATATTATATCTCCTACTTTTAAGACAGACGTCCGTTATTGGATCAATAAGGATCTTCTCTAACATAACTTCTTGGGAAAACCTGTAACCTCAAACCAGTTTGAAAATACATATGATTAAAATTTAAAATTCATTGAAAAGATCGATATGATTGAATTTTTTCTTATGTAGTCATGTTTTGAAAATAATTCAGTCTTAAAAACATCAGGACTCTATTGCTTAGGACGAAAAGGTTACTACATATCTGAAACGATGTTTTACCGTTATTTTTTACTTCCCTTCAAAGAAAAAAAAATTGGTGATATATATATATACACTGTGTACTCATTATTAAAGTAAATATACACACTTATACATACATACATAAATACACACACTTATACATACATACATAAATACATACATACATACAAACATACACACACACATTATATATATGTATGTATTTTTATATATTTACACACGGCCTACTGAAATCACATTGGATAAAAAGGGGCAAATTCAGGTTTTATATCATCCAGTCTTTTCTATAAAAAATATACCTATATAGAGACCGAAGTATTTTTTATCTGTTTTGTGCTATACGTAGTTATCATAAATTGATTTCGCCTTATAAGGAAATGAAAACAAGATAAACGTGTAAAGATATAATATAGAATACTAAAATGAAGATTGCGTTTACCTTGTAAACTTAATATGTTTCCCTTGGATGGATCTCTCTGTTGAACAAATTTTATTGCAATAAACGTATACAGATTTCATGTGCTATTTCCTATAATGGATATGATATAATTAGTTAGAGGATAGAGTAAAATATAATAAAGATAATGGATAGAGTTAAAGGATATTTCTGATGCTTTCTGGTGCCAAAACCCCCACTCCAAACCAGGAACAGCTAGATCAATTAAAACAACCCCATTTGTCTTTTCAGAAAGCTAATTTCTTATTTATATGAATTTCTCTTTTTAAGGAAAAATAATTTTTACTTCGTTTGGCTGTAAGAAACATACCTAAAAGAATTTATTCGATGAAAACTAAAAAGCAGAAAGCATTTATAATTAAGTACTAGTAAAAATTGTTGAATGTTATTTAAATTGAGCCTTAGTTTTTATAATTGGTAATAATTTAATATAACAAGCATTTGACGCATGCCCTACAATGACTTTTGTGAATTGGATAATTATCATAACTTACATTAAATATGATAGGATTCTCGAGACAATTTTTATGGAGTTTGAAAATCAAAAGTATATATGAGAAGATAATTTAATTGGCTTGCGAGTTAAACTGAATTTTAACGTAGGATTACGTTTCTCCATAACGTTCCTTCGGATAACAAAATTTCAGATGCTAAAACCGTCCGTCGTCGCGAGTTATAATTTTGGCAGCGCGCCAAACCCAGCCTGTATCGCTTGGGCAAACAGTAAACAGTTAAACAGAAAAGTATCAAAATGCGTCAAAATTTTGACATATATATATATATATATATATATATATATATATATATATATATATATATATATATATATATATATACATACATATATATATATACATACATATATATATATACATACATACATACATACATACATATATACATACATACATATATATATACATACATACATATATATATATACATACATACATACATATATATATACATACATACATACATACATATATATATATATATATATTTATATATATATATATATATATATATATATATATATATATATATATATACATATATGTACATTTATATAGATACATATACATAACACATACATACATATATACATAATAATTAAAAGAGGTAAGCAACGATAAGTAATCCTACGTTACTAACCCGCGGTAGTTTCATTAGAAGAGACTACCTGAATTTCTTTTCACTATAAGACAATGAGTTTAATGAGAAATATTCTTAAATTAGTGTTTTTAATAATTACATAAGAAAAGTGGCAACACTACCAGTCGATATAGTTACAAAACACAGAAGGGCAACAGGCAAAAACTGAGGTAAGGGGGGGAAAGATACAGGAGAGAAGATGGAATCATTATGAAATAAAATTGATATTATGCATGCATTTGTTCTCCGTTGTAACTTCTTTAGTAAACGAATAAAACATCTAGATCCATCAAAAAATTAATCTTCGACATTTTGATTCCCAATCATTACTGATGTCTAACGCAACACGCCCTCATAAACTCTTTCAAGCTCAGGCAAACTGCAATTTTACCCCAAAATAACTCAAACGCGAGTTCTGGAAAATATAACAAGGGTAATATACAACATTTGAGCACCGTGTCTTACAAAAGAAACAATAAAGCGTAACCCGGATAAACACGAGTACATTCAGAGCAATTTCCGTAAGTGAATATCACTGCAGTTGGTCCACATAACTTATTGTCCTTTATATGGTAATTCAAAAGCTGATACCCATTAAAAGCCGGACAAAACTCCCCTAAATATATTCACCACGGAAGATTATTTATCTTAATTCGAAACGAAGAGACGAGCGACCCAGATTTCAGTTTTAAATTTCACAGAAAATGGGGAAAGAGATGGACTAAAGATAAATAATGAAAATAAATTAACTAGATTGGGAAGGAAGAGAAAAAAACATAAACAAATGGAATCCGTGCAGCTAATCTAATCGAAGTGGAGAATAAGGAGAAACATTTCTACATGCAATTTGAAAAAGAAGTTAATGAAATGGAATGGAAACTTTTTAAGGTTTCAAAGCGATATCCACACAAACTGCATTAATACCTAAGTAGTTCTTTTCCCACGCTGATTCAGATATGGTTGAACTTTAAGAACGGAATTACGTAGGTTCTTTTCAGTCAGAACTGAGACTGAATTTTTAAACAAACATATTCTTTGATAAAAATGGACAACGAGGAATCAAACACCATGCATATTTTTCAAAGAAGTTGCCATCCACTGCAGAGCATTTCCAAAACAGTTTTTTATTTAGCACGTTTTTATCAACTCGCTTTCTTGTTTATGCGTTTGTCCAGTACAAACCTTGCAATCGATTTTTAACTGACTTCCCGACTAGCTAAATATTTGAAACTTTTAGAATAGCTCAGAACACGATGACAATGCATTCTTTTAATACTTTTAGCCATCTTTAAGCAGATTTGAATTCATTTTCAGTTAATTTTGTTTTGTATGGAAAGTTGGTTCGGAAAAAATCCGCAAGGTGGCGCTTTGATTGAATTCAATGCTTGCACTTTTGCGTAACGGTGTTTGACGATTTTGAAAACAGAATACATGTGAATTTAGTTTGTTTACAATAATATTGTGCGAAAAATTTTTGAAAAATTATAAAAGTTACCAGTTTATAAAGTCTGTGGATAGTGGAAACGACTAAAAAGTGATTAAAATTAAATAAAAGAAAGTGAAAAAGAATAATTAAGTGAAGGTTTGTGCAATTAGTTTATATGATTCAACAGAAAATTATAAACCGTGATATAAAATTTTATTTTTATATTGGTAATTTCCTTTTAAATTCTAGAATGCGTGAAACAATGCGTTTTACAAATGATCTGCTGAATATTTTACCTTTAACTTGAAAAAAAAAAACTGACCTTGTACTATTATGACGGCGTAACAATCTACTTTAATGAAGTAGTAACGACCAGAACCTGGGTTCGACCTCTATTACATAAAGGATTATTCTCGGGGCTGCGAGGCATAATTAGGTACACAAATCTCTCTTAAGCTTTCATCCATGCACATTTACCATCGCTGATTCTGGAGTTCAGTAAAACCTATATTTCTAAATTTTTTTAACGGCATTTAAAGAAACATTAGGAAGTAATGCTTCTTTAAATGCCGTTCTATCTTCTTTTCTATCTTCTTTATCTAGGCTTCTTTTGGGGGGAAGGGGGCTACTTTTCATTCATTGGTATTCGTTTGTCGGACAACTAAACCCTTTCACTGCACGTTGGTCCTCTAATTTTACTGCCTTTGTTCTTTGGAATTAGTCATTGTATGAATATGAGGCAAAGCCAAATCATCCAAGCCTATAAGACAAGCAACATTGTTCCCACTTATGCTCTAACAGACAAAAATGATGAATAATATGCCCTAAATTCAAGCCGCGAAAGTTTCCACTTCTTTTTCAAAAATGTTTCACCGTCGTAGAACGGCTCTCCCACAAATAAAGTCCCTTTTTTCCGAAAATCCAAATTTATTTGATTTGCGTTTCATGAATTTTATGACGCATACGAGGCTATAAGGTTAAGTAAGTATTTATACAGGGTTAATAGGGAAGCCCTAATTGTTAATGTTAATAATCATATTTCATCTAGCTCAAATCAATATCATACGAATTCAGTTTGAAGTCCCGTGACTGTTACTTTTTAATATCAGGCATTTTCATGTATTAGGATGCAATTCGGCTTCAGCAGCTTAAAGTAAAACAATTTACCATACCTTGGGTTTTGATACCCAGAGAAAGTACTTGACAGTGCTTCTACGCCCTCAAATTCCAAACTTGAGTCATGGTAGGAATTTTGTTATAATTAATACCTAACACAAGGTCTGTCACATAAAATACTAAACATATTTCTTTTAGTTTGTAGATAATTATTTTATGGTTATTGAAGAGTTCTCAAAATTTTCAAAGGGTAAGGCAACGATTTTTTTTACATTTCAGAAACAAAATTTAAAAGAAAAGCACACGTTCCACAGTCTAACCTAATAATGTTTCTTTATTTCGAGGGTACGGTCGAGAAGAAGGGTAGAATTTTAAGGTCCTTCTCATCCGCTCAGGGTATTCTCCAAAATTTGTTTCAGCAAGATGAGTCAACGAGTACCGTGTGTATATGCATGCATTAAAGAGCGACAATGATGATAAGAAAATGGAAATTTTCATCACAGTTTCTAACAGGAACACGATATGTATATATGCATAATGGTGTGAATAATCCAGTACCTACAAAGTTATTTTGAAATCTGAGACAGAAGACTGAGACAGTCTTTTTAAAAGATAATATATGTGACTTCAATATTTTCAAATCATCAGTTGTTCTTCAGAAATTTGGAATCTTTTTCATTGTACGCTTGCTAAAATCTCGGGAACCAATACTTGTAAATTTTTTAAAAAGAAATTGTTGGTTAAAAATACAAAATCAAGTTTTAAAAAGGCAATAAGTTTCAAGTTCATATGTAAAGTTCTTCTTACAGCGCTTTCCTCCATAAGTTTCATGAGTATGCGATTACGTTCTTGAATATGTGATTATGAGTATGCGATTATGTTATGTGTATATACCATAAAATCTTGAGTATAATACGCACCCTTTTTTCACACTCTAGTCCGCAAAAATGAGGTTGCGTATTATACTGGTGTTCCAAAAAAAAACGTAGTTTTAAACATTGAATAAACGACAAACAATAAATGAGCTGTATTCTAATGAAAGTGATTAAGACTGATAATCTCCCTGTATTGTTTGTTTTGAATTAAAAATTTTAAGTTTTTTAGTACCAAATGTGACGTTTTCGTTTATTTTTATTAGAAATTTTATTTATGTTAATAAATATTTGTACAATTTTTAAATAGAATAGGGAAAAGTTATGGGTGCGTATTATAGTCGAATTTTAATTTTTTCCGAAAATTTGGCGCAATATCAGGCATGCGTATTATACACGTGTGCGTATTATGGTCAAGATTTTACGGTATTCAGAGTTATGTTTCATGAGTATGTGATTAATCTAGTCCATACAAAGTTATTCTGAAATGTTAAAAGTTAAATCTTGAAAGTTATTCAGAAGACGTCTATCTTTTTTCAAAAGATGATATACCTGACTTCAGTTTTTTCAAATTATCAGTTGTTCTTCAGAAATTTGGACTCTTTTATTGTACGCTGGCTAAAACCTCTGAAACCAATGCTTATAATTTTTTAAAAAGAAACGGCCTATTAAAATTACAAAATAAAGTTTTAAAAAGTTTGAAGCTAATGAGTTCTTCTTACAGTGCTTCCTTGCAAAAGTTTCATGTAAGAAACTTGACAGTTAATTAGGATATAATTATATTGCCTTCATTTCAAACAAATTGATAACTGACGCTAGATTAGTATACTCTGTGTCAATTTAGCTTGGAAGTACCTTCTTTCAGTTCAAGAATCACCATGGCAGAAAATCTTGTTAACATAGCACAATTCAGATATCACTTGCAACGGACATAGTATCTGCTCCTCTTTAAGGTACACTTCAGTATAACATAGACGTTGAATATGTCAGAGATGACTCGATACCATATGAATAATTACTCTATATTTTTATTGGGCACAGGATTTACAACCATTCCTGCGCGCATTAGAGAGACTTGCATGTCCAACTACATACAGATAAAATTAAAATTAGTATTAAAAATTCTACATGACAGGAGATTTTCCAAATCTTATTAAAATAAGAGAAGAAACTCGAACCATACTAGAAAGGCATGTTCAAACGTAATTTCAGCCATTTTCCGCAAGCTGGGACTCGGTCTTTGAGGTCCCTGCTGAAGGTTCGAAAGGACTAAGTTGAATGAATGTAGAGTACATATTTTGATTTGTATATTATATTTTCATAAGTAGAAACGATTTCGATAAGTGCCCAGTTTAAAAAAAAATTGATCAACACTTGAAAGGGCGTTTACACTGAATGAATTTTAGATCACACTGATCTACATTCCTCAATTTGCATATATTTTAATACGTAGAAATTCATTTAAAAATATTATTTTAAAAGAATTTTCAATGAACCTTGAGAAGTAACTTAAAAACTAAATGATTAGAGAGCCCATTAATTAATGTATAAATATATAATTATATATATTTATGGAGTGAAATTAATTTTTAAAATTTCTTTTTTAAAGAATTTTTAACATACCCTAGAAGGAGATTTTAAACCGAATTAATCGATTTTAGCTGAATTAATGTAGATCAAATTAAATTAAATTTTTTTATTATTGGGATATATTTTGATAAAAAGAAAGTAAATTTTAAAATTATCATCAATAAATAAATTTTAATGACCTTAGATGGGACTTTTAAGCTGAATTAAAGTAAAGCATATAAATTTACATCATCCCATTAACATATATTTTTGATTTGTAGAAATCCATTTTAAGGAGGTCTATTTTTAAATGACTTAAATGAAACAAGATATAAGAAATTGAAAACCTGACTCGAGAAGCAAACCCCAGAACTGGTTTCCTTAAAATAACACTAAACTATTATTACAAAAATCCTTGTCAAGATATTCACTAATAAATCTAATGTAGTAAAAACGAAAAAATTAAACTTTTAAGAAACTTATTTAATACATAAACAACATAGGCATAAGATTTTTATTCAAAGGAAAATCGTCAAACATTACTTATTTCGGCCTAAAATGGAGTTTTGTATGCGCTTTATTTAATCGACGTATATAAACCAGTCCTACCGCATTTTCTAATATAACAACGCTTCCCATATCTCATTGCCTCAAAGTAAGTGTATCTTAAATCTCGGTTTTCCTTGTGACACTACGTGGGAATAAAACAACGTTTTCTCTAGCTGTATAAACAGCATTTTCTCCTTGTATTATATATCACCTAGAAACAGTTTCTCATTTAAATAGACACATATTTTATTCCGAGTTTTAGCGTTGGGTGTGCGTATTGAATTGCTTTGTGTTTTGGTTTAAGATTTTTCTTTTATCTCTATAAATGGAACCGTGTTTTTGTGTCGTTTTCATTTCTTACTTTTTTAAAATTCGTTTCTTTAAGAAAATTTTCCTTTACCATCGCTACTTTTGTACTTTGATTACAGCATTCCAGATGGGAAATAAGTATCCTTTACTTTTAATGTCACGAACGGGATGTAAGCTCAATTACGGTAAGAGAATGTAGTCATGTATACATATTAGGAATACATATTTCCTTTTCTGTATATATAAAACAGTTCTGTAACTGACTGACTGACTGACTGACAGATAACGCACAGACCTAACCGCTAGACCTAAAGGGCTGAAATTTTGCACGCCGTTTCTTCTTATAGTGTAGGGGTGCACTAAGAAAGAAGTTTGAAAAGTTCTTCTTGGATTTTTTTAAATTAAATTTTTAAGCTGTTTTTGTAACATTCTTTAATGTTTGCATTTAAAATAATAACTTGAAGGTTATAAAATTTATATCACAAGAAAGATCATGAAAATTTCTTTAAAATGAAAGCTTTTTCGAATCTTTACCCCCATTTTCTGATTTTTACTGAATTTTTAAAGATTAATTTTTAGAATTTAATTTATTAAATGCTGTTCACGTGGTTTCTTTTCTTTTTGTGATACTTTAAATTGATTTTTGCCACGTGCATAACAACGAAATATATTGACAAAAAATATTAAAATACGATAAAAGATAAAATTTAACCACTGGACTAATTGAGATGGAAGTTTAAGAATTTAATTCAAATAAGTATGTTTTATGGACACTACACATACAAATTAATTGCATACATTGACCATTGTATTTAATTCGAATATTTTCCTTTACATTATTTTGTCTATAAAAATCCGACTGATGAATACATTGTGGAAGAAATTTAAATGAATCATTCTGAAATCGAAGATTCTGACGCTGATGAAGAGGAGCACATAAATGACGAAATCCCCACCATCTCAGATGCTACAGCAGCGATGCGCGTCATTAATAAGTTTTTGTCTACACAAACAGTGGGAGAAAGAGAGTTGGAGTCATTCGATGTATTGAACAAAGAAATTCATAAAATATTTTTGAAATCGGCATCACGTTAGCAGAATATTACCGATTATTTCTGTACTGAAACAGTGAGTGAAAACTGAAGGTAAAGTGAATTTATTTCCATTTGTCTTCATTTTTAGTTAATTTAATTAGTATTGTGTTAGTTTAATGTAATCGACTTTAGTCAATGTAATTCATTAATGTTCCTTTTTAATCGATTTTATCATTTTTTTATACATCACTATTGAATACACATAGCATCCATTGAGTTATATATTTGTGAGCTCTAACATTTTTCTTAACGGTTCGGATATAGCGAACCACCAGATATAGCGAACAAAACCTTTGGTCTCTTGAAGTTCGTTATAACGGGGTTCGACTGTAAATGTATATATGGGCTTTTTCCGGCGACAAAAGTGTATCTCCTAAACTATTAGTAGTCACAAATCAACATAAAAACCATGATTATGAGGACATATTTATCATAGTAGACTAGAGTTGTTGTCTTGGTTTGTAACTCTTATACCTTTATCCGGCAAAAGTATTTTGACTCCATGATAAGGGACAAACCATGCATAAACTGTGGGGTATTTAGGTAGGGATCATTAAGTTCTACCCCCAAAACGTGTTTTCCTTTTGTATATGGCCGGATGGGCATGTGTAATACACGAAACGAAATTTAATCAACTTTCACAGTTGAGGGAAGCTTGGAAATAGTAAAACCGACATATATATTTTAGTAAACTAAAACCTATATAAAGATACTAGCTGAATACCCGTGCTTTGCTACGGAGTACATTCATATTAAATACAACGGTCAATGTATGAAATTAATACCCAAAAAAACAAAAAAATATATTTATAAAAAAATCGTAACGGATATTTTTATAGACAAAATAATGTAGATGAAAATATTCAAATTAAATACAACGGTCAATGTATGTAATTAATTTGTATGTTTAATATCCATAAAACATACTAATTTGAATTAAATTCTTTAAAAAATTCCATTTCCATGTTTAAATTTTATCTTCCACCGTATTTTAATATTTTTTGTTGTCAATTTATTTCGTTGTTATGAACGTGACTCAAAATTAATTTGAAGTATCACAAAAAGAAAAGAAACCACGTTATCAGCATTTAATAAATTAAATTCTAAGAATTAATCTTTAAAAATTCACCAAAAATCTGAAAATGGAGGTAAAGATTAGAAAAAGATTTCATTTTAAAGGAATTTTTATCATCTTTCTCGTGATATAAATTTATAACCCTTAGATTATTATTTTAAATGAAAACTTAAAAGAAGCTTCAAAAATATCTTAAAAATTTAATTTAAAAAAATCTAAGAAGAATTTTTCAAAAAGCTTTCTTAGTGCACGCTTACACAATAAGAATCACCATGCAAAATTTCAGCCCTTTAGGTCCAGCGGTTTGGTCTGAACGTTATCTGTCAGTCAGTCAGTCACAGAACTGTTTTATATATATAGATTTATAGTATAATAATATCTGAGCAATACCACTCATGGAAAAGATATAGGTATAAGTAAGGTATGCGGATAAGCTCATGTTCTATGTTGGTATGTTTTGGATTTAAAATTTCTCTAGCCTTAGCGTATGGTTGGTTATGCTGTTACCAAGAGCTCTTTAAGAGGTTTATCATGTGTAAACATTCACCCATGAATGGGGAGATTAAATATCAACATGCAACGAAAGTTACCACACGTGTGTGTATTCATACATTGGTATTCTGTATGTCATGGACTCTTCAGCACCATACACCATATAAATATAGTAGAGAAAAACCAAAACGTGAAAAAAACTTGTTGACGACTACTATGTGACATGCAAGTCCATTGTTTAGCTGTGAGAATTTTAATCGCGACCAAAAGTGACATTTATTTTTAAGCACTTGCTTACCCCTGGTTACAATATAGCAGACTGGGAAATGTTTTCATGCCTGAAGAAATTTTGCCCGACGCTCAAATTATTATACAGCGGTATGCATAAGGATTGCGTTTACAGAAAAAAGCATTGATTTTCTTTCAATACGTTTATTTCTAACTTTAAAATAGGAAAGTTTAACTTTGATTGTTACGGTTGTTTGAAAAGAAAGAAACATTATCACACTGTGTAATGTACAGAAAAGAAATGATAGATGTAATTTATTGCTTATGCTTCTCGCATCAGACTGTTTGCAATTCGTAAAGATTGGTTTCAATAAGTAAGTATTCATTTAAAGGCGCATTCAGAGAAATAAGCTATCATGGTAACTAAAAAGGATAAAGGTTAATAACAAAACTCAATGTAATAAAATTTTATAGATACCTTGCAATAAAAGAGGATTTCAAAGATTTAAAACGGGATAAGTTGTAAAGATTACACATTTCGAATACCCAGGGCTTCCCAGACTGGGGGGGGGGGGGGGGGCAACTGGGGCACTTTGCTCCAGGCCCCCAACTGCCGGAGGGGCCCCAAAAAATTTTTTTTAAATATTCATTAGATTTCCTCCGAAAGAAAATTCTGAAACTTGTACCGTACTTCAAAATTCAAAATAATCTCCTGAAAAAAGGGGCCCCCCAAAAAATAAAAACAAATTCTTCGATTAATCAGATTTCTTGGGGCCCCCAACAGAAGTTTGCCCCAGGTCCCGTAAAGTCTCTGGGTGGCCCTGTGAATACCATATGTATTCCTAACGGTTAAAAAAATCAATAATCCAGCGCTTTACAGGTTTCTTATAAAACGCTTATTCTTTTTTTTTTTTTTTTAAATGGGATACTATTTCCCCTAAAACTTTCACACCACCAATCAGTGAGCTTAATTTCTCTAAAACCTGACTCGATGAAACACAAAATAGATTGCGAAAATGTTTTTTATTAGCGAGAAAAGAAATCGTTGTATAGATATTTTTGCGTAAGACAAAGATTAATTAGCTTACTATTGTCGTTCAATGTCAATGTTCAGAAGAAAAGCTTATTCATTGATGTAATTTCGTTTATATGGAGACGTCTATTTTTCTCCTATGGTGGCTACTAATGTTTACTTATGAAGAGGAATATTTTTTTACCTTTTAATACTTAAACAAGAACTATTGAAATGGTTCATTAAATTAATTAAAATCCTTTCTTATCAGTGGAAATTAACTTCTTTACAACCTATGAAGAGTGAAAACCCCTTAGGTCATCCACTCTTCGAATGTTAAAATTAGTGCTCGAAGTAGCCTAGTGGGGGCGCGCGCGCGCGCACACACACACACACACACACACACATATATATATATATATATATATATATATATATATATATATATATATATACTAGCTGAAGTACCCGACGATGCCCGGGATTTTAAGAATGTTTGTTGTTAACCAAAATCAATTTAAAAATTAACACAGTATAAATAACATAAAAAATATATGTGAAATGTTATACACGTCTCAGAATTTCAGCCTTTCATCATTTTAATACTAAAATCTGAAAAGTAAAAATGTCAAATTCTCTAATGTTTGTTAACCAAAATTAATTTAAAACTAAGCACAGTATAAATAACATAGAAAAAAAACCTTGTGAAATCTATAAATATATAAATTTATAATAAACTCCTCAGAATTCAGCTAGAATTAGCCTTTCATCATTGGGGTAAAAAAAAGCTGCAATTACAGGTTCAGCAGAAATTTCCAATAGAACAATGATATGACTGCAGCGTTGCCTCTTAAAAAAATGAAGTGTTTGATTGAGGGCTGCAAACCATTCAACTCCACTCCACATTTAACTCCTATAAACATCCTCTACATATTAAATTCCTTTTCTCTCCATAATAAACTCCTCAGAATTTTGGTATATTCAGCCTTTCATCATAGTACCACTAAAATCTGAAACATCCTCTCCAGAAATATAAATTTATTAATTTCAATAATTAAACACACACAAATATATAAATTGAGCAAAAGTTTTTTAACCAACATTTGAATAATTCGTAAATGAAAAAGCATATGAAAATAAAGATAAGAACTTCCGGAATCGAAATTAATTACCCTTAATTTTTAATTAATAAAAAACCAACATAATATGAATAAAAACGATAGTTGCTTAAAACCATATGAAAATAAAGCTATTATAAAGATGATAATAATAAAAAAAGCATAAGAAAATAATGCTCGCGCATGAAGTTAACGTTACGATATAAAGATAGTAATAATAATATAAACCGCGTGCATAAAATATTTAGCTTTTCAAGCGAAATAAATTGATTTTTAGAAAAAAACTACTTTTAATCGAGAAATTAAAATACATTGCACAAAATTTTAATTTTACCAACTTTCCACCCTACAATTTACACCCTACTTCTTTTAAATAGGATGTAAATATAAAGTTTTAACAGCCAATTGAATGCCAGTTAAAAATAATGTGTGCGCATGAAGTTAACGTTACGATATAGAGATAGTAATAAAAATCTATATATATATTAGTCAGTTAGTCAGTTCCGTAACTGACTAACTGACTGATTCACTGACTGACATACAAAGTACAGACCAAACCGTTGAACCTAAAGGACTGAAATTTTGCATGGCGATTCTTCTTATAATGAAGGGGTGCACTAAGAAAGATTTTTGAAAAATTCTTCTTAGATTTTTTTAAATTAAATTTTTAATCTGTTTTTGTAACTTTTTTCAAGTTTGCATTTAAAATAATAATTTGAGGGTTGTAAAATTTATATCACGAAAAACATTCAAAAAATATTACATTCAATAAATATCATCTGTAGATAGAAAGGGGAGAGAAAATTTAAAGAAATGTAAATTTATAATGTACTCAGGGAATGTATTATTGTGGTTCTATATCAGAAAAATAATAAAATACATAAATCATAAAATAAAAAATATACATTAGCATATTGGGCACGAAGTTGCGTATCTTTCATGTAACATCAAACTCCCTTATTTTAATTCAAATGTTTAAAAAAATTTAAAAATAATAACATTTGAAAATTTCGCATAAGTTTATTTTGAAAAATTCATGTATTTCATATATATCTTATTTATTCTGCACTTTGCAAAAAAATAGAAATATGCCTGTCAAAAAACAGTAGTCAACTGCCCCAGAGAGCGCGTTGCAACGCTCTCATGTGTACGGTCTAATTCAACACAAAGGAACTCGAGGCGCGCTGCAATCGCGCGATCTGCGTGGAACTCTCCAAACGCGCGTTGCAACGCGCGTTCTAGTAGAAGAGAGCGTTGCATGTGTACACAATCGTTTGATCAGTTGTATTTTTCAACGCGCGATGCAACGCGCATTAGAAAGCGCGCGTTGCAACGCTCTCATGTGTACATAGACTAAAGGACTGAAATTTTGCATGGCGATTCTTCTTATAATGTAGGGGTGCACTAAGAAAGATTTTTGAAAAATTCTTCTTAGATTTTTTAAAATTAAATTTTTAATCTGTTTTTGTAACTTTTTTCAAGTTTGCATTTAAAATAATAATTTGAGGGTTGTAAAATTTATATCACGAAAAAGATCATAAAAATTCCTTTAAAATGAAATTCTTTTCGCATCTTTACCTCCATTTTCTAATTTTTGGTGAATTTTTAAAGATTAATTTTTACAATTTAATTTATTAAACGCTGATCATGTGATTTCTTTATCTGGTACTTTAAATAAATTTATCGTCACATAACAACGAAATAGACACAAAAAAAATTAAAATAGTGGCGCCATCTACTGTACGCTTGTGAATCGAGAGTTGTTGGTTATTTATTAATTAAAAATATTGGAAAGTTCTTGTGGATCTGTAAATATACATGTGGTAACAGTTTTAAAATTTATAAATTATCAACCTACACAGGTGATAATTTATCCGGCGTTGCCCGGGATTTTAAGAATGTTTGTTAACCAAAATCAATTTAAAAACTAAACACAGTATAAATATCATAGAATAAAAAGCATGTGAAATGTTATACACATGAATAAAAAGAAAACCCAACATAAAAAACCATAAATTTACAATAATTTCTTCAGAATTCAGCTAGATTTAGCGTTTCATCATTGGAGCAAAAAAACCCTGAAAAGTAAAGCATAAAATATATACATTTATAATAAACCACTAAAAGCTGAAAAGGAAAAATGTCAAATTGTCTTTAGGAAAGTAAAGCTGAAAAGTAAAAATGTCAAATTGTCGAATGTTTGTTAACCAAAATCAATTTAAAAACTAAATACAGTATAAATAACATAGAAAAGATTTAGCCTTTATCATTGGAGCAAAAATTCCTGAAAAGTAAAACATAAAATACATAAATTTATAATAAACCTACCAAAATCCATTAAAAAAATAAACACAGTATAAATAACATAGAAAAAAAATATACGAAATGTTATACACATTAATAATATGAAAAATAAAATAAAATAAAAATAATAAAATAAAATAAAAATAATTTAAAAAAATAATAAATAAAAATAATAATAATAATAATTTAAAAAATAATAAAATAAAAGCTGAAACAAAAAAGCCTCCATAAAAAAGCTGAAAATACAGGTTTAGCAAAATCTGTGCGATTCGTATTCGAACCCGCGTCGTGTAGTATAGTAAATGAACGCTCTTACCGAATGCGCCACAATAACATGCTGGTGTATTGTGTAAATAGGAGAATATTTGTACTAAAATTACTGGAAAGCTGCTATGGGTTGGTAAATATACATGTATTTATGGAGTAAGAGGAGTTTTAAGTTAGAAATAAGTTAGCAGGATAGAAGCTTAGTCTTTAACTCTTCAATAGACACAAAGACAGAAGCGAGGGGGGTTGCAGTAGCGATTAAAAATGATCTTGTGACACTTAGCGTGGTTGATTAGAATTTTCCATCGCGTGTGATAGTGTCAATATGCCGTTGGATCCGATTTATTTTAGAGTATAAAATCTGACTTGAAAGATTATTATTTTCATTTATTATTCTGGTTTAATATATAATTTGAAACTTTTTGATTTTATTTATTTTTATCTTTTCGCTCGCTGTTTGCCAGCTAAGCCTAACGTGGACGCCATAATCAGAGTGGTGATTCCATAAAGTGTAACATCTTACATTTAGTTTCAAAATTTTTGGTTTTTTATTAATTAAAAATCAACGGTAATTAATTTCGATTTTTGAAGTTCTTCAGACCCTCGGCTGTTTGTAAAGACGCCTGTATGTAAAATTTCACGATCGTTGCTCCTAAACTGTGGATTTCTATACAATTACAGAGATATAAACATTCATTTTTATATATTAGATATTGATTGTGTAATAACTTTAACAGAGCGGTACAGGAGATGGATTCACACACTTGAAGAGAACGGACAACAAAGATGAGATGCACATTATTTATTTATTTATTCCGGATAACGAAGATATTATTCTGCAAACATTTCAGCAAAGCACCGGTAATTTTACAACAGGGCACACAGAAACAATACCAGCCGCCGGACATGCCGGAGCTCGAGAAGACAGAAAACGTTATTACATTTTATCGAACAGCAGCGGAAACAGCGCAAAAACAGTGACGATAAGGGACAGGAGAACGAGGGAGAGCCCGTGAAAATTCTTTTTATACTATGGGGGCGCTAGGTGTTTAGAATTGTCTAATTGGTTAGAAACGGAAATATGATTGACCACGTGAAGGTATGATTCATTTCCACACGCCTGTTAGTGGGTAGGAGTTTAAAAATAACTTTACCATGCGCGCGGTTAAGGGATAATTTAGATGGATAGTTCGTTTATTCCTATGTCACAATTTGGAATAGGGGCTGTGCTTTATTGAGACGAATTTAGAATACACGACAAGTAATAATGATGGGACGTTATCATACATACATACTTATAATATATAGAGGTTAGAGACGATGGGAGAGGACGATTCTCCAGATGACACCCCTAGGGAGTGCTGGGTCAAAGTTGAGGTGGCACATGGCTAAATCGGAGCCACACCCTTCAGTGCGCTGGCTTATATGGACCTGGCCTGGAATACTTCCGACCAGAGAGCATTAGAAACAACAGCATGGTAAAACTAAATTTAATCTCATCTATGTTCAAATTAAAACTGTTCTATATAGACCCTAAACCCATTTTATTTGTAACTGTATTGATAGTAAAGGTTTACTTAATGTGGTATGATTTCATACTGAACGTGCCTTCCACTCTAAGGTATGATATAAGACTATATCATGATAAAATCCTGCATATACATTATTAAATATGAATATGTTCAGGCTTTTCTTATTTATGAGTTCGTAACAGGAAATATACGGTAAGAAAATGACTATCATAAAAACATTTAAGTAACGATATAACCACTTGCAAACTCATTTGCTATCGCTTTGCGTATCAGTATTAGAAATATTCTGTCGTTGCCAAAAATTGTCAGAAAGAGGGAAAAAAATATTTTCAACGCAAGGAAACGGAGGACTATAAACAAAAGCCACGGCGAAATCGAATCCATCGATTTAAAGTTCTCTTTGAACTATATTTTAAAGCACAATACATCATTATTATCAGTAAAAAGTACTTATAAAAGAAAATCCGATAAAACTTGTAACATATTGCTAGATTTTTTTTTTCAGCCACTATAATTTTCGGTTGCCATTATTTCGTTAGGTTTTCAACCCCGAAAAAATATTTAATTGATTTTTCACTTTTTCGATCGAAATTTCAAATACCTACATGCTGTATCGGCACAATAGATATATGGTATTTTGAGTAAGCATGATAGAGGTTTCCAGAAATAAAATAGTTATCAGGTTACATTATATACATTGAAGAATGTTACCTAAAGCATCATGAATTTAAAAAATAATAATCAGTAAAGAAATAACGAGTTTGCTGGTGTAATTTGGAACCCAAGCAATGATGTCATTTTTGCCATGATTTTATTAACTCGCTTTCTTGTTTGTGTGTGTGTTTGTCCAATATAAATCTTGCAATCGATTTAATCGATATTGCAATCGAACTAACTTCCCGACGAGCTAGACATTTGAAACTTTTAGAACACGCTCAAAACAACGCTTAGAACACGATGACAATGCATTATTTTAATACTTTTAACCATCTTTAAGCAGGTTTGAATTCATTTTCAGTTAATTTTGTTTTGTAGGCTGGTGCAGCCATCTATCGGCCGGAACGAGAACGAAAAGTTAAACGCAAGTTAACTTCCAATTAACTTCATTTACTCTCAAGGTGATGGGATAATTCAACAAAAAAAATTTTTTTTAAGTATTTATTAATAGATAGAATTGTCTAGTTTATATGATTCAACAAAAAATTTAAAAACATTGTATATAAAAAGTTCTTTTTATCTTGTAATTATTATTTTTGCTTTCTGTCACTAACATCTAATTATAAATCGGTTATCCTGAAAGCTACAGTTTTCAAAAATTAGACTTAAAAAACCATGTATTGGCCATACGACTTGTTTATTTTTCTTAGGGGTCCCACGTCAGGTTGACCACCTGACTGAGACATATGCTGTATGGCACCCCAAGCCCCAAGGTCAAGAAAGCGGAGATGGGTACCGCCGGCCCTGGTCCACATCGGACTGTTGTGCCGTGAGTTTAGTTTTAGTTTTTAGTTTTAGTGTAGTCTTTTGCAAATTTAACTCAATTACAAACAAATTTCTAATCCCCCCTGGCTGGAAGTTTCAGACCAGGTCGATATAGGCTTCGGGCTGAAGTGTGCGGCTCCAGTTTATATAGCACCACAAGAGTCGTAGTCCGTCTTACCTAGTTTCCCCCTCAATTTTGACCGAGCACCCGCAGGGGTGACATCTGGGGGAGTAGTACCCTCTCCCACCCTCTTTGACCTCTTAGAGGGAATTTCCGGTCTGCGGATTTTCATGCCCATAGCCGGCATAGACACGGATGTATTAAACAGCGCGTGTCGGGATTCGATCCGAGCACCTTCAGTACTGAACGCAAGCGGGGTCCCTTTGCTTTATAATCCCCCAAAAGAAAGAAACCAACATTTTGTAAATCTCAAAACCAAGGCACGTTATTGAAATTTATTTTTTCCGGATATCTATTTTGGCCGTGCATTTTTATTCCATACCTTAACTCTATAAGCCTATATTTACCTTCTCATTATATACAAAATATACTCTTTAAAATCTATGAGAAACCAAACTTTGGGTTCATTATCCCCTGTTTCTCCGAAGATCAGGTTATCATGCTCAAAAAGTTGACTTCACAGCCGACTACACTAAAGGTGCATTGGGGAAAGAGAACAACACCAAATGCTTTCAGTCCTCGGAGAAGTTAGTAATTGGGGATTTAAATTGGTGGACACGGAAGGAAAATGCCATCCCGAGATCTGACTTGGGATTTCGAATAGGCGTCGCGAATTAAATCACATGCGTTAGGCATGGTGCGAAGCGGAATCATAACTACATAACTGAACCAATAATATTCGGCAACTGCGTGAAATAGATAAAACGACTTATCATTCATGACTGTGTACGGCAAAGAAAAATGTTTGGGAAAAGGTAAACTATATTTAATAAAAAAATTCATTTGGGGTTTCCCTTGCTTCACTTTAAGCAAAGGATACTCTAATAGACAATTCAAAAAATTGCCTATTAGATGCCTATTATATATATGTATATATGTATATATATATAAATATACACACACACACACACACACACACACACACATATATATATATATATATATATATATATATATATATATATATATATATATATATATATATATATATATATATATATATAACAAATATGTGTATTATATGTATGAGAAATATACACGGAATATATATAATAAAATATTCATTTTATTTTAATGCTACCTTTGGACCATAAGATGCACCCCAATTTTAAGTCGATTTTATTACGTAAACATTTGCGTCGTATGGTCCGAAAAGTACGGTAACTTCTGAGGGTAGACCTATGTTTAAACAACTGATTACAGTGTTCTTGATTATTTCCGTAAGGAAATAACTTATCTTAATAGAAGCAAGCATCAGAAAATCATCCTTCATAAGGAATTTTTTTTTTCTTTTCGCACTATACAGTAGCTGTTACTTAAATACCTACACGGTTTATTAAAAGTGGAAATGTTTGGGGACACTACTTTGGCCCTTGTAAATAAATAGGGGAGGTTTCCTTGAATCGTTAAACAACGCATGTGTTTGAGCTAATACTTGTTGATACTACCTACTGATGCAAACATTACCGGCATTTTGTTCTATCAAAGAAAAAGTTCCAAAAACATGTGATAGGTTGCAAAATGTATTTGCAGTTAATACATTCAACATCTTCTAATTTTCGAAAAAAATTCCTGATTTGGGCAAACGCAAAAGCCTCTGGCCGTTAGTTAAATTGGCAGTTCCGATATAATTAAACCTTAGGTCACATACTGAAAAGCCTGTTGCGACAGCAGGTGAAAAAAATATCTTAAACTACTGCTTAAACTTTTTTATTTACATGTATTATTTTCACTGTGGAAATATATAACAATCAAGGATGTTAAATGCAGTTGCGCATTAGTGCTGCTGGGTACTAACCCTATTGGAATCGCTCACCTCAATGTTAACCTATGGAGAAAATGTGTCCAAGGATTGTCGACTTTAATTTTTTAATAAGATTTATTTTTAAAAATTATACTCCGTAATAGACAAAGAAATTTTACACCTTGGGATATTTTTCGTTTTTTAAATAAAATGCAAATAATATTTTAAAATTTAAATTATTCTGAAAAAAATCTGGTATAGTGTGTTTTAATGAACGCTTATGAATTCCTTTGGTAGACAAAATTTGTGAAATGAATCCTGATATAAGTTGTAGAAAAGTTCAAGATATCTGAAAATACCATTTTTATTAGATTATCAGCATTTATGTAGCTGTAAATACTAGACAAATTATCTCCATGGATTAACATTGTGGTGAGCGAATCAAATAGGATTAGTACACAGCACCCTTAAGCTATTCAAAATATTATTTATTTCAGTATGACGTTAATTTGAAGCTTCAGCGGTCAAAGTATCCCAAATCCTCAGCTGTGTTTCTCCATAGGAAAACATGTTTACTTTACTACATTCAATAATATTCCTCATCAGCCATTAGGCGCATTTTGTTTAAATATGAATTTCGAAAATACTAAGCTTTTGTTTGAAAAAATTCTTTTCTTTCCGTTACCCTCCTTCGAAGTTGAAGTATGAAAATATATTTCTTCAATGGGCCATTACAAGAAGAAAAATTAAGATTTGAATATTAAATTTACTACTTCGAATAATTTTTGAGTACGTTAAACAACGTACTCAAATGGTATACGTATAGTGCTCTCATATTTTACATTTTTCAAAATGCTCTTATGTATAAACTCTTCAAAAGCGGGAATTCAAAATTATGATGCATAGGTATTAAAGATTTTCATACTATCATAAGTTGGGAAATGATAAAGAAAAGAAAATTTGGGCTTAAATAATCACCGAAGCGATCAATCTGTCGAACATAGTAGAGGCTATAATCGATCGTAATTTTAATAACGGAATTGCGATCGATCATAGATTCCATTAGTTAGCTTTAGTAACTATTCGTGAGTTTAATGATGGAACTGTACGTCAAAAGGCATTTCCAAACTCGAACAGAATAATCAATATGTCATCAAAATTATTAAAATCATACAATATATAAGCTGATAAATCATCGCCATATATTTACAATGACTGATAAACGTTTTAATTCAAATACACAACTTGATATTGTATCTATATTTTTTAAACAAAATCATATCATTGCTTAAACATATTCTTAGAAATCTAATGAATTCTCCTGGTATATTAGTATTCTATTCAACAATATTTTATAAAAATACTCATAACATTTATATATATATATATATATATATATATACACACTCACATACATACGTACATATATATACACACGTATATACATATACATACATACATACATACATATACACAGATATATACATATACATATACACACACACACATATATAAATCTATCTATATATATATATATTTCTAAGAACTAAGAGTCTTAGGGAAAGGTTGATATATGCCCCGAGCTACATGTACAAATACTAGGTGCAGCTTCGCATTAGGTAAACTGTCTGAATATTCACTATTTTAATGCGGTTCCGTGATATTCTAAAATAAATTCAATTACTTTAAAAGATCAGTCATTATTTCTAAAACACGTTTGAAATATAAGTCTAACTGTTTCATCTACTATTGTTAATATTCTTTTATAGAAATTTAATTAACAATTTTATTCGGTAAATCAGTTTGAACGGACTCACAGAAAGTCTTTCTAATCAATAGTGACCACCTACTTGGACTTTCTAATGAATCTTTTTTTCCCTATTTCCTGTCGTTGAATCAATGAATGACCCAAGTCATTCATTCTTTATATAATGTCCATTGTAATGTCCGACTATTTTATTATGGTCTATGATTTCCAAATCTGGGGTCTCATTGCTTGAGAATGGAAAATGGGAAAAGTCTCATGGAGTGATATTATATGGACTTGAGGCCTATCCAGATGTTTTTTTAGTCTATGTGGGTATGTATACACACCCACGTATTTATACGAGTGTGTTATTGTTGTTGTTGTGGTTCCTAATACCCCTGGTAGGAATTTATTACATACCAGGTCCATATAGGCTATCGGGCTGAGGGATGCGACTCCGGTTTTTAATGGCACCTCTATGGTCGAAGTCCGATTTAGCCAGGTGGTACCGCAATTTTGACCGAGCAACCCTCCCCCCCCCCCAGGGGTGGCATCTGGGGGGATCGCACCACCTCCCACCCCCTACAACCTCATACAGGGACTTTCCCGTCTACGGATTTAATATGCCCATATCCGCCATATAGGCCATATCCGGCCTAGACATGGTTGTATTTAATGGTGCTTATCGGGATTTGATCTCAGCACACCCAGCAACGAAAGCCAACGCGCTACCACCAGGCTACCTCAAGCCCATATAAGAGTGCGTGTGCTTGCGTGCATGTTGTGTCTGTCTATCTGTGTCTTTTAATTTGTGCATGTTAAATTCTAGATTGATTCATTTTAATTAAAAATATAACAGTCATGTCTACTCAAAAATTTTTTATGTGGTCTAATAGGACTGAAAATGTTAACAAGAGGTGCAGAAAGTGTTTCTTTTCTTAAACTAGAATTTATTTGAATCCGTCAATGTGTGATCGAGTGTAAGAATTAATTGACACTTTATAGTACAGAAATGACATTCAGAGCTTTATTCATGAACCCTTTTCTAATTCTCTGTGGCCCCCTTTCATGTGTTCTACAACACACAGTGATTATGAGAATTTTTTTCACTCTTCTTGAACTCTTCAATATTAATTATTTAGGTCCCCTTTTCGTAAGTTCAAACTGCCTCACCCAATTTAAACTCTGTATCAAAAATGAGATTTTAAGGCTGCTGTGTACTAACCGCATTAGAATCGTTCTCCTCGATGTTAAACTATGGAGAAAATTTGTCTGCTATTTACAGCTACAGAAATGCTGATATTCAAATAAAAATGGTATTTTCAGATAGCCTGAACTCTTCTGCACCTTGCAACCGGATTCAATTTAAAAATTTCTTCCACCAAAGGAAAGATGAGTGCTTAAACACACTGAATTATGAGTGCTTAAAACACACTACACCAGATTTTTTTCCCGAATAATTTAAATTTCAAAATATTATTTGAATTTTTTTAAAAACGAAAATTGCTCCAAGCGGTAAAATTCCTCGCTCTATTACGGAGTACATATTTATAGAAAAAGTCTTTAAATCGAAGTCGGCAATGTTTGAACTGATTTTCTCCATAGGTTAAAATTGAGGTGAGCGAATCTAATAAGGTTAGTACACAGCAGCCTTAAGAAGATAGTGGTAAATAGACAATTAATCATATTACGAAAAAATAACCCAGAAAAATCTTGAAATGTGACATCAATCTTCCTTCAGCTAGTAAAAATATTGTGACACTTATAGAGTCAGATATATGGTCTGGTGACTGCTACATTAAAATGAAAATATTTATATTAAAGACCTGTCCACTGTTTCTGTATACCCATCGAACCCCTTGTGTTGAATATGTTTATTGATACAAATATATACATGTACAGAGTCCCACGAAGCTTTGTAACTGTGTTTTGACTCTGTATTGGGTACCACAACAAGGCCTAACAAGGCGGAGGGGATGGAATACCAAATGAGGCATTTCCCTAAATTTTTACTGATGGCAAACAAAGTGCAGCCATTCAGCCCACTTAAATAAGAACTATCGCAGGGCGCGGTGGCCCAGTAGGTAAGAGCAACGGGCCAGTGATCTGAACGTCCCTGGTTCGATGCTCGTGGCTGCAAATCCACCGCCGTGTTCAATAATTGTGGCCGGGGCACGTAAAATAGGTCGTGGCTTCAATGTCCTCCAAGTTCTCAAATTTACCTCTGTAGGTGCGGAGTCAAGTGTTCCGGTCTCGTCACTTGACTCGGTTCAAAATTATGGGACTGGTCCTTTAGCCCAGTTGGACTCCGACCCTAGTGGTGCTAATTCAAAACAAGTACCGCCCCTTTCGGCCCACTAGCCTATTAGGACCTGGTGAATGGAACCTCCACCCACGGGGCATTAGCAACAACAGCAACAGAACAATCGTCTATCGTGAACTGTAGGGCAAAATTTAGTGTGCAAGAAGAGAAAAAAAATTGCACAGAACCCTAATCTAGATTCAAGGCTACCTGGTATACTGGAGAGGTATATTTTTACAAATGGCTCTGTGTATATTTTTTTAGATTTATCCCATTCCTAAAAAAACTGAATGCCCACATCAACAGACATTATGCGCATTAACCCTTTCAGGGGTAACATTTTGAAAAAAAGGAATCGTGAAAAATTTTCCAATTATAAGTTACAAAATGTTTTTTTATTCTTTGAACTGCTAACAGATGGCCGTACTAATAATTTTTCTGCTCATTTAACTGGAATACATTGAATGCAATTGAAAAAAAGACAAGATTTAGGCGTTTGCACTGTGCAAACGACGCCACTCAAAGGGTTAAGCACTAATGTGATGTGCGTAGTATTTAACATGATATATATTTTCCGATTAGGAATAAATTTTCACGACATACACAACTTCTACAACAAACATTTTACGAATAAACCCTTTAATAGTTTTACGGTTAAGAACAAAATTGGAGCTATACGTAAAGATTTATTATTCCCGATCGTTATTGTAAGGAAATAGCTAATTAAAGTATATTTCCTAATGCTTTTAGCGGGATTTTCCAGTTCTTCATTAATCGTTTTAACCGAAACTGTTTCGAAATTTATTTCAAAAGTTACGCATTTTGAACTACAGAGTTTCACTTCCTGAAATGTATATCTCTAAATATTTACTATATTACATAAAATATAACGTGAAAATGCACATTGATGAAATATGAAACGAAAATCAAAGAGAAAAATTTAAAACTTTATATGAAATCTCCACAGTGTCTGCTCTTTATTAATTGTTTTACACGTATACTGGCTGTCAAAGTCTGTCTCATCGCTCTTAATTGCGTTCATTTTATTATTTTGAGTTTACAAATTTGGGCCTGGGGAAGATTAGTTAACCATGATAAATGGATTTTTAAAGAAGAAAAACTAAAAGGGATATATATTTTTTTGAAAGATATTTTTTAAAATTAACGTTAGTATTTTTAAAACAGCATTTGGTTAAATGCTATAAATATGGGTTGGAAATTTTTTTCTGGTCATAATTGCATTTTTTCATAAACCTCACTTTATGTAAATTCGTTGCTGCCAGCTACCCATGAATGACTTGCAAGCAAAACTATACTATGACGATAATTTTATCTCCTGTGTCTTTACGTTATTCTTTTTCGAGAACTTGTATAAACTTTTGTAACAAAAAGTCTCAAGATCAGTTTTTCATTTTCAGTTTTCATAATAGGCAATTAACACTTTCAGGGGCAAGTACCTCCTCCTTTTGCACAGTGCAGTCTCCCCCCCCATTTTTAACCTAAAGATTCTTGAAAAATTTTCCAATTAAACGTTGAAAAATGTTTTCACCTCTTTAAACTGATAACAGATGGCAGTACTAATAATTTTTCTCCTAATTTAACTGGAATACATTGAATGCAAGTGAAAAAAAGACTAGATTTAGGCGTTTGATCTGTGGAAACGGCGTCCCTCAAAGGGATAAGAACTTTCTTCAAATTCTATGAGATATTTTTAAAATATTTGTATTTCAATTTGGAATAGAAATTTATGATGATGTCTTCACATTAAATGAAGAACAATAAGTAAGACAAAACATAATATGAAAAATGATGGAAAAAGAAGTAGTATGAATGTATTGAAGGACTCTGTGAAGATTCATAAAACCTTTAGAATCATTAAAACATTTCACCCACGGTTAATCCATTGGCGATCTGAGTACCACTCAAAACTTCTGAAACCTTTCTTAAAAACAAACATCATGATTGCAGACTTTCCCCTACCCCTGGTCTCATGTGGAAGCAGTTGGAATAAAATCAAAATCTATGTTTCAAGGCAGAAACTGCAAAAGAAAAAAAACCCATAAGGTTTGGGTCCATGGCCTTGGATTTCAACGGAACCTAATCATCCTGCTACCATTTTGAAACATTCATTTTTTATTCTTAAGTTCAGACAACCAACTTTATTGCGTATAAAAACGGGTAAGTGGACCTTTAAATACAGTCGCCCTTGCTTATAGTGAGAAGGAAAGCATGAATACTTAAGATCTCTGACTTTAACTAAGAGCATTTCTAATAACTGACTAACTTTCCTAAATGAAAATGCTTTTTTCCTCATTCTTTATTTGGTTCGAGAAATAAGATGTTTGTTGATTTGATTTGTATTTTAAGTATTTTTTTCTTATTTTTTGCTATTTTACATGGAATAATAAATATCCATTGTACAAAAGTATCGTCCCTTCTACCCCTCGTTTAAAAAAATTGCAGTTTTTCTCAGCATTCCAAAGCTACTGTGTCGGGAACAATGCCGTATAATCTAAAGAACCACTTACAGAAAAATCGGCAACGCGTTGCACTTTCGACAATTTTTAGCGAAACCTCTCCCAAATGTACCGGGGAATATCTTTTACTCTCTTACATATAATACCTTCTCCAACATAACGCCTTCATCAACTTCTCTTTTTCAACACACACGTGTTCTGTTCTTCACGAGTACTGAAAATATACAAGAGGACAAATCGATTTTTCTGTAGCTTTCGAAATTTTATATGGCATTATATGACTCACCTAAAGTCTCAAAACTTTTCATAAACAGTTAAAACTTTACTGTTTGGCATTGCAAAGTATAGTACAAAAACGAACAGTCTACACTCGCAAATCAAAGAGCTATCTATGAAAACTACGAGAGCGCGCACAATATGCAATAGGAATCATCCCCTCTGTATCCCTTCTTGTGTGTGAGGAACGTGTTAAAAGTGACTCATCACAGTCTTTTGGCTTGTAGAATGAAATTTTTAGAGAACTGATTTCATGAAAGAATCGGAAGAAATTACATAAGGAATTTTAGCAAAATATCATACCCTAAATCATTATTAGTTTTGGGAGCTCAATAAGTGATATGTACGTGTATATATCTATATATATAAAACAGTTCCGTAACTGACTCATTCATTCATTCATTCACTGACTGACTGACATACAACGCACAGACCAAACCGCTGGACCTAAAGGGCTGAAATTTTGCATGGCGATTCTTCTAATAGTGTAGGGGTGCACTAAGAAAGATTTTTCAAAAATTCTTCTTAGATTTTTTTAAATTAAGTTTTTAAGCTGTTTTTAAACTTTTTTTAGGTTTGCATTTAAAATAATACATTGAGGGTTATAAAATTTATATCACGGCAAAGATCGTAAAAATTCCTTCAAAATGAAATTTTTTTCAAATTTTTACCTCCATTTCCTGATTTTGGTGAATTTTTAAAGATTAATTTTTAGAATTTAATTTATTGAATGCCGATCACGTGATTTCTTTTTCTGGTACTTTCAATAAATTTATCGTCACGTGCGTAACAACTAAATAGACAAAAAAAAATATTTTTTTCTCTTTCTAATGCAGAAGACGATTGGATATTATCCCTTACGATTTTTTTATAAATATATATATATAGATAGATAGATATTTTACATCAATTGTATACATTGATCATCGCATTTATTATAAATATATATATTTATTTTTTGGCATAAATTGCATACGTTGACCGTTGTATTTAATTTGAATGTACTCCGTAGCGAAGCGCCGGTTTTCAGCTAGTATATATATATATACATTATCAGATAAAAATTATCTTATTATTAATCTTAATATAAATAAATTATTAACGCATAACAGCTGAGAAGGAATATTTCAAGATAATAAAATTAAATGTCATTTAAAAAAATTTCCTTTTATATATTTTAAAATGCTTATATGGAAAAAATACAATACCATTTTTAACCTCTTTTGAAAAAACGAAAAGTGGACACACGACAGCCCCGAGTGAATGCTCTAGAGCAGAGGTCCCCAAACTTGTTTGTCCTGTAGACCCCGTGCCGATTTTTTCTGTTTTGATAGATCCCCTGTTATTCGAATACTGAATTTTTTACAATTTCATCAACTTTAAAAGTGTTTTTGAAGCTGACACAAGAGTTACTCACTTTGAGAAGGTTACTGTAGAGTGAAAAATTTTAAAATAAAAAATATGTTAAGTTTTATAGTTATACATTTATTAATTAAAACTTCAGAAAATGCGAATCTAGTAACACTTTTACATAAAATAAATACACAACAAAATCAATGCTTTTAATGGGAGGGATGAGCCTGATGCTTTGATAGCAAAATTTCAATATTTGGTTTCAATTTAGTCAGGTTTAACCTTAAATCTCCTTGGCGAGTGATTCCCAATCTGCTTCTATTTTATTTTATTATTTTTTTATAAGGAGATTGCCAACCGCACTGAACCTCTTTCCACGAGGTATGAAGATGTAAAAGCTATCAAAAACTGTCTCGCGATAGTCCATAATGCAGGATATGTAACAGGTATGTCTCTCTGAAGCCATAATTGCTGATATCCCTTTCTAAACTGCACCTTAAGTTCTTCCTTGGTTATTATACAGATCAGTTCTTGTAACATGACATCCGTTTTTTCAATGTCACCGTATGGATCGATAATCCACTGTGGTACTTCCATAGTCAATACATAATCAAACCTATTTCAAAGTCTGTGTGAAGGACATTTAAATGTTGAACGTAGGCTGAAAGGTCATCATCCTGGCAGTTTGTCTGTGCTAAACTGGTAAACTGGCGAGTTCAATATAACGGCCACCTGCTAGCCGTCGCTATAACCGTTCCAGTTCAAAAGTCCATGATGCCGCAACACAAGTTACACGTACTGCGACCGAAAAATGAATAGATTTCTTACACAATTTTATGAAATATACATATAATTAGGAAATATATCTATCTATTATATGAAAGTACTCATATTACGTAAATACCTACATTCGTATTATTTGTGTTAGGTGGATTATTACATTTCAAGGAAGACAAAATTTTGGTGACAGCCTGTCTAACTCGTGGACCCCTATTTACATCTCATGCACCCTCAATTACCATTTTCACTGGCATGGACCCCTTGCAGGTCTATATGGACCCCTGGGGGTCGATATCGACCACTTTGAGAATGGCTGCTCCAGACCAATGGTTCTCAATCGGTGGTAAACGCACCCCTTGGGGGTACGCGGTTAAACTACCAAAAAGTATACAAAATTATATTTATACATGCTAGAATTTAACTGTGACAAAAGTTTGAGTGAGGATTTAAAAATGAAAACTATCCATAAAGCAGCAAGCAAACACGTCGCTCCTCGCAAGCAAACACAAAGAACTAGCAGACATTTCTGTGAAGTACCTTCTGGGGTTCATGACAACTTACTTGGGCGAAAAAGATTTTTCAAGTTTAACTTACCTGAAGAACAAGTATAGAAACATGCTTAATGTTGAGGATGATTTACGGCTGAATTTGACCAAGCTGGAGCCAAACATTGATGAACATTGTAAACAAAAACAAGCCCAGCGTTCCCACTAATTATTTTCTGAGACTTTTTAATTTTACGTGTGATTAATAAAAATTTTGTAATAAAATGTCCATTAAAATTAATTTTTTGCTTGTAATTTAAATTACCTATTCGCAATTAAACTTTAATAGTTTAATATTCAAACTTTAGAACACATTTTAATAAACTAAAGTGTTTTTGTTGGGGGTACGCATAGTTAATGACACACAAAAAGTGGTACGTGAGTTGAAAAAAGGTTGAGAACCACTGCTCTGGACTAAAGGCTCTAGACTGCCATAGCGCCTGCCTGGAAAAAATATCGAACGTGCTTTGTTATTAAAACAACCGTCTTTTCTTTCTCTACCGCTGTAAATACAAAGCGACATCAAAGGTATTATGGGCTCTAGAAAAAGTTTAATCTGAATTTAACCACATTTTTTTCTTTTATTCCCTGTACTTCCCGCACCCCATTCTATCCTTTCCATCCTGTGTAATTAACTCTCGAAATCCCTAAGAGGTTTTTTCTCTTTTTTCCAGCCATGTATATCCACAAAACATGATGGCTTACTTTTCTCCAACAGGAGATACCTCTGTGATCAGTTAAAGGTGCCTCTTTTCGAATTGGTTTGGGGGGGGGAGAAAAAGAAAAGGGGGAAAAAGAATGGCCAGCTTGGAGGGGTTAGTCAAGTGCTAATCGATTCGGAAGTCAGCCTCTCCACATTCCATTCATTTCATCGATAACAGAGGCATTCCGTGTGAATTTGACGTACTGCCATTTGTAGACTGCAGTTCTGGCGAAAACGCCTTCAAACAAAGCCTCGATTGGCGACACACGTGAATACGCCGCCATATTAAGGCTAGTGTGTGCTAACCCTATTGGATTCGCTTACCTCAATGTTAACCTATAGAGAAAATGTGTCTAACGAATGCCGACTTGAATTCAATGAGGTTTTTTTTTTTTTTTTTGTGTGTGTGTGAAAATTGTACTCCCTAATAGAAATAGAAATTTTACACCTTGGGACAATTTTCCTTTTTTTTAAAATGCAAATTATATCTTAAAATTTAAATTACTCAGAGAAAAATAATTACAAGATAAAAAGAACTTTTTATATACCATCTTTTTAAATTTTCTGTTGAATCATATAAACTTGACAATTCTATGTATTAATAAATACTTAAAAATTTTTTTTGATGAATTATCCCCTCAACTTGAAAGAAAATGAAGTAAATTGGAAGTTATCTAGCGTTTAAATTTTCGTTCCCGTCCCGGCCGATAGATGGCTGCAGCAGTCTACAAAACAAAATTAACTGAAAATGGATTCAAATCTGCTTAAAGAGGGCTAAAAGTATTAAAATAATGCATTGTCATCGTGTTCTGAGGCATTCTAAAATTTTCAAATGTCTAGCTAGTCGGGAAGTTATTTAAAAATCGATTGCAAGATTTGTACTGGACAAACACACACACAAAAAAAGCGAATTAATAAAATATGGTAAAAATCTGGTATAGTGGGTTTTAAACGCTCATAAATTACCTTGGTGGACGAAATTTATAAAATGAATCCTGTTACAAGGTAGAAAAGTTCAGGCTATCTGAAAATACCATTTGTTTTAGATTATCAGCATTTATATAGCTGTAAATAGTAGGCAAATTTTCTCCATAGCTTAACATTGATGTGAGTGAATCCAATAGGGTTAATATACAGAAGCCTTAACATATTGCAGTAAATGATGTTTGTTAACGTTTGTAAGCTTCATATCAGACATTTTGCATTACATGAAGAGAAACATATCATGGAAAAGAAACCCTATATATTTCCCTATAACTGACAGTGAAAAAGATTTGATTCGAATTTGTGGGGAAAAATGTTTTTTCTCTGTAAAGCAAGAGAACGTTTTCTGGCTCTACTTCTGAGGAAGAATGATGAATTTGTTTAAAAAATTCAAATCAACCCTTTAGTAATATTAATTCACCTTTATAATTAACATTAATAAAGGGTTGTTAATTTTAATTATTAATGTTAATAATAAGCAGCAATAACGGGTAACATTAACTAATAAAGGGTTAATTAATAGTAAACCCTACTTACCCTTTTTTGTGTTACCCTTTTTTTGTTACCATTTTTTACAGCTTTTATACTCCATGTTTACGAGCAGAGAAAGATAAAAACAAATATTAAACTTGTGTAAAATGTATTTTAAGAATAGACTTAATATTCTTAACAACTTAATAACTAAAAAGGTTTCCTAAAGGGTTAAGAATTGAGAGAACATTTTTGCAAAGGTATAAAAATTGCTGATATTTTATATTATATATTAATAATAATATGATAAAAGTCTATCGGACCCAGCAAAATCCTTATGTAAAAAGTGATTTGAAAATGTTGCATTATTAGACGTTTAACATGTTCACAATCTTCATTAAAAATAATACCACTAGAGAAAGGTTAGAATTTAACTAGGCAAGGAGATTTGCCAAGGGGGTATGACCTTTTAATTAAACTTTTCTACAGTTGGACCTTCATATTTGTGGTAGTAGGAACTTAGGAACCCAGGAAAAGGTGTAATTAGCAATTAGCCCCTGATTGCACTGCAGCCTCCGAGTTTAATACGGGTAAATCATACTTAACAACCCAGAAACGTTTTCATTGCGCTGCTGCAGTGTGTACCATGTAAATTTAATACTGCGTCTTAAGGTTGCTATGTGCTAACCCCATTGGATTCGCTCACCTCAATGTTAACCTATGGAGAAAATTTGTCCACGGATTGCCGACTTGGAATCAAAGATTTTTTTTAAAAAATTGTACTCCGTCATAGAGAAAGAAGTTTTACATTTGTGTACCTTTTTCGTTTTTTTTTAAAAATGCAATTAATATTTTAAAATTTAAATTATTCGAGAAAAAATCTGGTATAGTGTGATTTAAACGCTCATAAATTCCTTCGGTGGACGAAATTTACAAAATGAATCCGGTAGCGCTTTGCAGAAAAGTTCAGGCTATCTGACAATACCAATTTTATAGGATTATCAGCATTTATGTATCTGTAAATAGGTGACAAAAATATATTTTAAATAAACAATTTGGGGGCAGCGCTTAACCCCCCCTATAGAGAGAGAGCCATTACAATCCCTCAAAATGTCAATCCTAAGGGGGGTGGAATTCTCGAACTGTCAACTGGACTCCTCCCACCACAAGAATCTGCAAGAAGAGGAAAAGGGAAATACAATTTTTTTCTTAGTACATAGCAGCCTTAAACATTGTAGGCTAACACACAAACTGAGATGCAAATTGAGAACCACGAAATAGATTAACCATATTCCAAGTGACACGTACAGTATCTAAAAAAAATTATATAAGGATTAGTATTCGAAAAACAAGAGTTTCTACTTTTGCAAGACTACTTCAGTTGGTAGAACACTAACCAACTGGTTATTAACCTTTTTAATAGTCAACACCCCCTTGAATCTGAAAATAAACTCTCACACACCCTTTAAAAATGTGTTTATATTTTTTTATTCAGGAAAAGACATTTATTGCAAGATAATTCATTTCTCGCATAAAAAATAATACATTTACAATACTTACTATATTATTACATATAAAACAATATCTACATTTTTAATGGCTACATTGTTGTTTGTTCATTATTATCCTTTTAAAACGAGGCTCTTTTTTTTTTAAAGAGCCACGCGTAAGTCATCAAATGCATTTAAGCGATTTCTGGCTTTTGTTTGAAAGTGCGAAATTGATGAAAAACTCATTTCATAATGGTATGTGGTGGCAAATGGTAAAAGTGTCTCTAATGCTGCTTTTGCAAATTCTGGATAAAGTTCTAACTGCGTAAACCAGAGCTGTTCAAAGCCCAATTTTTCAAATTTCATTCCAATACGTGCATTAGCTCGTATTGCGATAAGATCGTCTTTTAATAAAACGTTGTCGTCCATTGAAATTAGGTCAAACAAAAATGGTAAAAGTGTCTCTGATGCTGCTTTTGCCAATTCTGGATAAAGTTCTAACTGCGTACACCAGAGCTGTTCAAAGTCCAATTTTTCAACTTTCATTTCAATACGTGCATTAGCTCGCATTGCAATAAGATCGTCTTTTAATAAAACTTTGTCGTCCATGGAAATTAGGTCAAACAAAAATGGTAAAAGTGTCTCTAATGCTGCTTTTGCCAATTCTGGATAAAGTTCTAACTGCGTACACCAGAACTGTTCAAAGTCCAATTTTTCAACTTTCATTTCAATACGTGCATTAGCTCGTATTGTAATAAGATCGTCTTTTAATAAAACTTTGTCGTCCATTGAAATTAGGTCAAACAAAAAAGGCTTGAGTATCCATCTATTAATTTTGCTTATATTTCCAGTGGTAAAGTATCCATCAAATGATACTTTTTATTAAAAATTTAGAACCTTCTCTCGCACCCCTAGAAATGCTCTCTCGATCCCCCAGGGGTGCCCGCAACCTCGGTTAAGAACCACTGCTCTAGATAAAAAAAACTGGGTCCAGATCCCATCCGACCAGATGGTCGTCCGAGTAGAGATATGGCTTCAAACTGTAATAGACCAATAAAATTTCTTCCCGTAAAAATCAGCATGGTCGGCATAAAAAGAATAAGTAAATACATAGAAAATAAGTCTGCATAACTTGTGTTAGCGTACAAATAGTTCTATTATTTATTTGCTTCTGGGGTCTCAAACAGATACAGAAGTGTGTGAGGAACAAACAGTGGTAAAATAATTAAGGTTCTTCAATTCGGTGGGATAAATCATTTGATTGACTACATCAGCCTAAAACGTCAGAAACACGGTCTCGAATTCCATTTCTGGTAAACGCTCAATTTAAGTTTACAAAACATGTTATATACCCTTCACTGCTGAGTTCTGAAATCATAAGTTTTAGTGAGCTGTAATCGGTAAAGCTCTAAAATATTTCCTTTAAAACTATTGATAGCAAACTCGCAAATCATTACCAGTCTCCTGAACGTTGCGGGTCAACTGTTTTTTGCAAGTGGAACTGCGTTTATATAACAAGCTAGGAAATTTCATGCTTGTGATGTAAAGGTAAGTCGACGATGGAATAATTAACACACACACCGTCAGAAAATGTTAACAAGGAGAGAACTAGACAAGAAAGAACCCAACAGACCATAAAAAAAAATTGTGCGGTCGGAAGACCCCCGTCAGGAATGAAGTTCCTTACGTTATTTTTTCAACTCTAAACGTGATTTAATATGTAGATTTCAATTGATTATATATATATTATATATATATATATATATATATATACATATATATATATATATACACTGCGCTATTCCAAGAATGAGTTAGAATAGAAACGGCCAGCGCTTGTGCGGGGATTTGAACAAAGGACCTCTCGCTCCGTAGTGCGATAGTCCGATACTCCGTAGTCCGATGCAATAACCATTCAGCCACAGAGTCCTTGCGAAAAAGCTCTTATGAAGGGGGTATAACGCTTTTTCGTTACGTGACGATTCCTGCCAGTTCACTCTACTGTAAGCCGCGTAAAAGAACTTCGTTCCAATAACGGCTAAATTATTTCAAGCTTCCGAAGTGATGAATGCAGAAAATATGCTTGAATTTCGTTTATAGCCTGGCTCCTTCCCCTAGCAGTCGTTATTCAGAGACTAAAGAAAACCCAAAACGTTAAATAATATTCCACAATTTGTGTTTAGAGACTACTGTTTGGGTGTTTTCCATTGAAAGAACAACTCAATCACTTCTCTAGTTTGAAACTACTACTAGTCTAGAGAAACATGAATATTTCATAGATATGCAGCCGTTGCCTTGATTTCGTTCTTATCGGCTGATTTAAAATTAGTTTTGCTGGATCCGTATACAGAACCTCTTTTACAGATTTCCTTTCAGTTAACATATATACTAATCCTTTAGGTAATATCTCTTTACATGCATTTCATAGTGATGATCTTACTAAGTTAATATCATTCAGATTAACATAAAAAATAATTCCGATTATTTGCTTTCAATTTTATAAATAATATTCCACAATTTATGTATTAGAAAACGCTGAGTGGGTGTTTTCTATTGCAAGATCAAATTCTGGTATTTCACTTCTTATGTTAAAAAAAATTTTAACCTTCTACAATATTTTTGTCTATCGTCTGCAGATTACATATAAAAAACCTAATCTGTTAAAGCATAGATTCCTCTCATCAAAACTAGAACAAACTCCTTAGAAAATACAAATGACAGAAGAAATGCAAAACGACTGGCAAATGCTTTTTACAAAACAGTCGAGGGACGTGGAATCATTATTGCAAAATGCTAAATGAACTGTCTCAGTGTTCTGCAGTTTTCTTGTTTCGATGAAAATTAGTTTCGCTGGATCCGTATACAGAACCTCTTTTATATATTTCCTTTTAGTTAGAATTGCTAGTGGTATTTTTGTATGGACATACACTTTAGCTATGTACTTTAGATATGCTAATCCTTTAGGTAATATCTCTTTACATGGATTTCATGATGCTCATCTTACTAAGTTCATATCATTCAGATTAACATAAAAAAAATAACTCCGATTATTTACTTTCAAATTTATAAATAATATTCCACAATTTATGTATTAGAAAACGTTGTGTGTGTGTGTTTTCCACTGCAAGAGCAAATTCTGGTATTTCACTTCTTATGTTTAAAAATTTTACCTTTGTGAGGTATTGAATCAAAACTAACCCCCCTGGTTTAAATAAATCACCGCTTGAAGAAGAAAAAGCGTCTTAAGCAAATGAGCGGCGCTTTTCTACTAGACGGGAATCTCCGTGGGTAGCGTACACGCTTAACAGTGAGAGAGAAAACACTACGAGGCGAGGTCGGACGGAGGTGAGCGGCGAACAAAAAAAAATTGGAGTGAAGATCGCTTTGTCGTACAGCAGCCAGACATCATCAAGTTTACCGAAAGCGTTTTGAAGTTAGCTATCGTTCCAGCTACCTGGTGACAAAGTAAAGACAGAAATGTTAGTGTGGTGTATGGACAAGCAGTGGCGTGGCTGAATTCTTGTAGGATTTTCGTAATATAACTGGATTAACACACGCGATAGATAATTCCCCGTTGCCTGCTAGCAATTGAGTACCGTATTTATGTAGTCTAATTGTGTTGTAATAAATAGTTTAGTGTAGAAAACCTTGTCGGATATAGTTAATGGTAAGTTCATTGTTTAGTATATACATTACTTTAAGGGTAAAGGAAACAGTGAACTTCACAAGGTGATAGCAAACTCGCGAATCATCACCATGTCTCTTGAGCGTTGCGTGTCAACTGTTTTTGCAAGTGGAACTGCATTTATATAACAGGCTAGGAAAATTCTTGCTTGTGATGTAAACGTAAGTCGAAGATGGAATTAATTAACCCACACCGTCAGAAAACGCTAACAAGAAGAGAACTAGACAAGAAAGAGCCCATCAGACAGGGCCTTTTTATCGCATGGACAAATCGGGACTTTGCCCAGGACTCCCTGATGCTAGGGGCCCCCAAAACCCCCTTGGTATATTCACCTAGTACTTCTAATAGTATGTATAGCCCATGGATAGTTCTTGTTTTTATAAATGTTCGTAATGGGGGGCCCCTAAATAGCATCCGCCCAGGGGCCCCCAGCGTTCATAATCGGTCCCTGCCAACAGACCATAAAAACGGTTATTTCAAGCTTCCGAAGTGATGAATGCAGAAAATTTGCTGAAATTTCGTTTATAGCCTGGCTCCTTTCCCCTAGCAGTCGTTATTCGGAGACTAAGGAAGACCCCAAACGATAAATAATATTCCACAATTTGTGTTTAGAGAATGTTGTTTGGGTGTTTTATATTGCAAGAACAACTCAAGTACTTATCGACTGATTAAAAATTTGTTTCGCTGGATCCGTGTACAGAACCTCTTTTATAGATTTCCTTTCAGTTAGTTCCTTTCAGTCAGTTCCTATCAGTTTCTTTCAGTTCCCTTCAATGTCATTTTGTATTGACTTTTGCTATGTATTACTTTAGATACGCTAATTCTTTAGGTAATATCTCTTTACATGAATTTCATGGTGATCATCTTATTAAGTTCATATCATTCAGATTAACATAAGAAATAACTCCGATTATTTGCTTTCTATTTTATAAATAATATTCCACAATTTGTGCATTAGAAAACGTTGTGTGTGTGTTTTCCATTGCGAGAACAAATTCTGGTATTTCACTTCTTATGATTAAAAATTCAACCTTCTACAGTATTTTGGTCTATAATCTACAGATTATAAGTAAAAAACCTAATCTATTAAAATAGATTACTCTCATCACAGCTAGGAGAAACTCCTTAGAAAATACAAATTACAGAAGAAATACAAAATGACTGGCAAATGCTTTTTACAACACAGTCGAGGGACGTGGAATCATTATTAAAAAATGCTAAATGAACTGTCTCAATGTTCTGACAGGTTGCTTATTTCGATGATAAAAGATCATAAACAAGAGCTACCAAGGAACAATTGAGTACTAGCCGGCGGTCATTTGAAATTTCGGTTATCCAACTTAATATAAAAATTAAATGTATCCTTGTAAAATGCTAGACCAAGGAGCTTATCCAGAACGCTTTTAGAATATGAGGAAGTGGAGTGATAAGAATTCTTATCATGGGAAGAGAATTCTTATCATTCAGTCATAAGAATATCCCATCGATGTTAGGACATTCAGGTTCAAATTTTGGTCTTGGGAAAATTCGAAAAAAAAATATTGATGAGGTGTCCTGTATGCTCAAAGTGAATCCCAGTTTGTTCAGTAATAAAGCATTGATAGCACTGTCCTAGACGGAAAAGTTCATCGATTATAAGGTTATTTCAGCAAAATCCATAGGGTTGACCTTATAACGAGGTAAGTCTGTTAACAGACTATAAATTTATATAAATGCACGCAGAGGAAATAAGGAACAATGTATGTCTAACTTATTATGCATACAGACTTACTCACAATCAAATAAAATGTTATATATAACAGATTTTTGTTTGTTTGTTTTTTCAAAATCTAGAATAACCAAAACTGCCTAATACATATTCGTAACCGTAATTTGGGATATAAAAATATTCAGTAATACAATGTACTATTTAAATTAATTTACGGTGTCAATAAACTACTATTAAATTGTAAGAATCCGCAAACTGAACGGAGAAAAGTCAAGTTTTTATAGCTCACACATACACTAGAGGTCTATAAACATTTCTAGAGCAAAGAATTCGGCCAAGATTTCGAATTTCTTTCGGAGAGTGGCCGAGCGATTATCCACAGCGGGGGAGGCTATCATTGGAGATGAGCCGCGGTCAAGAGCTCTCATTCCGCCTCACTGGACACTCGCCTGACCCCTTGGGAGTTCATCAAATTTCCACCTTCAGCCGCTTCTCCTGGCGTAGGGTTTTTTATTATTTGTTTTTACTCCAACGACCCTAATCGACGGGTATGGTTCTCTTTTAGGTTCAAAAACGTGGATGATCGGAAGAATAAAGGAGAAGTTTGAGAAGAAATATTTATAAGCTGGAGGCAGCCTCATCTAGTTGGTTTATAGGTGAATGAATCATTCCGGGCACAGAGAATTGACATTAGAAAAAAAAACCTGACTCAATAATTCAACCACGAAACTAATTTTTACACATGAGTTGATAAGTGGTTTTTTAAGGTTGTCTATTGTATGTAAGGAAACAAATCCATGTGAGAAGTACGTATAATTCCTTAAGCAATGTTAAAATGTCCCGGGTGAAAATCCTTTATTAAAAATCGCTATTAAACTGTAGTCAAAAATGTTTAAGGGTTAATTTAGTTTGTCTATTGTACATAAGGAAACAAATCCATATGATAAGTACATATAATTCCTTAAGCTATATTAAAATGTCCCGGGTGAAAATCCTTTATTAAAAATCGCTATTAAACTGTAGTCAAAAATGTTTAAGGGTTAATTTAGTTTGTCTATTGTACATAAGGAAACAAATCCATATTATAAGTACATATAATTCCTTAAGCTATATTAAAATGTCCCGGGTGAAAATCCTTTATTAAAAATCGCTATTAAACTGTAGTCAAAAATGTTTAAGGATTAATTAAGTTTGTCTATTGTACATAAGAAAACAAATCCATATGATAAGTACATATAATTCCTTAAGCTATATTAAAATGTCCCGGGTGAAAATCCTTTATTAAAAATCGCTATTAAACTGTAGTCAAAAATGTTTAAGGGTTAATTTAGTTTGTCTATTGTACATAAGGAAACAAATCCATATGATAAGTACATATAATTCCTTAAGCTATATTAAAATGTCCCGGGTGAAAATTCTTTATTGAAAATCGCTATTAAACTGTAGTCAAAAATGTTTAAGGGTTAATTTAGTTTGTCTATTGTACATAAGGAAACAAATCTATATGATAAGTACATATAATTCCTTAAGCTATATTAAAATGTCCCGGGTGAAAATCCTTTATTAAAAATCGCTATTAAACTGTAGTCCAAATTAATATATGGGTTAATTTCTATTACAGATAAATATTCATAAATTAAACTTATGATTGAGTTAAATAAGCAAATGTTGTATAAAATGTTACATTTGCACACATCCAAATACTATTTGTTCTTTGTTTTGAGCTGGAAGAAAACATGTAACTGCTCTTTATGTAATTATCTAGCTACATTTTTCTTCTTTGGACGTTTTCGATGCCATAGAAATTTGACTTGAGTTTCAGTCTGATCGCATCAGGGAATATATTGATATATTTTGCATCATACGTTTCATTTTTTCATTTTCTCTTATCTATGGGGCTTTTTGTTGCATTCTGTCAGAAGATATTTCATTTTACTGCTATATAAAGTCAATATCATTGCTTTACCCTAATTATATATAACTAATAGAAAACTACAGGAAACTTTTTGTCATATACGATTAAGTACACTTGCCTGGGACTATGGAAATCAATAAAAGGAATAAGCACATCAAAATGGAAAAATTAGAAGTATTTCTCAAAATATGTTGAATATTGGATTTTACATAGAAAGAAATTGTATTCAATGCTCTGATCAATTGTAGATGAAAAATGGGTGAGGGAAAAACCATAATTGTACTGTCGGAGTCTACTATGTGCCTCTTTGAAGTAGAAATAACAAAAAAGATGGAAAAAACTGTTGCACTGAAACAAAGATAAGTAGTATCAGTAATACAACCAGATTCTTCTTTTGCAATGTAAGTAATATATTATTTTTTTAAAAATTGCACTTACTATGCACCATCTGTATTTTTTGAACCATTTTTCTAGTGCAAAGGTTGTGAATTAAATAGTCACATGATCTCAACAGTTTTTAATGAATTTCAGAAAATAACATGAGATTATTGAAAGATCTGTTTGTATTCTAAAACAAGTACATTTCTTAACCTGTGAATTACGAACAGTGAGATGATCTCCAAAAGGTGATCCATGCGTCAAGAGATATTCGCTTCCATTGAGTTTATCTACACGCGGCGAAAGCTTGCGAATTAAATACTGATATGACTCAACAGTTATCCATACTTCAAGAGATTTTCTTTTTATTTCAGTAAATATCAAAAGAGGTGATAAAAAAATCTACCTGTATTCTGAGAAATAAATTTCTTGACGAATCTAACTAGCGTTGCACTTGTCAATTATAAACAGTGAGATGATCTCAAGAACTAATCCAAGCGTCGAGAGATTTTTCTCTGCTATTTAGTATATCCATTCGTGTCGCCCAGTGGTTAAGTGGTTAAGGCATCAGCCTGCCAGGCCGGGGGAGTGGGTTCGATTCCCGCATAAGACTTCTTGTATTATGGGGAATTCGTCAGTCTTCCGCCTGAAAAAAGGAGCCGTCTAGAAAGGAGAGCTGCAATCCATCGCCGGTGTCATAGTTTATTAATAAAAAATTCTTCTGTGATTGTGTGATTTATGTTTCTATTTCCTTGTATTCATAAGTACACCGGACTGGGATGTGACAGTCGTCAAGCCCCAGAGACCTTAGCCAAACATACATATCCATACGTTTAACTGAACATCGATTAAACACCTGAGAAAAACACTTATAAAGTGGGCTCGAGGAAGCCTATCTGTAACGCTTCGGCTTTAAGTGCTGAAGGGGCTCAGATCGAATCCCGACAAAGGCCGTTAAATACCTCCGTTTCTAGGCCGGGTATGGGCACGTTAAATCCGTAGACCTGAAAATTCCTCTATGAGATCAGAATGGGTGGGAGAGGGTACGTTCCCCTGAGATGTCACCCCTGGGGGTGGTCGGTAAAAATTGCGGTGGCATCTGGCTACATCGGACTCCGACCTTTATGGTGCCATTATAAACCGTAGCCACACACCCCTAAGCCAGCTACCCTACATGGACCCTGTCTGAAATAAATTTCGGCCACGATGCATTAGAAACAACAACTTATAAAGTCCTTTAAACATATTTACCAACATGTTTCCGCCAGAAAAATAATTATACAAATAATGCCCCTGACCAGACTTTGTAGGGAGAAAAAGTCAGTTACTGCATATATGGATTTCAGTTTTTATTTCATGACCACGGAAGCGTATCAGAGTATGGTTAATAAACATTTCTCATCCATTTAAGCAATCTCCCCTAACAATAAGAAAGGAGCAACAAGATTTCCGTGTAGAAAATAAAATAAAGAACTCACAAACTCTTGATTAATGTCCTGTCAAAACAAATACTTTTTTTTCGCAGATATATTACACATCAAATATGAGTGAGAAGTCCCAGTGAGTAATGATTTACTTTACCTTTGCAGTCAGCAAACTGTTAATAATCGTAGACCGAATTTCATTGTCGAGGGAACATGAAGAGGATTTTTACTGACTTTGCTAATTTTTTTTTTCGATTTATGAAAATGTGTTTCTCGTGAGGTAAAGGGCTATTACATTTATTTTGTATTATATATTTTTGCAAAGTTTTTCCTGACAATTTTAGCTTATTGTTTGAATAGAAAATGCATTTATATGGAAACCAGAAGATCTTAATTTAATTTAAATTAAGACGCAGTTGGAAGATATGTAAAGGTCCTTTCATGGTAGGACTTCTTTCAGTTTTTTTTATCAGAAAATCGTCTCGTTTAGAAGTTAAAGTGAAAGACTAAATTTTGTACTCCTACTATAATATGAAGGCCTTATTTGAATAGTGGTCCAAATCTATTCTTGTTCCTTTTGAGATACAGAGCTTTAAAGTCTAATGAATGCTGAGAAATGACTGCTGAAGTCCGGTTTGTAATGCCCTCTGTCGTCAGCAGAAATAAGCTACAGGTGTTCCAGTTTAAAAATAAGATAGAAAAGACTTGTATGAACATGAAAGTGAGGCTAACTCCATTTTTTTAGAAGTAGAGTTGGACCACTATTCAAATAAGGCCTTCATATTTACTTTCACAAAATTTAGATGTTAATTCCTCCCATAATTAGCCTGCTCCCATAATGGCATTAATTTTTCCTTTAGTTTTCTCAGAAATACCTTTTAAATTCGCAGGTACACCGTTTAAATACTAATAAATGTCCGTCTTGTCGATTCGAATTATTCTTATATTGCGCTCAACTTAAGTCGAACAAAAATTATTCCTTTGGAATCTAGGTGATCATCCTTTGTAGGTACAGGTTAAGCTAAATTAATTCCTTTATGCTAAATGTTGAGATATAAAGTAGGGTATTTTTGGCATCAGTTTAGATTTTGGCATTTTTTAATTCAATTCGTTAAAAGCTGAATATAACATTAAAGATAAGGCTGCAACGAATCCAAATGTGTTATCGTTTTTAAGTACAGTTTGTCCGGGCTAAAGGTATCCAAAAGTCATGACTTATTTTTACGGAACTACCCATTAGAATTTTCAAAAAAATTATTTAAATAGAAAGAACATCTCCACAAGTTTTAATATCAATCATATATTTCGATCATAGCTTCATAGATTTCGATGTGTGCACCTTTTGTAGCACGAGTAACGTCTAAATTGTAATCCAGTTCTCTCCAAGTGTTCCGTAGCATACCAGGCGTTATTCGACTTTTTTGCTTGGGGATACATTAAATCCGTTGTGTACTACACAAAAAATTAAACTGTGGATGAGTTGAAGAAGCGTATCATTCAAACAATTCGTGTAATAACTCCTGATATGCGACGAAACACTCGGAGAGAACTGGATTACAATTTAGACGTTTGTCGTGCTACAAAAGGTGTACACATCGAAATCTATGATATTATGATCGAAATATATGATTGATATTAAAACTTGGTGAGATTTTTTTTATTTAAATAATTTTTTTAATTCTAATGGATAGTTCCGGAAAAATATACCATAACTTTTGGATACTTTTATCGGACACCCTGTATTTTAAGTTTTTTTTTAAAGTTGCTTGAAATTTATGCTTTTGCTTGAGGAGTGGGGATTCGTGAAGACATCATCTGGTAATAAATCTTTCTCTCCCCATGTACATGTCGCTAGTGTTATTCGGGGGTGTAACATATAAATTTATAAACATTACTGTGTTATGGTGTGTTTTAAGGATGATTCTCTTACCAGAAGAAGAATTAATCCTTACATCATAGACAGGTTTGAAAATTACTAAATTAAATCGCAAAGAAATTATTTATAAAGAAACTCATTTTCATCCTCTTTTTATATTTCGGTAAAAGCATAAGAGAACGCCGAGAGATTTTTTTTAAAGTACATTACCCACCCCGGCAAGAAAAGTGACACAAGTCAAAAAATGGCACTTTTGAGGTTATTTCATTGAAAAATATGTATGAAGTGTCCCATCGTGAACGAAAAGCGACTCATCTCCGTCTCGCAATTTGTCCACCTGAGGGCAGTTGTATCAGTTTTATTGTAAGGCTAGTTCAAGCCGTATAGTATTCTTTAAGTTGATTTTTCTCTAATGCTCCACTTTTGAGTTTTGTCACTTTTATTGCCAGGATGCGATTATTCTTTTTCTATTATAAAAGCATACATTTCGTAAAATTTAACGTAAAATTTCTTATTTTTTTGAAATGTGGTTTATCAAGCCCTATACTACATTGACAACGCTGGTAGTACTTTGTAGAGAATTTCTTGTTGCATTAGAGCTATTTCATACACTGATATACGGTTATTGTTCTTTTTCACTGCAAGTGATTCATGGCTAACAGAAAAATTGCGCAAAACGCACACAGGAACAACTTCCTTAAAATCCACAATATACTCAATTTTACTTTAATTATATCGTGGATTTTAGGTAGTTGTGTGTTCCTGTTTGAAAATGATTCAGTTGAAAAAAAGGAGGCAAAAGAAAAGGAATTTCGCGAACAGGATATGTTGCCGAATGGCTCAGAATGATTTTGTTTTGAAGTATTAACGCCTTTAAAATGTTTAGATCTTTGCGTTGATGCTACGCAATTGTTTCTTCTACTAACTGTCACAGCTTTCAACAATAGTCTCAACAACAGTTAAGGATTCTCGGTTTTTAAACATCATACTGTGAAACCTCTTTTGGTTAAAACTCTTTTGTACTCTTTTGTATATTTCTAATATGAAATTATCAAGTATGAACAAACATGATTATCATTTCAAATATGCAATTCAGCTATTACATATAATAAATTTTAAAAAGTGAGATGTCATACTGCAACAATTCGATCTATTATTTAACTTATTTTTACCTTATCAATATGAGCTACATTTAATCTAATACACTTTATAATCATTATGATCTATGTATTGATAAGTTTTAAGAAAAATTTCATGAATAATTAAAGCTAGCATAGCATATTAATAGACATATTTTAATAATAACAGATTTTGTAACAAAAGTATAACAATAATGCACAAGTGCAGAACAATAAACCTAAGTATCCGTAATTTCAAAGCAACAAAATGATCTTCCCCTTTCCTTATATTGTTCGGGTGGGGAAAATTTAAAAAGAAATGTCTAATTCTATAAAAGATGTGGGCCGTAAACCTAAGCATACCTCTTGTTCAGTATCATTCTTTCAAGTCTAGAAATAGACGTTCATTACATTCAAATTTTATCAAATAGATAACACACTTCAGATTATTGCCTCAACTTTCTTATAGGGAATAAAACAAACCAAAGTTATTCCCCCAATTTAACAATAGCTAAAGACTATTAAAAATGAAAGAAATCGTGAGTATTGGGAGGATAAATACCGCTTTTGATAAGGCTTCGCCTTCATTCACGACACCAAAGGTCGTTAATGAAATTCCTTTTAGGGAACGCTGTAGCATTTCCTAAATGGAAGCGGTGTTGTTATCTAGACATTGCATTTTAATTATCAGTGGATTCATTTATATAGGAAACGCCGGAGTAAGAGAGATAGAAAAGGCTAGTGGAATGACAGGTCACAGGTAATTCGGGAGTGTCTGTATTGGTGGAGGAACTTGAAGATTATATTCGAAAAGGACCTACTTATGCTAGTCACAAGAGTTAAAGACCTGTAAGGTGTTATGCTGCAGTTTTTTGTTTGCTAACAAATTTTTTTTCGTTCGATTCCCTATCTGTTGAACTACATTCGCCAATTCTCCAATAGCATTTCACTCCTGCCTCTGTTGCCTCCAATGCATGACACAAAGGATTCGTATTAAAACTCCTTATATATGGGACGTCGCAACGTTTTTAAATGTACGCAGGGATGTCATCTTGAGATTACATTTAAACAATCAGTGGACTGTACTTACCATGGAAACACCAGACTATGGGAGTTGTAATTGGTCAGCGAGATGAGGAGTCGTGGTTTACTAGGGAGATCCTATGGACAAACATCAGTTACACTCGAAAAGTTGAAGAGATATTAAGGGTAAGAGGAAAAACAGGTAAGATGACATTTGCACAACGCAAACTACTTATACGAACCTGCCCCAGGTTCTTTCATAGGTGAAAGAGTATTACAACTTGTATTTAAGGTTTAGTAACATTGGTTCACTTGGTGGGTGAACCCATAATTAAGCGCCAACAGATATGTATGGGAAGTATCCTCAGGATCTTTTCTGTGTCTGTTGCATTGAAAAAAGTAATAATAAAAAAATTTACATAAATTAGAACATAAAGGCTGGGAAAAAAACTAATCTAATGTGTTTCATAAATATCTAAAAAACCACGATAAATGAAATTGAGACACTCTCGGAAAACATAGTATATTAAAGAGAAACAAATTTACTGATAATTTGTAAACTGGTTGGTATGACATAACAATACTGCTGTCTACCAAGTCGTAGAAGTTGAAACACTGTGGAGTTAAGAAAAATCTCCTAACACTGATTGTTATTGGCAATTTCTAACATTGAAAACACCTATGAAAACAAGAAACTTATTAATATACATACATATCTTATTCCATATAAAAATGTTAAAATATCTAAACCACTTTCAAGAAATTTACCCATTCAAGAATTTCTGCTTTCAAAAAAATTTCAAGTTTTCTAAATCCAAATTCCCGAACATCCAAAGTATTTCTGATAAAGCATTTTTTTTTTAATTTTTCAATATTTGCGTACACATATAATGAGATATCTCAAGGGCGGTCCCCGTGATATATCATTTTGTAAATGGTATACATTAAATCCATTTCTGTTTCTCATACACCTCGTACTCATAACCTGAATCTATTCACAAAATATTGTAAATAGTTTTGTGTCTAAAGAAGCTTGTAGTTACTAAAACACCAAATAGTCGTCAATAGCTCATGTGAAGTGTTCGCGTTACTTGAAATGAAATTACTTAAAACTACACTTAACGACGCTTAAAAATTAAAGTAACGGTTTAAAAATGCTTATTCATGTTACTCACTGAAAGAACTAATTTATATTTGATTATTTCAGAATGTCATATGTTAAATTCTCAAATAATTCTATATGCAAATAAGTGTTTAATCTAAAGTAGGCCTGCACAATATACGGCCCGCCGGTCATATGCGGCCGCCGATACTCACTCTGTGGCTCGCGAATCCTTAGACGTTTTCTTAGACGTTTATTCATTCTGAGCCTTTCTCATTGTAGTGCAAAATCAGTGACTATGTGAGAAAAAAAGTTTCTCAGTCGTTTGTCTAGTTATTATATAAAAGGAAAAAAATGAGAAGCATTTTTTTGAGAAAACAATTATTATCTGTGCATTGAGGCAAAAACTCACTCCGCAAAACGATCTAAACAGAATATATCAGTACCTAAACAAATACGAATTTCATAACTTAAAACCGTATTGCTTCAGATAAAATATTCAAAACATTTTATCGCACGCGTAAGTAATCCAAAAGTGTGGTTACCATTTTTTCGCATTATTTGACGAAAGATAAAATGTAAAAAAAAAGAAGGATATATTTTTATAAACATTTTTCAACATTTAAAGGATCGTAGCTCACTTGCATTGCTCCAGCACTCATTTATTACTCTTATATGATTCATTCTTTATGCTTAAATTAGGAGATATTTTTAAAAGAGTTTAGAGAATTATATATATATCTTTGAAGCCCGGTATGATGATCTTAAGTCAAAAACAATGATTTTTATATATTTGTTAGTATTGATAAAAAGCAAAGATCTTTTGACTGGTATAAAAGTCTTAATTCTATCAATTTTGTATAGAAAATTACATTTCTTTGGACAAAAGACTCAAGTCGAAATTATATTTCTGTGATTGGCATAAAAGCCAATAACTTGGTATATTTAAATCACTTTTTGCTTAAGTCCTTTTTACCGGTCTTCAATGATATACATACATGCATACATATATATACATACCTACATATATATATATATATATATATATATATATATATATATATATATATATATACAGTAAAATAATATAAACAATTCAACGTGAACAAAAAAAATTAATAAGCGGGCATAGACTGCAGAAAAAATTAACTCAAAACCTACCCTAGCGTTGAAAACTTATAACTTTTCAATAAAAGATTGCGCAGTTGCAGCAAATCCACATATTGAAAATGGACAAATATAACTAAAATAAATAATCCAACAGAGCTAGATAATTATAAAAAGACTACATTCTTCATATAATTATCTAGCTCTGTTGGATTATTTATTTTAGTTATATTTATATATATTTATATATATATATATATATATATATATATATATATATACATACATATGTATGTATGTATGTATGTGTATATGTGCGCTAATGCAGCAAAAGCATAATTATCTGAGGCAGTATCACTATGGTTAGGTTTTTGTGGAAGAGACTATTAACAGAGGTTGGTAAAATAGAAACGTCACAAAATGCTGCATCAACGTGACCATGGAACATGGTATTCAAAGTAATCAAGGTATGTCCAATGCTACGTAATAGATAAAATATATTTGGAACTCAAACATTCTTCATGATATATGGCACTGCTGTTGTTATCTCACTCCAATAAATAATTGTTGAAGTATGCTGATAGGAATCAGTTTTAATAATAACTTACATTTTAAAATGGAATAATTTCCACGTCAAGTTATATCTACATGCATGTACAGGACAGAAGTTATATTTAAAAAATGATTGAATATCAGTTTCACATCTGCAACTGCCTTTGTCACTTCAGTGCTAAGATCAATTACGGGAAGAATCATCGCGGTAACGCGAATAGAAACAAAACGCAGTTATGAACACCTCTTTAACATTCTTCAGGCAGGAACAAATATGGACAAAACTGATAAGTAAGAATTAAATATTGTTAAACTGGCATGCGCCGTGCATCAGATCGACCATCGCCTTCGTTACGCGGCACCGACGGTCATTAATATAAATTCCTTTTATGGGCCGTGGTATAAGCGTCTCGAAAACGGATGCGGAGCTGTTATTTAAGCACCGAGTTTTAATAAACGGCAGACAGTATTTATCGAAAGAACATCTAGCGGAGGAAGACGGAGGGAGGTGTCGGAGTAAATAGAAGAGAAGACGATGATTAGACTATATTTATTCGAAGATTTGAAGATAATATTTTTAACTGCAAAGTGGGAAAAGATGCTTAAACTCTTTTCCGTGACTTTTAATTATCTGATGCAGACATAATGGAGATATATATTTAACAGCATATATAAATATTAATAAGAAAAGTATTGAAGCTGCACAAACGAAAAGATATATGTGCCTATCGGTATCGCGTACTGAAGGTTCTCGAATCAAATCCCGACAAGCGCTGTTAAATATATTCGTGTCCTAAGTTGGATATGGACACGTTAAATCGGTAGACCGGAAAGTCCTTCTATGAGGTATGAGTGGGTAGGGAAGGTACGATCCCTAAAACGTTGCCCCTGGGGGTGTTAGGTGAAAATTATGGCGGCACCTCACCAAGATGGACTCGATGGTCCTTGTGATGCTATTAAAAACCGGAGCCGCACTATGCAGCCCGAAGTCTGTATGAACCTGGTTTGGCACTTCCGGCCAGGGGGCATGAGGAACAACAAGAAGATATCTGTTCCTAATAGATATTTTACCTAAGGTTTATTTAGTGCATGTGTTGGTATGATTTAGCCGGCAGGTTCAGAGCTTAAATACAAGACCAAGTAATGTAAATTACTTTCTGAAGTCTTTGGTGAGCTTTTTGTGGCCTTTCAAGTAATTTTTCATTCACCATTTTCATATTTTCTGAACAATGGTAGAACAATGGTAGAATCATGACACATGGCTGAAGGAAATGGGGAGCAGCTTTTGAGGATCGAAAGGATCCGGAGCAATCGAAGGGGGCAGGGCAGTCCAGGTCACCATCGGCAGACTCATGAGTGGACACATCGGGAACCTTACTTTTATCAATGGGCAGAAAACTTTTCGAAGTTGCACTAAATGTGCTTCAGCACCGGCCTCCCCTGCCCACCTATTAAACTGCGTGGGGCTGTTGCATGAGGACCTATTTACTACGCCTCTTCTCGTGTATGACGTTTTGAGAATCCACGACCTCTTGAACTTGGTCTAGCCTTCGGCCAGACCTTGAGGAATAAGCCACAACACACAACAACAACACATATTTTCTGTAGGCTAGTTTCAAATAGCACACCCCTCCTTCTAAACTATCTTCGTATCTTTGTTAGAATAGAGATGAAATAACAGTTCTCCATCAGATTTCATTTGATAAATTTCGACTACTTTCACTAACGCTATTTTTAACGTGATATCGTAATATCGATTATTGAGCAATTAGTATCTTACATTAAACACAAAACATTAAAACAATAATTTCTGAACTCTTCCATCAGCATGCATGTTAACATTGAAATGCTTATCCTTAAAAGTATGTATTATAAAGTACAATTCTAATACACCTGATAAAGACACTCTGTGAATATATATATATATATATATATATATATATATATATATATATATATATATATATATATATATATATATATATATATATATATATATATATATATATATATATATATATATATATATATATATATATATATATATATATATATATATATATATATATATATATATATATATATATATATAATGGCTTTCATCGCTTGAGTGGGTCCATAAATGAGGACCAAGCATGCTTGGGAACTAACTGTGGGGTTCCCGCGTCAGGTTGACCACCTGACCGAGACATATGCTGTATTGCACACCAAGTCCACGGTCATGAAAGCGGAAATGGGCACCGCAGGCCTTGGTCCATAGAGCTGAAAAACAATTCGGACTGTTGTGCCATGAGATATATATCACCCTATTATACTTTAAATATAAGTTAATTTACGGAACTCGGAATGCATGTACCTCTTTAGATTTTTAGTCATTTTAGAAGCTTTTCGAGAAGCTCTAATTACCAGTAAAACCACATTACTAACCAAATACAAAATTTTAACACCGATCTTGAACTTCGTCTCAGATTTCGTCACTGATTAATCCTAGCTCGTAATCTATATATATAAAACAGTTCCGTAACTGACTCATTCATTCATTCATTCATTCATTCATTCACTGACTGACTGACATACAACGCACAGACCAAACCGCTGGACCTAAAGGGCTGAAATTTTGCATGGCGATTCTTCTTATAGTGTAGGGGTGCACTAAGAGAGATTTTTGAAAAATTCTTCTTAGATTTTTTTAAATTAAATTTTTAAGCTGTTTTTTTACTTTTTTTAAGTTTTCATTTAAAATAATAATTTGAGGGTTATAAAATTTATATCACGAGAAAGATCATAAAAATTCCTTTAAAATGAAATCTTTTTCGAATCTTTACCTTCATTTCCTGATTTTTGGTGAATTTTTAAAGATTAATTTTTAGAATTTAATTTATTAAATGCTGATCACGTGATTTCTTTTTCTGGTACTTTAAATAAATTTATCGTCACGTGCATAAAAACTAAATAGACAAAAAATAATTTTCTTTTTCTTGCTAATGCGGCAGACGATTGGACATTATCCAAAAAAATATTAAAATACTGTAAAAGAAAATTTCTAGAAACTGTACTATATTAACTGTACTATATTCTTTAGTATTCTTTATATTAGATTTAATTTGAATATCTTCTTCTACATTATTTTGTCTATAAAAATATCCCTTACGATTTTTTTATAAATATATATATATTTTACATCAATTATATACATTGATCGTCGTATTTATTATATATATATTGGCATTAATTGCATACATTCACCGATGTTTTTACTTTGAATGTACTCCGTAGCGAAGTGCGGGTTTTCAGCTAGTATTATCATAAAAGGGATAAACTAAATGGGAATTACATTTATGTTGGTACAGATCAATTTGGTCAAATAAACGTTCAAAATATTATTTATGGTAAACCAAGAGAGGGGGAAAGTTACTATGCATGCTACAGAAATGCGGTCATAAACGTCACATCACATTTTCTGGAACTAGCAATTCATTTATCTCCATGTGAGATAGAACTGTTTTTGAAATTAAAAGCCCATGATGTAGAGAAACCCACATGTCAACAACTATCGGGTCAAATAGCATATATTCTAAAGAAGGATCAATAACCGAACATCAAGATTTTCTTCAGGAGAGTTAAAAGGAAATTACCGAATAATTTTCAAACATTTATTTCATAATCTCACTTCATCTCGATACTTCAACGTTGAGCATGCATCATTCTTACAGAAAGCATCGAATTAACCGCTCTAAGCTGCAGCAAATTAAAAATAACCTTTCAGGTTACTTTTCAGAACACCAACTGTCTGGTTAATAACAGCAAAAGCTCTATTCTTTGTACTCTATCTGCCTGGAAATGTATTATTTATAAACGTTTTCAACGTTTCAGTAAAAAAATATTTTTTCGTCACTCTTTCATATCACTTTTCACCATTGTTTATTATTTAAATGCGCTTTTTTCTTCTCTTGCTTGCTTTTGTTTTGTTTTTTAATGCCTCTTCGCTATTTTTTTCTGGTTCCTTAATTTCACATAAAGATTCTTCCACTGTTTTTCTCTCACTTTGTTTTTGCGTTTTTAAGGGTTTCTCTCTTCCCGCTCATTCACAGTTTTTCAGATGTGGGAAGAAGAGACGTCCCTTGGCGAAATACGAAATTTTTAACTGAGGTAATTTCGCTGCTTTGAGAATGAATACTAGTTTAAAATCCCTTGAAATTCTAATCGAGCAACTTTTTTGCTTTCAATAGTGACATTTTAGAATCTTTCTTGATTTCCCCGAGTTTTGGGGCTATAATTTTTTTCTCTCTTTTAAACAACATTTGAGGAAAAAAGTGCTGAAAATAAAATATACCACGAAGACAGAAATACACGTTTGTATAAATGTAGCCAAATTTTTGTGATATAAAACAATAGTTATTCAAGGATGCCATTCATGGTATATTGCCCCTGTTGATACTGTAGCGTCATGAAAGTACGTGATTATTTTTCCCCACGACCTCACAGGGTGCACGAACACAACTGCGTGATTATCGGAATACCCTTTTCCAGTTCCCATCGTTTTGAACACGTGTGTGGATTCCGAGCGGATTAAAAAAACGGTACCAGAAAATGGGCCGTTTCTATTCCCACTGATTGTGGGAATAGCGCAGTGGCTAATTCCACCACCTTTTGCAAACATCTAATACGTAAGATATATGATGCTGCCTTCTATATCCAGAAATTTGAACGATTTGTATAATGTAATATATATGTATATATGTATATATATATATATATATATATATATATATATATATATATATATATATATATATATATATATATATATATATATATATATATATATATATATATATATATATGTGTGTGTGTGTGTGTGTGTGTGTGTGTGTGTATATATATATACATACATATATATGTGTATATATGTGTATATATATGTATATTTATATATATAATATATATATATATATACATATATATTACATTATACAAATCGTTCAAATTTCTGGATATAGATGGTAGCATCATAGATCTTACGTATTAGATGTTCGGAAAAGGTGGTGGGGATAGCCACTGCGCAGAAAATGCAGCCAGAATTTTAGCCTGAACGTTAAACCCAGGCATATCGGTTTCCCGTACAGGATGTGGGAATATCTGTTTTGAAAAACAGAAGCGTCGCCCATTGCCTCGTAAAACTGTCTTTCTTAGAAATAGCTCAAAGCGAGTTTGATACTGGAGCGCAATAAATATGGCCGAAATATTCGTCGATGAAAAGAACTGTCACCCGCTAATCTGCCGGACCCCGCGCAGGTAAACAGTCGCCTTCTGGGGAATCTCTAGAAAGACGCCCGCCACTGGCGAAGACTTCAAGCAGAGTATAAGGTAAATGCACCTATAATGGGCCATGTCCCTATAATGGGCCGCCCTTTAGAAATGTTGAGAAATTAAGGGCCTATTGTTACCGAAGGCAGTAGAAGGGGTGAGGGTCATTGGCCGTGGCCCGGCCAATGACCCTCACCCCTTATAGGGGCGTTTTAAGTCCCCCTTATAGGGACATGGCCCATTATAGGTGCATTTACCTTATATGCGAGACTGTTATTTTCAAGAGATCCCCCCCCCCCCCTTGTAACGGCCAGACGATGCAGTCGTGTTTTTTAAGCTCCTGTGGAAGACTAACTTGGTCTCGGAGCGTGCTGTTAATTCTGCACTTCAGTTAAAATTCATTTAATTATGTTGCACTTGTTTAATGTTAATTTTCTTTGTTATTAAATATTTGTTTTAAGATATGGCCTTATCATTCACAACTCGGACTCTTGTTTTCCTTGGACACGAATTTAGTAATTTAAAAAAAGCCTCAGAGATTAACCTACTACGGCGCCACAATACTTTTATAGCCACCGACGCAGATGCAAAGCTCTCGCATTTAGAAATTGCGATTTAATACGCGATGAGCGGCCTGTATTTAATGGGGAAATATCTAGTAGTGAAAGTCGTAAGAGGTTAAAGGAGCACAGAAAGTCACGGAGATTTGGAAGTTTATTAAAGCCTTTTGGTCCTTTGGTCGGTTGGTTTGGAGCTCTATCGCCGTCTTAAAAAGGCTTTTGGAGATTATATTGGATGGTGACGCGGAAAGTCTAAATTGGAAGATAGATATTCATATGGAATGTGTATACGCTAATCAGCATAATATATTGGTGTTACAAAAATAAGAGAACTTAATGTTATAAGTAGATAAACCCGAAAATAACTGAAGCAAAAAGTATTAACATATCATGCATCGTTAAATTCATAATCCTCTTAAAATTGCAATAAGTTGGGATAAAAGGCATTAAAAATGAGATGTATTCACACTGCTTGTAATTAATATTAGGACATAACAGTAATCACGGTATGGTTAGTTATATCAATTAGAAAAGCAACCATCTCGAGCTGAGGCAGTTTGTAAAAAAACCTTGGTCCTCCCAGAAAAAAATTAACAAAGCCTTTTTCCTTATTTCTGAGGTTGATGAAAAAATATATCATGTGTCTTGGTTAATTTTACTTAGTGTAATATTTTTATGACTGTTTCTCCGTTAACTTAACATCGTAGTAAACGAAAATTTCTTACAATTATCTTTCGAATGTCGGGCTTCACCTGGTATTTTAAATCACTCCCTGAAAAGTTAAATAGTAAATTCTTTTAACGATTTAAGATCACATACTCAATCAAGGACCATTCCGAACAGGAATATAACTTTCATTTAACTCTACAGAAAAATCGCTCAAATCTTCCTCAATTTCTAGAAAACCATTTGCAAAATTTACAAACTTCAGACTTCAGGAGATGTTTTTGGTACATTTGCAAATGCAACAGAAGATTTCTTATCATTAGGGGGAAATTTATGTTTGTTAATCTTTGAACTCCCCCGCGCAGTTCAGTATGAATTTGATCTGATAACTGTTGAAGTCATCAAACAAAGGCTAACGAAATATTTTAAAGACAAAAATATGAATTTTACACAAAGGAGCATTCAGTGCCTCATGACCAATATACTATTATCCTACTACACCTCTCCAGTTTGCACAAAACAGATGGAATATACAGAAAAAAATCTGTTGTACAGTTCTGGATAAAGTTTTCAGTTTTTCATGGGTATTCGTTTAAAATATTTTAATTTCACTAATTTTAACGTATCATCAGTTACATGTAATTCATTTTACTTCAGAATCGGTTACTGTTTTAAAGGTAAAAAAAAGGTAAATCTTTAAAATATTTTAAGGTTTGCCTCAGTTGACGACAAGCAAAATTACTCTTTCCTTTCGTATCTGAAGCAACTGACTTGTACCTAATATTTCCATGAGCTCAAAACCAGATGATGGCCGAATGGCTAGGGCGCTGGCACTCGGTAGCTGATTCTGGGGGGTCGAGTCCCACTGTTGGCATGGATGTTTGTAGCCGTTCGGAATCGGCACTAAGCAATACGTCCCGGTCTAATTAGCCCTCGTGTAGCAAAAAATTACCGCAGTGCTCCAAAATAAAGCAAAACCAAATCTAAGAGCTCAAGCAAGGCAGCAAACCTCTACAACCAGTTAAAAAATTCGACATTTAAGGCTGCTGTGTACTAATCCTATTGGATTCGCTCACCTCAATGTTAACCTATGAAGAAAATTTCTTTACTATTTACGGCGACGAAAATGCTGATAATCCAATAAAAATGACATTTTCAGACAGCCTGAACTTTTCTGCACTTTGCAATAGGTTTCATTTTATAAATTTCGTCTACCAAAGGAATTTAGGATCGTTCAAAATACAATATACTAGATTTTTCCCCCGACTAATATAAATTTAAAAATATTATTTGCATTTTTTTAAAAAAGCGAAAAATGCCCCAAAGTGTAAAATTTCTTTCTCTATTACGGAGTATAATTTTAAAAAATCTTTCAATCCAAGTCGGCAATCCTTAGACACATTTCTCCATGGTTTAACATTGGAGTGAGCGAATCCAATAGGGTTAGTACGCAGTAGCCTTAAGAATGCGTGCTCATTCTCCTGAATGTAGAAAGTATGTAGAAAGGGAAATTCGAATAGTATTGAACCGAATCAGTAGATTGTGACTGAAGTAGAAGCTAAGTGATTATAGTATGGGCTTTCTTCGATGCGACTAGTTTTATTTCGCTCTAGTAATCTTATACTATAATACAAACTGGCATATTAAAAAGGTGTTTTAAGTCATCATCAACGGACCGGTATTGATTTTGCAAAGAGCTTGCATGATCTGGAGTTGACGTACCAACTGAGCCCCTAGTCACATTGTATATAAGTAAAGGAGTGCATGTTTGAAGAGTTAAAAAGGGAGTTTACATAAAAAATAAATGCATATTTAAAAAAACTTATTGAAAATCAACAACCAGAAATTAATTTCTTGAAAATTTCGCAGTACTGTAAATTTTCGCAGTTATTTGTACAGACATTAAAATACAGACATGTACTGTAAATATTACATGTCTGTATTTTAATTCAGTTGTCGGTACATTCTATTACGGAAATGTATTTAAGGGAGATATGCGCAAAATCATGAAGAGCTATGTATGGAGAAAATTTCTCCTTGGGACATCTTGGAAAACAGCGAAAGACATCACACAACCATAACATCTGTTGCAAAAGGATTCAAAGGCATATCTGCCTACCTAATCCTCATCTAATGATATTTCATTTACTGTAATGATATAATGAAGAGGAAAAATAGGTATTTGTTACATGAGTGCTTCACTACATGGTGCACCATAATCTTACACATGATGTACTAGCTGAATACCCGTGCTTCGCTACGGAATGTTTCAAATTAAATACAATGGTCAATGTATGCAATTAATGCAAATATATATATATATATATATATATATATATATATATATATATATATTTATAAAAAGTCGTAACGGTAATTTTTAATACAACGGTCAATGTATGCAATTAACGCCAAAAAAAACAAAAACAATATATTTATAATAAATACAACGGCCAATATACGGCAACTAATACCAATATATATATATATATATATATAAAATCCTTACGGATATTTTTATAGACAAAATAATGTAGAATAAAATATTCAAATTAAATATAACGGTCAATGTATGCAATTAATTTGTATGTTAAATATCCATAAAACATACTAATTTCAATCACATTCTTAAAAATCTTCCATCTCAATTAGTCTAGTGGTTAAATTTTATCTTTTACCGTATTTTAATAATTTTTTTTGTCAATTTATTTCGTTGTTATGCTCGTGACGCAAAATTAATTTGGAGTATCACAAAAAGAAAAGAAACCCCGTGATCAGCATTTAATAAATTAAATTCTAAAAATTAATCTTTAAAAATTCACCAAAAATCAGAAAATGGAGGTAAAGATTCGAAAAAGGTTTCATTTTAAAGGAATTGTTATGATCGTTCTCATGATATCAACTTTATAACCCTCATATTATTATTTTATATGCAAACATTAAAGAATATTTCAAAAACAGTTCAAAAAGTTAATTTTAAAAAATCTAAGAAATTTTCGAAAATATTTCTTAGTCCACCCCTACACTATAACAAGAATCGCCATGCAAAATGTCAACCCTTTAGGTTCTGAGGTTTGGTCTGTGTGTTATCTGTCAGTCAGTCAGTCAGTCAGTTACGGAACTGTTTTATATACATAGATGATAACATTTCTGATAACCTTCAGACTTTAATTGAAAGCAAGAGGTCTGTCATTCATAATTTGCTGACTTGAAATTGCCTTAACACTTTCCTTATATAATGTACTATATAGTATGAATCCAAAATAGCATTAATACTGCCCCCGAGAATGTCATTTTCGTCATCTATAAGCGCAACACCCCCCGCATTACCCGGGCGGTTAATGAACAATGCGCCATCCATTTTGTGTCCATTTCCCGAAAATTCATCAAGCACGCTCTGCCGGTAATAGAGACATAAACCTGCCCTACAAATAGCGCGAAGAAGAGGGGAGAGGGGTGCTGACAAATGTCCTGTCAAAGCGCATAACATTTTTCTTACATATCTGACGTCGCCGTAAATCGTGGTGAGAAATGATACACTCCCGTCCATTAAAGTCAATAAATATGTAATTTTTAGGTGTTTCGAAGATCTGAAAGAGATTGATTCTAACTTAACTTGTACTTCAGAAATACAAAAAAAAAACTAAAGAATCTGTGTCAAATATCAATAAAACATAAACTATAAACTTTTAAAAAGAAATAGATGAGATATAAATAATGGGTCACTTTGAAAAAGTCAATAATTTTATGTATTGGCACATCTAAATATATCACACTCCCATAAAAATATGGCATATCCTAAAGGTGTATATACTACAATATCTTGAAAGCTAAAAGAACTAAATTTGACAAACAGACATTTGGTTTGATATACGACTCTTCAAGGCACAATGCATTGAAGGTATATATACTACAATATTATAATTGTTAGAACTTAAAATTGGGAAATACATATTTTGTTGGATATATAATTGTAAAGTTTACTACATTAAAAAGAGCGTATACTACATTATCATAAGTGTTAAAAGAACTTAAATTTGACAAACAGATATTTTTTGAATATATGACCATACGGTTTAATATACTAAAGAGTATGTACTTATTTTTTAAGTCTAAAGTGGAGGCACTTGTCGTTAGACATCTACCTTTTGTTATTCACCGCTATTATACTGGCTACTTTATTATGGGAGCACTTAATAAACGAACCAACATTGCTTCCTATGAGGGGACGACACGGAAACGATCAAGCCTTATTCGGGATTTGAACCCTAGCCTACTGCTTGGCAGCTCAGAACGCTAACCACTACGTATGTATGTAAATATAATAACTGTTAAAATAACTTAAATTCACAGACATATATTTAGTTGAATATATGAGTTAGTTATAATGTATTGTCCAGTATCACTTTAAGTTTAGGGTAATGCTCCGAAATAGTATTGAAAGCTAATTGTATCCGTATATTAAAAGAAGCAAATAATCAAAACAACACAAATGATGGAGTGAAACTAATTTTCGACAAACAAATACACCCACATACACTAATGTCACCCACTTTTAAAATCATTTGATAAATTACTTTTGATTGATAATTATCTTTCGCAATCGAGTAACCCCCCCCCCCCCCACACACACACACACTCTACTTTCTTTTCCTTTGCTGCAAGAATTAAAATTAGGTAATGTTCCCACTTTATAATTTTCTGCGTGCTCTAGTCCACGAAATCCAAGCCTGGCCACCCTGAAACCTCACAAACATGACTTACACTATTTGAAAATCCATTTATAGGGAATATTAATCTACTGATTTTTTGTAAAAAACTCAAAGACAAAACATAGCTTAAGGCTATGCTGTGTACTAACCCTACTGGATTCGGTTACGTCAATATTAACCTATGGAGGAAATTTGTCTACTATTGCCAGCTACATAAATGCTGATAATCCATCAAAAATGGTGTTTTCAGATAGCCTGAGCTTTTCTGCACCTTGCAACAGGATTCATTTTATAAATTTCGTTCACCAAAGGAATTTATAAACGTTTAAAACACACTATACCAGATTTGTTCCCAGAATAACTTAAATTTTAAAACATTATTTTCATTTTTTTGTAAATGAAAAATGCCCCAAGGTTTTAAATTTCTTTCTCTATTACGGAGTAAAATTAAAAAATATATCTATCAATCCAAGTCGGGAATCCTTCGACATGTTTTCTCCTTAGGTTAACATTGAGGTGAGCGAATGCAATAGGGTTAAAACACAGAAGCCTTAAAAAGGCCTCGTTTCCTCACAAGGACCTTCTATTAGTGGCACACACACACAATAAGAATAGACGGAATGATCCAATGATTAGCAAATCGTGAAATTTCTTCCACTATACTGTGTGAGATGCCATGCTAGAGCCGCGGAAGGCAGTCTCATATTTTCCTAATATCTCATATTTTGAAAGGTTAATAATAGGATTTTCTGTTATATTAAGTTGAATCTATAATTTAGAGGTCAATAGAGGGGGAGGGGGTAAATATAACAGTTCAGAGAAGCTTAAACTTTGGATCAAGCACACATTCATGATCGTAAATGGATTGAGAATGATCTCTTTGGCAACACCGAAATCCCACACTACATCCCAAGCGCGTACATATCTAATGGAACAGTGATACTTATGATAGTAAATTTCTGCCTTATTTCCTATGATATATATATATATATATATATATATAAATATATATATGCATGAATCCCTTATTAAGAAGCCAGAAAGACATCTCCCACTTTCGTCCTAAGGAGGGACTTCCTTTGCATTAATTTGGGAGGGTTACTACAGTCGCATATAATCGTCCTTTTTGGCGGTCCGGTCCACATAAAATACCGAAGCCTAATATATATATATATATATATATATATATATATATATATATATATATACATATATATATATATATATATATATATATATATATATGTGTGTGTGTGTTGTAATAACTGTGCCCCAAAGCTTAATGATTGAATTATCTTTTCATTGATATTTAACAGCGCCAACATTATTTTTGAAAAAAGAAACATAGGGTCATTAAACTTTATAGATCTCAAACGGTCGACGCTTCATAGATTTTATTGCAAATTTTATATTATATTTACACTCCTGAGTCAGAACATTTGAAGGAAGGTTGTTCAAACAAAGTAATCTATATTATTAAGCCTATGAGCAAACTTACTGAATATATGACATATATTTCAACATCGTTGTAGGAACGTTTCACTTATAGTCATTTTATAAATGTTTAAGAAAACTTAAAATGAAAGTTCTGTGCAATTTTTTTTTGTTTTGTTTTGAGCATGTTTATATTACAGTTTCTTACAAAATATTTTTCACTTTTTTAATATGTAACTTAAATTCCACTTATGTGTTTGGCGTCTTATGTGTTTGGCTATTCCTGAGTATTTAAGTTCAGCTTGAAACATCTGATTCCATTTAAAACGACTAAAAAAACGCTCAAAATAGACAACACGACATTTTTGTAGAAATTCAAGAAAATTAATATTTGGTCGGAAGTACCGAGAATACACATACCAGAGGACTTTCCTCAAGGAAGAAGAATGTTACAAGTTCGTTAAAAAATGAGATAGTAGCACAGTAGGTTGTAGTAAAGAAGTAGGTACCCCTTGGAACGGTTTGACCAAGTTTCCAAAATTCACCTAAATCACACTGTAGCATATTGAAACGAAACGAGTTCAACCAGCGTGGTATCCGAGTGGTCTAAAATAGCATGCCAGAAGTAACGAAAAACTTAAATTTATTTACACAAAACGTAACAAGTAAGAGGATAGTTCGAGCAAGTTACAACATCACTAGACAGGTGCAAAAGATTTTAACAGCGGCAAAATTCAGTCTTTCAGGGAGCAGAAATCTGCACAGCCGCTCTGGCCCAGATGTTACAGGGGCTCTCTAAAAAATAAACAGAGTCCCGTATATATACCCAGTTTTGAAGTCTTCGTCGGTGGCGGCCAGTTCTTAGAAAATTTCGGATTTCTGAGGGGGAAAACGAGGAATTCCGTGTTCGCTGGCAGTCTTGGATTCGTTGACATTTTTATGAGAACATATTGCTTCTATGACGTCAGAATACTCTGACTGACGACCCCGATGGACATCTTTATGAGGGAGAAGGCGGGGTTTCCAGATTTTACCGGGGAGGATGAAACTGGGGCTTAACCCGCAGAATTTTAGAATGTGGTGGAAACGCATGGGAATGTTTTTAACCTGCAGCTGTAGAAGGGCTTCTTCGCAGATCGTGATAACCGCACGTTACATGCGTGACGTCACAACACTGAAAAACGATGGAAACGGGAACATAGCGGACAACAAAATGACTTGTATAAACAGAATATACAGCCAATTTTAGGCAATTTCACTTTTTTAAGGGCCTCTCTCGGAGGTTAATTTTAGGCTGACAGAAATAAACACTTGACATCTATGTCACTAAAGATATATCCGTTCAATACAAACCTGATATATGTTCTGTAGTCAATCTTATAAATGGAGAAGATAGCTATAACTTCATCGCATCGATCGGCCACGTCAAAAGGGGTACTCACTTCTTTACAAAAGCCCTTTTCTGTAATGATTTCAACATCTTTCTGCATACGAACTTCTCTGTAATAACCGTCGCTTTTTAGTGCGATTTTGGCGAACTTTGAAAACTTCGTGAAACCGCACTATGATGTACCTACTTCTGTACTTTAACCACATCGTGATTCGAATCTTGCAAAAAAAAAAACTAATTTTCATATCAGAGTTTAAGGTTATGGCGCATATGTCAGTCAAAATTTTCGTACCACGTTTCGCAAATTGAATTGGATTGCGAGAAGTCAAATGCAGCTTCTAGTGTCGCAAGTCATCACACGTGTTTTAAAGTAGTAGTTAAACAACAAAATAGAAATATAACATATTCATTATGAATCATTAATAAAATAACTAATAATAAAAATAGAAAGTTAACATTTAACATACCCCAAGAGGTGTTAACAAGAGGAACATATCCTCCAATGTATATCTTTCAAAAAGACCTATACAACATACCTGCAAAAGAAAAAAAATTTAATCATCCTGTATATTGAGTCCTTCTTCGGTAATTTCCAAAACAAAACATTTATGCAGCATAAAAACACAGCTTAGAGACATAACATTTTAATGCATACAGAAGAAAGAATATATAACAATAAGACTAGTGTTGTAGCATCAGTAGTATATATTTAATTATTTGAAATGCATATTGTTTTTTTAGTTCAGTTCAGTTCAATTTTAAAAGCTCTTAGGTTATTCAATCGAATACCCTTTAATGCCCAGTATCAAACTTAGCTATAGTTTAAATAGAAAAAAATAAAATGCTTACGTATAGAGACTAAGATTATAACAGACATATTTTTCGAGAACCTTTTGAAAATCTAACGTAAAATAAAAATAAAAGTTAAAATAAAATATCATATAAAAGACAAAGTATAAGCAGATATCTAAATACTTTCGATTAGATCTTTAACAATCTTTAAAAAGCCCAAGGTAGCCTAGTGGTAGCGCGTTGGTCTTAGGACTGGGGACGCTCCATTCGAATCCTGACAAACACCATTAAATACATTCGTGTCAGGACCAGATATGGACACATTAAATCTGTAGTCCAGAAAGTCCTTCTATGAGGTGAAAGAGGATATGGGGATGTGCTAGCCCCCCTCCCCAGAAGTTGGGAGTGTGTTTATCAACTTGAGGTGGCACCAGGGGATGTTGTTGGATGACCTATACGCTGGCCCCACTGAAAGCAACCAATGATTGTCGCAGTCAAAATACAAATGTCTTCATTGACAAGTGCCCTCCCTGCATTGGAAAACAACAATAACAACACAACCTTTAAAATAATTTCTTGAAGTGTTTAAAAGACTAGTGACCTTTTCTGCCAATTGAATAAGTTTCACTTCAGTAAGTGTCTAAACCGGAGTGTTTTGATAATACATACTAATATGATTTTCACATTAAATCAAAATCTATGATTCATAATAACATTTTTTATCCATTACATTTTTTTATTTACGTTTATTATATTATTGAAGTTGAAATATAATATTTATAATACTAGTGTTTGTGCGATACAGGTAAAAATTTTCGATGGTTGACCAGTTGATTCTGATCAATTTCTTGACCATACTTGCTTTATTTGAATGTTAGTGATACGATATGAAAGACAAAAAACACGACCCCAACTAAATTCATTAAAACATGCGTTTTCTACCATAATCAGATCCCATTCAACCTAACTTTCGAGTTCTTTCATTTACTTCTTACTATCATCAATCTTCGGCAAAGCCGAATGGCATTTAGACAGCTAAAGCAATGCTATATTGCCCATGACTGCGATCAGATTGGGCGAAAATTGCCATTTATCTATCCCATTTATGCGTGATTGCGGTCTGACATTTACGTTTCATCATGCGAATGCAACAAGGAAAAGGGTATGTTTTATTCCTCTGTGACTTAGTTTTATTTGTTTTTCGGGAGCACTTCTATTTTTAAATTTATTAAACAGTTCATATTTAGTACCCAGCCCGTTTTGAACTGATTCTCGTAATAATCGTATACGATAGATATCAGTTAGTATGATTAAGGCCGTCTGCACACGGAGCAACTCAAAAGAAACTGATAACTGACTCCAATCACAAACCAGTCCGTGATGAGTCGTAACCTATGTAATTGAATGGAGCCACGCACACGGCGCAACTGGTTACGAACTCGTCGGATGGGTTTGTAACCGGTTGCGCCGTATGCGTGGCTCCATTCAATTACATAGGTTACGACTCATCACGGACTGGTTTGTGATTGAAGTCAGTTATCAGTTTCTTTTGATTTGCTCCGTGTGCAGACGGCCTAACTTGCTAGTGTCTAGTATAAATAACTTGCATATGGTCAAGTTTATTCCAGTGGTTATATCAGACAACGACGAAAGTCTTACCCAGGACGATTATATAATTAAATTATAAAAGTGCGATTCATTCATTCACTGATGTTATTTCACACTCGTAGCAATATATATTTTAAAGACATTGCTGTGAATATAGATAGATAAAGCCATATTGTATTGAATGATGGACACAAAATGTCACAGTTTTAAAATTATAAACGCTAAAACTCTGATCTTTTTTTATTTGAAATTCAATACAATTAAAAATTAACACCATAGTGACAAATTTATAAATTAAATATAGTATAATTGACCATGAGTCGAAACAAAAGCGGTCAAAGTTCGTTAAATCGGCTAAGTGTTCCAATTATGAGTATTTAAATTAGGTTTCGTTGCTTATTCATCATAAAATTTAGAAAGAAATTAGAGATTAATTACTAATTGCATTGCTGCCATAAGTCGTTCGACAGAAATATTTTTTGTCAGCAGTAAAAATTACGAACAGAGTTAAAACTTCTAATATGATACAATGAAGTGAAAATGAAAAGTAACGTTTTCATGTTTAGAAAAAGTTGTTGAATCAAAAGTATCCTCTGCTGAGCTCAGAGAATTTAGCTATCAAAATAATAGGGAATATTTTGCTCTTAATGAACTTTGAATATCAAAAATTATTTGAATAGTTTAGTTAAAAAAGAAATCTCTCAAAATGAACAGTTATATCGCTAGTTCCTCAAAATAAATATTTGTATTTTATGTTTGATTCTTAACTTCTTTAAAATCCACGAAAATGATGCAATCCAACGAGTAACAGGGCCTCATACAGACCAACAATGTCTTGCGGCACTTTTAGAAAAAGTAACATGGGGGAAGAGTTCCGTATCCTATGCCACTTGTCGCCACCTGGCGTGGCTTCTAAGTTTTCTGCCAATCGCGGAAAACTCAGAAACCGCGCCAAATCGCAGTCATAAAATCCTACCTAAGCGACGCACTTTTCTTGGTGTTACTCAGGCTTCAAACAAAGCAAATTATCAAAGATAGCCCCCAAAAAACAATGAAAAATCAGTGCATATTATATACATGTAGGTATATATATGAAATGTAGGTGCATCTCGGACACGATTCATGCACTTTTGTAGATGTGGCGGATAAAACACTGCAGGTTGGAAAACACATTGATTATCCTTTATTAATGTTGAAGTAAAGTGATGTCAGTTCAGCACACATCGAAGAACATACACGGCACAAAAGAATGACATGACAGTAAGGGCACCGGGACCGGCCGGGGCTTGAGTAAACTTAACATCACGATTGACCCCGTGAAGGTATGATTCAAAACCTTAAGCCTCTGTATGGTCTCTGACTCATCTTCCTTTCCACGTGCTTGTTAGTGGATAGAAGGCTAAAAATGACTTTATCGTGTGTGCGGTTAAGGGATAATTTAGTTCATTTATTCCTTGGTCGCGATTTGGAATAGGGACTGTGCTTTATTGAGGTGAATTTAGAATACGCGGCAAGTAATAATGGTGGGGTGTTAACGTTCCATATATATCTATTTTTTAAATATACCACTGCATACATAGAAATCAAGACAAATTAAAGAACATTTTTAAAAACTATAACTTTAAAAATTACTAAATAAAATAACAAATACGTTAAACTAGAAAAAATAGAAATTTATAATTTACCAGAAGGTCACGTTTTGAATAATCTAGGGTGAAACGGATCTCGGATAGTCTGAATTGCAGCTGCCATTATACCAAAAATGGAAATCCCCAAAAATGCCAAAATCAGAATTTATTTTTCAAAAATCAGAAACCTCCCCCTCTGAATTAACTATGGAAAACCATGTAAAAATAGAAAAATTCAAATGTAACGGATGCATGATCAAAAAAAAAATTGGCTTAGGCAAATATACTTACCAGAAATCCGTCTACAAGCGAAATGGCCGGTAAAAAAAATAATATCAAAATGATATCAAAATAATCACCATGTTCCAAAAACAGCTAGAAAAATCAGCTAAGAAACAACTCAACACAAACGAATGAGAATCCACCGTGTTACAATATTTAACGCCAAAAAATAATCTCCACTTTTCCGGGGTAGGATATGTGATTTCTCTCAACGACATAGGCAGCAGCATTACAATACGAAAATATTAATTCAAAGTTAATATAGTTCGTACATAACCATTGGAATTTTCCTATTATTTTTATCCGCCTCGCTGTCAAATTTAACCAAGACAGCAGTTTTAATCAACTTGATTTCTTCGAAACCTGAGAAAACTGAGAAATTGAACTAATGACGGGTTGTCTCATGTTGATTTACGTTGCGCCACTGAACTAAAAGTGTCATTGAACTTAGAGTTCAACGTGTGTCATAACATTAATATTCATAAAACCATAGTCAATAAATAGACCACCTAAACCCCATGGGTAGAATTTCAATATAAAAAAATAAAAAGTAAATACATTAAAATGTTTATTTTATTAAAAGCATTTTAATAAAACGAACGGAAAGAAAAGAAACAACATAATCTACATGTACAACATTCTATTTTTTTCCTGATAGTTTATCTTTCTGTTGCCATTCGGCAGAATGTAACTCTGAAGTTACTTTTACTTTCTCCGCTGCCATTCGGCAGAAATGTAACTTTATGGTTGTCACGGCAACTACCAGCAGCGTTTCAATACAAAATATTCTACACTAACTAACGTTGCGCCATAGAACAAATGAAAGGATATTTTTTTGCGTGTAATAATACAAACGCACATAAAATGCCAGACAGTAAACAAACAAAACAACCACCAAGACATTATGACATTACTGAAATAATTTGATCCAAAATAAACCTATCACTCTTTTTCACTTATCTATTTCCATCAGACATTTTCTATTATGTACCCAACTCCTTCTCGCTTTCTAATTTCACGAACATTGTTTCCAAGAGGGAAATTTAAATTAATTTCATTTCTGCAAAACCTGTTAAGGCTGCTGTGTACTAACCCTATTGGATTCGCTCACCTCAATGTTAACCTATGCAGAAAATGTGTCTTCTATTGACACCTACATAAATGCTGATAGTCCAATAAAAATAGTATTTTCAAATAGCCTGAACTTTTCTGCACCTTGCAATGGCATTCATTTTATAAATTTCTCTCACCAAAGGAATTTAGGAGCGTTTTAAACACACTATACCAGATATTTTCCCCGAATAATTTAAATTTTTAACTATTATTTGCATATTTTTTAAATGAAAAAATACCCCAAGGTGTAACATTTTTTCTTTATCACGGAGTAGAATTTAAAAAAAATCTTTAAATCAAAGTCGGCAATCCTCCGACACATTTTCTCCATAGGTTAACACTGAGAGGAGTGAATCCAATAGGGTTAGTACACGGTATCCTTAAAAGTGGGTAGTCTAGCGCAGTGCTCCGCAACCTCTGTGCCGTGGCACACTAGTGTGCCGCGAAGTGATCTTGACTGTGCCGCGGAGATTTTATCGATTATAATAATAAAAAAAAATTAACCACCGCATTAGTTAGAAATTTTTCTAAGTATAATATTCCTCTAACTTTTTGCTAATATGTAATTTCTTTCGGTCGAGATTATACACAAAACAAAAACATGTTGTTACCATACATTGTATGTATGCTCGAGCGTCATATTTCTGGATTTCAGTTAAGAAAGAATATCCACAAATTTCTGACAAGGCCATTGAAATTTTGCTCCTTTATTCTACGACATACTTATGCGAAAAAAGTTTTTCGACACTGGTTCTAATAAAAAATGACAAGCGATCATGTTTAAAGGGTCTTGACCATGAACTTCGAGTAGCTCTTTCTAATATAGAGCCAAATATAAAACGTACATATGTTCATCAAAACAAGCTCAAATATCTCATTAATAAATTAGTTATGTTTAAATTATCTTTGAATTATTAGGCCTAAGGAACGACCAAAAAACAAATTTTAATATAAAAATTTAAAGACAATTTTTTTTTACTTGTAAACTATAACTTTATAATTTTTTTCTTGTGTTGGTGTACAATTCAAATTGATTTATATAAAACTTAAATGATTATAATTATCTTGATACATAGAGTTATTCTATTGTGTTTTTTTAATCTAATAAAAACATATACGCATTTATTGTAATTTATGTATTTGCAAGCTTTTTCTTGTGGTGTGCCGCGCAATTATTGAAAAAACGTTGTTGTGCCGTGGAAGATAAAAGGTTGCGGAGCTCTGGTCTAGCGGATGACGGACAGTCTAGTACTGACTAATGACGTGTTATGGAACTGTTCAAATCTCAGCGTGATATGTCCTGGTGTGTAATTATACAAATATACATAAAAGGCCATTTCCTCTCTATATATAAAAGCTAAATATCACTGATTCACTCACTGATCACTGACTCTGGAACCATAAGTCCTAGGACGCTGAAAATGTCTATGGTGGTTCCTCATAGGCCCTAGATGCTGACTGAAAAATCTTTTTAACACAATCTTTAGAAGAATTAAAACGGACTTAACCCCCCCCCCCAAAAAAAAATAAATAAATAAATAAATAAATAAATAAAAAATAAAATAAAATTCCACAACCTGTATTTAATGTCGGATCTCGACGAACTTTTAAATGAAAGAACGATTCAAGACACGTATACAAACCAAGTGTCATCAAGATCGGCCAAAAATGGACGGAGCTGGAATTTTTTGAAAATTCGATTTTCTTTACAGTTGTGCTCAAATATATTACGTTTAACCGTGATTTTGTACTAACCGAAAACACCTTTCCCATCATTTGCCCCTGACAATCAGAAGCGTACTATATTCTATGAATAATAAAAAAAATGAAGCCTCTGTAAAAATTGTATTTTTTAAGTTTGAAATTTCATTCAGATTGTATGATGACTACACAATTTTGCAGTTGTTTTATGGAAAGATGACATAATCATTACCAGAATGACTGTGGTATTCGATGAGTCCTACACAAACATGTAGAAACTTGCAAAAAACGTGCGCGAGCAGATTGTCGTGTTACTTCATATTCCTACTCTTTTCAGCGTGGCTCTAAACATCATCTTGATTGTATTTTGGGATATTTTATACCGTATTTCTTTTAGCTCTTTTTGTAAGCTTCACCCTTTTTAACAAAATATCTACCAGTTAAGGGGTTAGGTACCTTTTAAAGGCCCAGAGACCCGACAAACATATCCATATTTCCAATCATCAGTAGTTCGAAAATAATTTATTCAGAAACAGGAAAATTTTAAAGTGAGTGAAACACTCTTTATTCTTTATAAATATGGCTCTCAATTCTTTCTAGCTTGAAGAGAAAGTTTTTAAATTGTTTAAAACTTCATTGTTTTTTCATTGTTATGTTATTGTTCACATGATATCACCAGAACAATTGTCTAGACTACCATGAAATTTTATACACGTGCAATATAAACTTGTATAATTAAAAAAACCAACTATTTTGTCATTCCTATCATACACAATTATTATTACAGTAAAATTTATCAAAAACTTATTTGAAATTTGAAAAATAAAAATTAAACAAAAATTTTTTTTCCTATGAAGAACTAACAATTTTGATTTTAAAGTTCGTCATTTAAAAGATATATTATATAACATAATTTTGAAACTAAAATAAATGTGTATACTCATTAATATACCGATTCAATTCTGCGCGCAGTAATATAGCATTGAAGATAACAATGGCTGAAATTTTAAAATATTAAAAACTTATCTTCAAACTAGAAAAAGATTAAAGCCATATTTAAAATGAAGAAATTGTGATTAACTCACAGTAAAATTTTCATATTCCTGAATAATTTATTTTCATAACTTCTATGTTTGACAATAGGGATGTGTTTGCCGAGTCTCTTAGCTTTTAAAAGATACCTGGCCCCTTAAACCTTTTTAAAGTTTTAGTTAATGGTCGTTAAATTTTATAGAGGAGACTTCTGAAGAATTACAACATTTTGCAGATAATTGAATATTATTTTTCAATGCGGGAGTCACTTCTCTCTTACAGTAGGTACTTCTATGACACTGGCTCACGAAGACCCGCGAAATTTTGCTGGCTACTTTATTAAGGGGGGCATCTTATAGGTGAGCCAGCATTGCTCCCTATGAGAGGGATGACACGGAAACGACCAGGCTTTATTATGGATTCGAACACAAACTCACTGCATGACAGCTCAAAACGCTAACGACTGTACAATGTGGGCGGCATATTTTAAATTAAATTATCAAATTACGTAATTCATGATACTCATGCCTTTCGTAGTGAAATAAGAGTTTTCAACTGGCAAAAAAATACTGGGTATCAGGGCTAAAGGCATCCAAAAGTAATGGCTCATTTTTACGGAACTCCCTATAAGAATTTAAAAAAAAATTTTAAATAGAAAGAACATCTCACCAAGTTTTAATATCAATCATAGATTTCAATAACAGTATCATATATTTCGATGTGTGCAACGTCTAAATGATAATCCAGTTCTCTCCAAGTGTTTCGTAGCATATCAGGAGTTATTACACGAATTGCTTGAATGATACGCTTCTTCAACTCATCCACAGTCTCAATTTTTTGTTTAGACACAACGGATTTTATGAATCCCCAAGCAAAAAAGTCTAATAACGCCTGATATGCTACGAAATACTTGGAGAGAACTGGATTACCATTTAGACGTTTGTCGTGCTACAAAAGGTGCACACATCGAAATCTAAGATACTGTGATCGAAATCTATGATTGATATTAAAACTTGATGAGATGTTCTTTCTATTTAAATAAATATTTTTAAATTCTAATGGGTAGTTCCGTAAAAATAAGTCATAACTTTTGGATACGTTTAGCCCGGACACCCTGTATAAAGCAAACGACCTGGACTACATAACACTATCAAAAATTTTAATCCGAAATAAACATACTACGGTGTATCGCTTATATATTATCGCTAGAGATTGTCTTTCCATAGTCTAGTTTCAAATTAGCTAAGACGGTAACTAAACATAATTGTGGCCAAACCCCTTGAAAGATTTGGTAACGAAACGGGTTAAGGATCGTCTAGTATAGACTACCATTGTACCATAGAGTTAAAGTAAAACTGAGAGTTTCTTTGTAACAGTGCAAATTTGCATAAAATACCTGTCCATAAACCTATAAAAATATTTTCAGGTAGTCTCTTCTAACGAAACTACCGCGGGTTATTAACGTAGGATTACTAATCGTTGCTTACCTCTTTTGTATGTATATTTGTTTATATATATATATATATATATATATATATATATATATATATATATATATATATATATATGTCAAAATTTTGACTCATTTGGTACTTTTCTGTCTAACTGTTTACTGCTTGCCCAAGCGATACAGACTGGGTTTGGCGCTCTGCCAAAATAATAACTCGTGACGCAGGACATCTAAAATTTTGCTTTCAGGAGGACTTTTATGGAGGAACGTAATCCTGCGTTAAAAAATGCAAACACAGTATTACCATATGGTACAAAAATTCAAAATGAAGAAAGTACTCTTTAGCTCCTATGTAATAACCGTAACTTTTCTATTAGTTGTATTGTTGTCGTAATTTCTAATCCCTCCTTGTCTAGCTGCGCTAGACCAGGTCCATGAACCCTTAAATCTTCAGGGGGTTCATTAGGCGAGGACTGGTAATAAAGTCCTCCCAAGATAAATTTAAGCAAGTTAGTATGTGACCAGGAGTGGCCTGCTGAGTATTACATTTTTTACAGTTTTGTCTTCCCGTCAAATATTGGGCACCTCAAAAGACCACTGGCAAACCTAGAGATTGCATTCTTCAACCACTATTATTCGTGTGACTCCACTTTAAAAAATTTAACGAAGATTATTTTAAACTAAAACGATAGTTTAAGTGAACTTCATTTCCTAAAGGCCTGTTGAAAGTGGATAATCTAACGGGCGACTGGGAGTCAAGTACAGACCTACCTTTGCGTCATAGAACTGCAAAAACTTCTGGGTGATATTTCTCGGAGTACAATGACTCAAATATGCAAAATAGACCAGACAATAAAAAGATAAAACCATTGAATAAACACAGCCAAAAAAATACATAGCAGACTTTCCTTCTTATTTGTAATCATCAGACATCTTCCTATCATTTTCCATACTCCCCTTCGTTTTCAAATTCAACTATAAGACGCTCTTCTAAAAGCATTTTCTCGGCGCCTGATCTAAGCCGCGAAATTTTATTTCTTCAATAATTTATTCGAATTCCTCGAAAGTTTTATAACTGAAGAATGCAGACTTTATTTGCATGCAAATTTACGAGTCTGCGCGCTCAAAAGAGACGCTCTTCTAATTCCTTGTCGGTGAATTGTGGAAAACAGACGGAGGGGGAGGCACGTCAAACAGGCTGAAGATAAGCGGGGATGATAGCAACTTTCACTCACACTTAAAGGGAATCGAGTGGCTCATTACTTACTTAGCAATTCGAAGAACTGAAATAAGTCACTGTTGTGTCCCGTCTTTTTGCAGTCCTAATGGATGAATAATCGAAGCTTGTTACTTATACCAGTTTTGGTTGCGAGATTTAAGGTTTTGATTACAGTGTAAGGATGACTCGCTAAAAAGGTAAACGAAATAAGGTTTCATAGATTTGTAAGTCATAAAAGACACTTCCGATTTATGATGCTTTAGGTTGGTCGGTTGGTAAAGGCGTTGACTGCTTACTATGATATAGTTCGTAGTTGACAGATTGTTACAAGGTACTACGAGTGAACTCGTAGATGGCTGGCATCTATTAAAACTAATGTGCGAGTTACCTTGTTGGCTTCAGAATAAAAAAAAATATGTCGAGGGCCAAATACGATACAATTCGTATGCTATATTTTACAAACAAATAATCATAAATAAATTTTAATTGTTCTATCTGTACGTCAGAGGTAAACCATCATAAGTGATTTTTCTTCATTGAATTTTCCTATTTTTCAGGAGAGTTTTGTGATGGTTTACCTCTCATCGGGACTTACATATGCTGTAGTTTATAAGTCTATATTTCACACACCATCTTGTTTTGCATATAAAACAATTTTCCTCAAAGGAAGCTCTATCCAATAGAAGTCACAATAAAAATATCTAATATGAAGAAAATTCACTTATTTTGGTTTACCTCTGACGTACAGATATAATATGACTATACCAACACCTACCTTTTAGAAAATGTAATTTATTAAAGTTGGCGTCAGGATCCAGTTCACCAAAAAATAGCATGGCCGTCAACGTGTTAAGAGCACTACGTCAACTTTTTGCAACACAAGGGATAATTAGATTAGGACCTACAGTTAAAATACGATTCCGAAAGGCTACAAACATCCATGCCAATAGAGGGACTCGAACCCATAGGCTTTAGACTAGACCGAATGCCAGCGCATTAGCCATTCGGCCATCGTCCAGCATTTTCTGTGTTTAATAGAAACGGGACAGAATGGATTTATTGTGGTGGTCAATATTATAAAAGCTAGACATAACACTCCATAAATCTGCATTTGTTTATGTATTGCAATTTAATATGCTTGATCCAGTGGCGTAGAGAGGGGTGGGCAAGGGGGTCTATCATGCCCCGGGCGCCACTCTCACAGGGGCGCCAAATAGTCCTTTTCACTAATTCTATATATTATATTACTATATGTCTTTCGGAAAGGGGGGCGCCAGTTTTGCTCGCTACGTCACTGGCTTGATTTGGCATGAGATGGAGAACCTTTGGCAAGCTATCATATTATATATCATAAGTTGTATACATGTATATGTATGTGCGCAGCCAAAGAACAATTTCACTGGTATTCGAGTAACTCGCAATTTAAAAAAAAAATTTTAAAGTTAAGCTCTTTTTTAAATGAATAATTTTGCCCAAGACTTAACCTTTTCCTTACGGGGTAGGATAGAATGTATCCCAAGAATAAGTGCCCAAGAATGAATTATATATATATATATATATATATATATATATATATATATATATATATATATATATATCTTCTTACAAAGGGAGTATGAAATTCTAAAGAGGGAATCGGAAAAATGGGCCCCTTAAGCTAAAGATTTATACTCTTGTTAATACAAAATTTTCTCTGAAAACAGTGTGGGCTCCATGAATAAAAACTACCTATATACGTACTATTGCACATATTAATGTTTTTGGTAAATTTGAGCTTATATTTAAACGAATTATTTGTTAAAATGCCATGTGTCGGTATGATTTACTGTCAAATATGATTTAATTCAAGCGTTTAAAGCAAAAATTTCAAATAATTGAAAACGACAAAATATCTAGCAACTTCAAACATTTTCAAAACTCATCAGACGTATGGGATTTCAAGAAAACGAATGTCAAATAAAACAGATACATAAGATTTTCAAAACTCAATTATACTATTATCAACGATTTTTTCTCGACGTTTACGCAGCTCCGGTAATCTGTAGATGCTTTCAAATTTATCTTATATGGTGACGGGTAGCGTGCAGATAGATAATATTGGGTTAAACAGGAATTAATAGATAATCAATCAAGTTTTATATGGAAATAAAAGTTTACTTAATTGAGAAATTATATAAAAGCAATTAAGTGCCAATAATTATTAGACATAAAACATAAAATTGCTAAGCAGTATGAGACTGCTATATTAGGAACTAGCTGAATACCCGTGCTTCGCTACGGAGTACATTCAAATTAAATACAACGGCCAATGTATGCAACTAATGCCAATATATATATATATATATATATATATATATATATATATATATATATATATATATATTTATTTATTTATAAAAAATCACTACGGATATTTTTATAGACAAAATAATGTAGAAAATATTCAAATTAAATACAACAGTCAATGTATGGAATTAATTTGTATGTTTAATATTCATAAAACATACTAATTTGAATTCAATTCTTTAAAAACCTTCCATCTCAATTCGTATAGTGGTTAAATTTTATCTTTTACCGTATTTTAATATTTTTTCTGTCAATTTATTTCGTTGTTATGTACTTGACAGAAAATTAATTTAAAGTATCACAAAAAGAAAAGAAACCCCGTGATCAGCATTTAATAAATTAAATTCTAAAAATTAATCTTTAAAAATTCACCAAAAATCAGAAAATGGAGGTAAAGATTCAAAAAAAAGATTTCATTTTAAAGAAATTTTTATAATCTTTCTCGTGTTATAAATTTTAAAACCCTCAGATTATTATTTTAAAAGCAAACTTAAAAGAATGTTACAAAAACAGATTAAAAATTTAATTTAAAAATATCTAAGAAGAATTTTTCAAAAATCTTTCTTAGTACACCCCTACACTATAAGAAAAATCCCCATGCAAAATTTTAGCCCTTTAGATCCAGCGGTTTGGTCTATGCGTTATCTGCCAGTCAGTCAGTCAGTCAGTTTCGGAACTGTTTTATATATATAGATGGATAGTTCCTTTTTTTAATGCGTTAGGCTCTTATCCTGAACAAGTGTACTCATATACACCACCATTTTTATTGGTTACTTTTTTTTAAGGTAATCCCAGTTGGCTACTTTATCATCAGGTAAATCTGCCTTGCTGCCTAATGGAGAACAACCTAGAAACATACATGCATTGGATGTATGCCAATAAAGTCATCTTGGATAGTATTCAAACCGTGGCCCACCGGAAAGCAGCTTTGAAATAGAATGGTAAATATTATTACTTCTAAACCTATAATATTATAATTTAGAGGGGAAAACTAGCAATGGCTGTTGCACTCTCTTCTCCACATACGCACGCGATTCGTTATTTTTAGAACAGAACTTCATAACAGAGTATTTCAGAAGTGCACTGTCGAATACATTTAGTTCATAGAGTCTTTTCTTTTTGCTCAAAGTTATTAAATATGATTAAATATGACAAACATTTCATGCCCTTACAAATATTTTATATCAAATATTTTATGACAAATATTTTATGCAAAGTTACAAATATTTTATGCCCTGTGATCAATCACATTAACAAATACCTGACCTTTATTACCTAATTGATAGTTTTATACGAGAAAAGTGATTATTATGTCTTCATAAATTTTCTTCTTTTAATATTAGAATAAAAATCTATCATAATTAATTTGAGTATTATATTAAATGTTTGCTTTTGAATATATTGGTTAACCTAGTGAATATATTAAGAAATATTGTTTGTTATTATCGTTTCAAGATTTATTATTTTTTCACGTCGTCAGAAATAAAATTTTCGTTCCGTAATTTAGAACGTCTCAATAAAGTCATCGAAACACGTCGCACTTGGCGAACATTCGAAAGTGTCTGAATTTTCTCTATTGATGTTTCTTATGGGTTCACCGGTGTTCTTAATGGGGAGCTTAGCCTCCTACCGCTGTTTTTAAGGCTGTTTGCCATCGGGTTGGACACTTTTATATGATTGTAGTAATGTTCTGTTAGAATTTGTTCCTAAATCCACTTGTCCTACGGCAAACGGTTAACAAGAGATTTATCAAAAAGTTGGTCTACGTGGTGAAATAAAGAAAATTAAAAAATCAATGTAACATAATTCTTCCGCTCGAATTTCAAAGACATAGAGTCACTTTCTTCACCAAATTGCGTGAAGTGAACGCAACAGTAACAACTAGGTACGCAATGACAATGCTGGTATTCCAGCATCTGGAAAGTGCAATAAAGGGTGGTAAGTGCCTAATCGAGAACAAGGGAAAAGTTGAAACAGAGAAAAAACAAAGTACGAAAAACAAGAAGAGAATCGAGCAAATAACCAACACAAAACTAATAAATGATAATAATAAAAAATTAACATATAATAGCCTTCCAAGCTGAAGGAATATACGGAGTAGAACTTTTTTTATTAGCCGAAGTAGCAATTTTTAAAAAAATTTCAAAATAGTGAAGTTTAGAAGGAATTATTTTTTATCATTATAATTTTATATCTTTCTTTTGGCGTTTATTTTCTCGCATCTTTATCGTTTCCTCATCTTCTTCCCATCTCCTTTTTTTCTCTCTCATTGTTCCTCGGTTTGGCAGTTTTCCGTATTCTTCAGTTGTGGTAGTACACCTTGTAAACTTTATGGTGTCGATTACTTACAGGTTATGCGATTTCCTTCGTACCTCCCGATAAAGAATATGGTTCCCTGCTACAGGAATACGAATACCGAATTTTTATCTGCAACACAGGGAATTCCGGAAGCATTTTTCATTCCGTAACTATAATCTCTAGTACTTATTATTATCAATTTATGCTCAATATGTTTGAGGTCGGATTCCGGCAAGTTTGTTTAACTTGTACCAACTACGAAATAAGAAATCCTACCTAATAATAAAAAGATAAGCATTAAAAATGAAATTTTAAATATAGTATGCATTCCACTTAGAATTTATTGTATAAGTCATTGGTGAGTTTAGAAGTGAAAATGGTATAATTCCTCACGGTGTGTGGACAATAAAGAATGTATTATAAAGGATGCAGAGGCGGGGGTAAATACAGGATTGTAAACCAATAAAAAAATAGAAGAATAGCTGTTGGTGTGGCCAGTGATAGCGATTTGAAGTTTAAATTTTACAAGATGGATGGTCGTTATTTTATGGCCCACAGTAAAAACGTCAGATGAGAAGAATCAAAGTTGTTTTACAAAATAAACGTATGTGGGGGGGAGGTACTTCATAGACTATGAACAGAGGCGGTATAATAAAGAACCAATTAGGGATAGGAACCACTGAAAGAGAAACAGCCCACTGCCCAATGAAAGTGAGGGGCGTGCTAGAATGCCCCCCCCCCCTGTAAACGGACAACAGCTTCGCTAAGGACGGAAGGAATCGAAAAAGAAGGAGACGGATTTTAGATTGGGTTCCTGAGAGTTAGATGTCGGAGGCTCTCGTCTGCCCCATAGCCGTGGAGAAGTGCCAATATCCCGCCAAGGTGTTCCTACACTGGAGATGATACTGGGTCCCGGTCGCCGATGCTACGATCATCGCTGCATACATCCGTTATAGTAAGTGCCTCCCCGATAGACACTAAAAATCATATTTGACTCTATAGTTTGCCTCTGCTTCTGGGTATCGTATGTCAAAATTGTTAATATGAAACTGATTGTAATATTAATAGCTCTGACAAGTTAATTGAAATTTGGGTTATCAAATAAATGTATGTTTAAGGTCAATGCGTTGTATTCCTTGCTTGTTCCAACCCATGCATGCATCCATTGCTTCTAGGTGATTCACTCCTATAGTGAGCAAACCTTTTTTAGACCCCTATGAAACATTTTGTGGTAGTATCAAATTTTTTTTTTTAAATTAGAAAAATGTTAACAAAAAATAGAGAAATAAGCAAATTTTGACAAACTATTTTAGAAGACATTCACCTATAATTCACCGCAGTTTTGCTGGCCATTTTATTATGGGGGCGCTATATAGTCAGACAATCATTGCCCCCTATGAAGGGACGACACATACGGAAAATGAATTATAGATTTTGGAAAAAATATTAGCTTTGCATAATATCAATAAAAAATCAATAAAACTTAATGAGAAAGGGGGAACATAAATCTCAAATGTTTCTTCAAAATTTGATAAAATATTATAGAGTTCTTCTTTCACAATATTCTGGTTTAAGCCTAGATCGTTTTTTGGTTTTTATAGCTACTAACGTTGAAAGCCCAGCCTCTCACAGATCGGTAGAAGCGAATGGACAATATGTAAGTATGGCCTTGTCAGTCTGTTTGACATACAGGGTGTCCAAAAAAAATCTTGACACATTTAAAAAATTTATACAGAAAAAAAGATACAAGGTAAGAACTGGAAATTCACAGATGTGTTACTGTAAATGTTAGAGTTTTTTCTGCGTCAAAAAAGTTGAATAGGGGGCGCTAGTTGTTCCGTGAAAGCGGATGTTGTAAAATGGCTACTCCATCAGAGAAAGCAGTATGTATCGGCTGGTATTGCAAAACGGAATATGTTGAGCAAGTGCAATGAAATTTGGAAAGGATCCTCCGAGTCGTAAACACCATCTTAGCTTGGTATGAAAAGTTTCTGGAAACCGGAAGAGACCTTGACAATCGGCTGTAGTGTCGAAGAACTCAAAAGACGCATTGCTGCAATTTCATGTGTTACGGGATTCATTTTGGAACGCACATAGGCTGAGATTCATTACCAACTAGATGTTCTCCGCGCCACAAAAGTTGCACATAATGAAATTCATTGACTATACCAAAACAAACTCGAATATATAAGGTGCGAATTTCGAGTTCCTACCTTGTGTATTTCTTTATGCATAAATTTTTAAAATGTGTCAAGGTTTCTTTTAGACACCCTGCATTATTTAACAAAAACTTATGTGTTTTTACTATATAAAAAGATAAATAAAACTATTTAATTTATGTAATTATGAAAAATTAAAGCCTATTTTAAATTAAATAATTCAATATGATATAAATTTACTTCAAACAATCCCGATCCCTCCAAGATTTATCGTGACCCACAGTTTACACTCCACTGGTGTAGATGTCATTCATATTGTTGCATTTATGTTCCAACCTTAAACCTCTTAGAACTTATTGGTAAAGGGCGAACCTTTATACATTGAGAAATATGTTGCAGAGCTTTAATTCATCAGTCTGTTCAAACTGAAATTAAAATCAATATTTTTAAAGGAAGGTTTATTCACGAATATATTACACAGAAACGTAAAATAGCATACATTAGAGAGCTTTTAAAATTTTTTCAAAAACTGAAATTAAAACCCAAATTTTGAAAGCAGATTTACTCTCGCACATGTTACATATAAATATACGTCGGCGGTTATTCAATTTTTCAAAATTAAAGCTAAAAAAAAGTTTCAAAAGCGGATTTGCTTTTGCGTGAATAAATATTTACAAAGGTGACACAAAAGAGTCAGTAACGCTTATTAAACTGGCATTGTATAAAAGTAGTTTGGTAGCGTTATTTATTCACGTGCAGCGCTTAAAGAAAACTACAGTATTAAAAGCAAAAATAAACCTGAAATATTAAATATTAATTTAAATGTTGAATATGTGTTATATGAATAGCTTACCATATACAGTTCGATATATCATTTCTATAATTAATTTTTTTTGGTTTATTACGGCTGTTGTGAACTAACCCCGGCAAGAGTCAGGTAAATTTTTGCCAAGTTGGCGAATATTTTTGGTTGTCAAGCTGAGGCGATTATGGCGTCCATGTTGTTTCTGCTGCAAATTCGTGATGTTGTTTTGTGTATTTTAGAGTGTAGTTTGTGGCAAAATGAGTGACATGATTGAACTGAGGTTGTTGTTTTAGATGGATTTTATGGGAAACAGGTGTGTAATAGGTTTTTGTAATGAGAATTGCCGTTTACGCTTACGACTCCGTACAGCCAGCATAAGCTTTGTTTTACTGACCGCTACAGCCGACGAAAACTTTTTTTTACTGTACTATAGCCAGCGGTAAGGGGCGAAGCCAGCGGCTGGGGATTTTCTGTAATGCTTTTGGACGGATGCGTAACGGAACGTAGCGGGGTGAAGCAAGGGTATATGAACGAAGCGAAGATCCCGCGTACGCCTACGAGTTTCATAAAGCCAGCGGTAAGTTTGTTTTTTGTTTGTTTTCCTGTTTGTTTGTTGTTCTTTCTTGCCGCCATTCATATTTTTGTTAACATTTCGCACTAACAGGTACTTTAAGCCTAACAGGTCTGAGAAAAAGGCGTTAGCGAATTTTTCTTTACAGCAAGCACTAATAAGCGCGAAGCCGTTGGCGAAAAAAAATCGTGGCAAATTTCGCCAATTTTGACTGTCTAATGCACTTTTCCCTTAACCCCTATTGGATTAGCTCACCTCAATGTTAACCTGCAGAGAAAATTTGACAGCTATTTACAGCTATATAAATGCCAATAATCCAATAAAAATGGTATTTTGAGATAGCCTGAACTTTTCTGCAGATTGCAACATGATTCATTTTATAAATTTCTTCCACCATAGGAATTGATGAGCATTTAAAACACACTATACCTGATTTTTTCCCCCGAATAACTTAAATTTTAGAATATTATTTGCATTTGGAAAAAAAAATGAAAAAATCCCAAGGTGTAATTTCTTTCTCTATTACGGAGTACAATTTTTAAAATAAATCTTTAGATCCAAGTCGGCAATCCTTGGACACATTTCCTCCACAAGTTAACTTTCAGGTGAGCGAATCCAATAGGGTTAGTACACAGAAGCCTTAACAGACAAGCACCAACTTCCGAAAACATCCTAAAAATTGTAAACTCTCAATTCTGACGCTTTTATAAAGTGACTCATTGTATGTGCCTTCGATAAACTATAAATATAAACCCACGTCACCCGAAAACAGAACTATGTAGGGATAAGGCTTCTGTGTACTAACCCTGTTGTTTTCGCTCACTTCAGTGTTAACTTATGGAGAAAATGTGGCTAAGTATTGGCAACTTGATTTGAAAGATTTTTTTAAATTGTACTTCATAATAGAGAAAAAAATTTGATACCCTGAAGCATTTATTCGTTTTAAAAAAATGCAACTAATATTTAAAAATTTAAATTATTGGGGGGGGGGGGGGTAAATCTGATAAAGTGTATTTTAAATGGTACAGCTTTGTCAGACGCACCTCTCTGCCAAGTTTGGCGATTTTGTATATGACGTGGTAACCATGAAATTTTGGTGACGGTTTTTTTTTATCTTTTTATTTAGTCATGTGCGGTTGGGGAGTAATTAGATTGAGAGTTTAAATTTAATAATAAAAAATAAAATTTTTAATTTTGATTATTTTCTTAATTTTTTAACGTTAGCGCAGAGTTGAGTATGATTGTTTTGTATTTTATTTGTTTATTTTTGCTATTTCTGCTGTGGCTTTTTTTGCGCATGCGTTATTGCTATTTTGTAATGTAGGAAATTTATTTGCTAACTGAGGTTAGCTTTGGATTTCTGTAATGTTTTTGGAAGTTTAATACAGCCAGCGGTTAGTTTGTTTTCAACTTATTTGTTATTTCTTGGTCGCTATTGATGGTTTTGTTTACATTTAGCGCTTTAAGTCTAACTGGTGTGAAGAATTGGGAAAAGTTGGCTACAAAAATCACTAATTTTTCGCCAACGGAGGTGCGTTGGCGCAAAAAATTTTAGGCGCCAACTTTTCGCCAACGGAGGTGCGTCTGACATAGCTTGTTCCTTTTATACTCCTATCGTGGACGAATTTTATAAAATGAATCCTGTTGCAAGGTGCAAAAAAGTTCAGGCTATCTGAAAATTCTATTTTTATTGGATAATCAGCATTTATGTAGCTATAAATGGAAGACACATTTTCTTGATAGGTTAACATTAAGGTGATCGAATCCAGTAGGGTTGGTACAAAGCAGCCTTAAGTCCTCATTTATTGCGTCACACATATAATTTTCGAAAAATTATCTTATTTATTCTCTCCTCTTTCATATCGAAACTAAAGTTAATGTCCTAAAGCCTTCTCGGGGTTTTGAATATCAAAATTTTATTTCTTCCTATAATTTATTCCCCGCCAGTTATTTCCCAAAGAGTTAGCCTCGCCGAAGAATGCCAGACTTTATTTGCATGCAAATTCGCAAACTCACTGGCACATTTAAAGGTGATGCTTTCTCCTCGCTGGTTCGCAGCTATGGGTGGGCGAGCAATAAAGGGAAGATAAGACAGAGAAATTCTCCAATGTTATCAATAGAAATTAAAGTTTGTTGATAGAGCTCTATGTATCTGTTATATAACTCCTCATTCTATAAGGTAGGCATATAGGTGTGCGTATATGTATATTAAAGTTATATATATACATATATGTTTCATTATTATTAAAAAATTAAAAACCATTGTAAATGTAATGCCACAAAATCTAAATTGTTAGAAAATATTAAGGGCCTGTTCACATAGGAGTCCGTTGCGTAGCGTTAAGGGAAAGATGACGTTGAGACAAAAATAAACCAATCATAGGCGTTAAAAATTTCATTGCTAATCGTTTGGAGGCCTATGATTGGTTTATTTTCGTCTCAACGTCATCTTTTACTTAGCGCAACGCAACGCAACGGACTCTTATGTGAACGGGCCCTTAGTCTATCACCTATCTCAAAATAATTCTAAAATAATTCAGTTATCTTTCTCTGGTAACATGCACCAAGTAATAGTGTGTAACAGAAAACGGAGCGGAAAAAAGTCTTTAAATGAAAACCGAATACTTTCTTTTTGAAGCACATGGTGAGCTAAATGTGTATATGAGAGAATTATTTAATCAAAGTTTGAAATTCTTATATTAAAAGAAACGCGTGGTTTCTTAAAATTCAGAAAAATATAAGTAAATCAAAGAAAAAAAATTAATCTAAGGCAAAAAAAAAGGTTAAGAAGTTGTGTGTTCCGTTATTAAGCGTTTTCTACAAATTTGAAGTAGTAATATTTTTGTTTATATTTAAAGTCTAAAAACGTAATTTTCTTTATATCACTTACGACTATTTGAATTCAATGCTTTTTTGTATTATATATAAAGTTACTTACACAAACAAACACACAACACACACACACACACAAAAAAAAAAAAAAAAAAAAACATATATATATATATGTGTGTGTGTGTGTGTGTGTGTGTGTGTGCATATATATCACTAACTATATAACTATCCCTAATATATATATATATATATATATATATATATATATATATATATATATATATATATATATATATATATATATATATATACAGAGTGCGTCAAATAAGTTTTAAGACTGGGTCTGTAAAAAGAAATGGAAACAAGAAATTAATACCTGTTTTGGTTTTTTATTCAAAATAGGACCCTGTGGCTTCAATGCCCTTTTTACAGCGATTTATTAATGAATCAAACGCTTGTTGTAAATCACTTTGTGGAATGGCCTCCAAAGCACATGTCGATGCTTCTTGTATGGTCGAAATACCCTCAAAATAACACCCTTTTAACTTCATTTTAAGTTTTGGGAATAAGGAGTAGTCACAGGGTGCTAAATCAGGTTAATATGGTGGATGGTTCAACACGCAGACATTATTTTTTGCCAAAAGTCGACGAACAATAAGGGAGACTCTACTCCCTTATTGTTCGTCGACTTCCCTTATAGTCGACGAACAATAAGGGAGGTGTGACTGGGTGCAGTGTCGTGTGACAAACACCAACTGCTTTCAGTCCTTGTGTAGTCTGGACGAATGCGACGAATTCTGGCCATCAAACGCTTTAAAACAGCTAAGTAGTATTGACCTGTAATTGTTTGTCCAGTTGGAACAAATTCTTTGTGAATAATACCTTTAATATCGAAGAATGTAATGACATTGATTTGATTTTGGATGGAACTTTTCTTGCTTTTTTGGCTTCCGTTGAATTTGGTGACTTCCATTCCGCACTTTGTCGCTTTGTTTCAGGATCATATTGGAAACACCAGGTTTCATCACCTATAACAATGGACTTCAAGAAGTTTGGATCGTCTTCAGCGGCTGAAACGATGTCTCTGCAATGTGCACTTCTCATTGCTTTTTTTTTCAGGAGTTGTTGTAAATCACTAAAAGTGTGTGGAACAAATTTAGCACACACTTTTGTTTTGCCCAAATCTTCATGCAGGATGGTTCGAATTGTTTCTTTGTTGATGTTTAAAGAGTCTGCCATCATTCTGAGTCATGCACAGCGATCGTTTGTTACGAAATTTCGTATTTTCTCAATAACTTCAGGTGTCCTAGATGAAATTGGTCTTCCACTACGCTGATCATCTTCTACCGTATCTCTTCCGTCCAAAAAAACGTTTGTGCCACACAAAAACATTTGATCTACTTAAATAACAGTCACCGTAAACTTGTATCATGAGTTGGTATGCTTCCGAAGCACTTTTACCAAGTTTTGCGTTACATTTAATTACAGCTCTTTGCTCCAACTTAAAAAATCAACATGAAAAAAATTCACTTCTGCAATAAATGCTCGCCTTCTCTCAACTACTTAACGAAATGCGCTCAACTTGTTGACAGTGTACCAGCAGACGATGGACGTTATGACACATGCACATTTACACTCACAGAACCATTACAACCTGCGCTCTGAGACGAGTCTTAAAACTTATTTGACGCACTGTGTATATATATATATATATATATCCTAACTTAAAATTGTCTGCCAATCCAAAATTCATCGAAGAAGAACGTTCGAAATTAAGTTTCCATATAATACAGACTTGAACCGAGATTTTTTTTCAAATTACTTTATCGGTTTTCCATCTGACATATTAGTACTTATATTAGTCACACAAGAAATTTTCTTTTACATCCGATACTGCAGTTTCCTCATTTTATACGCTTCTTTTTCACACCATAAGGAAACATGAAACAAATTTTTGTCATTCATCTATTAAATCGCTCTTATTTCGCTCGATTATAACAAAACTTACTTAATTCTGTTCCGATCCTTTTATTAACTGTTTGTTGTTAGGTTAGCAGGGATAAACGTCTCGTATTGCACTCAAATTGCTACATTCTACGTGTTAAATATTGGTCGTGAAAAAAAAGTCAGCAATATTCGAGACACACTTATCCAGAAAACAAGTAAATTCAAACAATTAGGGCTTTGTGCTCGATCATTTTCATGTAGAAATGTCAGTAGTAAATACGAAAAAAAAGCACGTAATTACATGACCACCTAAAAAGAATTAAATGCAAAACGACGAAAAGTGAAAGACTGAATTTTTATTTAGATTAGCCACATCACGGGAAATATGTTAAAAACTGAGCGAAAAAAAGACATTTGGTAGAAAATTAAAACTTTTTTTTTTAAAGTTGAATGAGCAGTTGTTCTTAAATGGTATTCAAAGAGAACTTCTAGATTATTTTAGGAATGTTAATAAGGGTGTAAGTCAGATATCAAATATCAAATCTGCGTTTCGTTCTAGCATTCACATTTAAATTCAAAATTATTGTTTTGAAAAACATGCAAAAATTCTGATAAAAATCTAGGACTAGGTTTTGCACACGTGTAATTTCTTTATTGTTTCTTTGAAATGATTCATGAATATGAGGAAAAATTTTTAAGTATATATTTGACAAAAATTTCTAAAATTGAAGAATTATGTGATCGTGTTACTATCACCTGCCTGGAATAGGAATTGAACTTACGAAATCTGAATTTCCAGTTCAGCGTCCTAACTGTTGGACTATGAGAAAATATCATGTTCTGAACCCATACCTTACAATCTTTATATTTAACCATGCACTGGTTGAGCGGCGTCTCACAGACGCCAATAGCACTTTGTTTACATTTTGCGTATTGACGGATTGTTCTGTATGCCCAGCAGATGTCAGTACCTTCGAAATGTTTATGCATGAGTCATAAATAGCAAACAAAACTCCTGCAGGTGCTATCATTCTTTTACAGTAAACGGATATACACCAAAACACCTAATTGGTGTTTCACCAAATTCGCTAATGGAAATGTATTTTTTTAATTTGCTTTATTTTTATTTGTTCTACTAGGGGCTTCGCCCCTAGACTCGCTACGCTCGCTCATCTGTTAGGGTCAAGGTCAAGGTATATTGAGTTTGTTGGAATGCGATGGTCTTACGACTTTACCTCCAGTAGCAGGATATGTACATCAGAAAATATGTGCTCAGCAGTAAAATAAAAATTAAGCCCTCTTCAGATAAGTAAAATAAAAAATATAATAAGAATTAAAAGAATAAAATTCAAATATTTAGAATAATTAGTAAAAACGAGCGTCCACCGGGATCGAACCGGGGACTACCGCATACGAACAGCGCGCTCAAGCACAGCGCCAATCATGGTACAGCAAGTTGCTAATAGCGAGATACATAGGGTTGATTCTCGGGCAATGCAACAGCTTCCATCCATTTACTGTTGAAGGGGAATCACTGCGGAGGGGAATCACTGTTTCAGATTTAAAATTCAATTAAAAAATTGAAAATTTAAGATATAGACTTGAAATGAGGTTTATATGAATAAGAAATCTTTCGGCTTCCAGATGATGTAAATATTTTCTTTGTAAGATAAAAACTCGAGGAGCATCGATATTACATCCACATATGTGACGATATTTCTCGAAAAATAGGGTTTAATAATTTGATGAAAATATTAGTCTGTTTTAAATTATTTTTAAACAAATGAGGTCTTGATTGAAGGAGAAATGTCTGTAGTCTTAGATTGTAAAAAGATCAAAATTCTACGATTAATTTTTGGCGAGTTATCGTAATCTGAACATGAAAAAGTCAATATTTTTCCACAAAACATAAAATTAAAAAAAAAAAAAACTTAAAAGTCCGACGAAGATGAGACATGTAAACTTTCTTCCCCGCATTTTTCTGCATCTATTGGTATCGGTCTCGACCCCATACCCCCAGCGGTTTCAGAGGAGATAGCGCGACAAGCTTTTGACAGCGGCGGCGGCGGCGGCGCCAGTTACTTTTTTTTAGAATACAGAGATAGTAAAAATTGCTTATAATTTTTTTTCCATTTGATTGGATTTCACTTGTTAAAATTGCTTTTAGAAATTCATATTTTTCATTTGCTTTAATATATTTTATTGTAAAAAGTGTATATAAAATTAGATTTAAAAAAACTTGATTCGTTTTCTTTTACATACTTTATGTCTTTATCTTACTGTTTTAATAAATATTTAATTTTACAAATAGAAAAACTAAAACCTAAGTAAGATAGAGTGGCGTCTGTGAGACGCTACGCGACCATGCCTGCAGTTTTTATATACGAGACCAATGAAGGGTTAAAACTCTAGCTGGCATCTTAGTTCAGAATTGTATCCCTTTGGACTTTTTTTCCTGTTAAAGAAAATCCTTAATATTAAAAATTTATCATCAAACCACTGTACTCACTAAAACCTGAACGTGCATGCACAAACGTCTGTATTTTCCAAATTCACTACTCCAAATTTTATTCTTAAGTAATTGCGGTGAATGAGCTTCCAGCTAAATTAGGGAAGATCTTAGAGTACATTAGGCGGCGTATATTCGCTCCTCCAAAAAATCTCAGTAGTGGCTGTTGAAGAGCGTTTTGGTTTTTGAAAATGATTCAACCAGATTCCCTCTCTAGACCCATAAAACTCGAAGCATCTCGTTTCTCGTCGGACTGTCCTCATATTCTGAAGCATTATACCTGCAGATAATAGTGTCTGGGTTTCTTAGCTCTGTTATGATATCAAGGAGCAAATAATGAAATTGCCTATCGTGTCACCTTAATAGCCTCGAATGTTCTGGAAATCGAGGAGGAGGATTTTGTTTAATGACAATTGCGCATCTCTCTCTCTCTCCCTCTCTAGGGCAGTGCATCCCAAACAATTTCCCATCGCTATAGTAAACAACAAGAAAGTGCACGGGGCGAATTAATTTTTAAACCGATTTTCCAGAATGAATCCTGCTCGAAACTGAGGGGGGGGGGACAAAGGAAGATTACCATCATTCTGAAGTTAAGGCTACTGTGTACTAAGCCTATTGGATTCAGTCATATCAATGTTAACCTATGGAAAAAATTCATCCATGAATGGCCGACTTGGTTTTCAAGATTTTTTTCAATTGCTCTCCGTAATAGAAAAAGAAATTTTACACCCTGGGGCATTTTTCCTTTTTTTAATGCAAATAATATTTTAAAATTCAAATTATTAGGGGGGAAAATCTGTTATAGTGAAGTCGTCCACTCTCTGGTCTTCACCACATTACCAGTTATCTTTTCTCCTAAGACAGGAAGTGTTTGTACTACAGCTGAACTCAAAGGTGCTGAAAATGAATTAGACTAGGTGTATCAAATCTACCTACTCTACATCCATGTCTTCAAACCATTTTATATCAGTTCCAGCTATGAGACATAATACGTCGTCTTGTTGGTAGATGTAGGGGCCTTGTCTCAGTATCACTACGATATTGGCAGAGCATATCTGATGAGGTACTAAACCACAGAAATGATTATATCTATAATAATTAAAAGGCCCAAGCCAAACCAAGAGGAAGCAGCCTTAAATTATGATACTGATTTCATTAAACTTTAATTTAAGGATGTTACTTTTATTTTAAGGATGTCATACAGGAAATGTTTCTTTAGCATTCGCAACACTTGGTAGAGTCATTCGACAAGTGGAATGGGAATCTCGTGCTATGACAACATCCTTCTCAACTATTTTAAACGCTCCTAAATTCCTTTGAAGGACGAATTTTATAAAATGAATCATGTTGAATGGTGCTGTAAAGTTCAGGCCATTTATATTAGATTATTAGCATTTACGTAGCTGAAAATAGTAGACTCATTTTCTCCATAGGTTAACATTGAGGTGAACGAATCCTATAGGGTTAGTAAAGCTGCCTTAAAGCTTTCTAGGCATTTAAAAGCAATCTCCCGTTTCGTTATACATATCCTTGAATCTAATAAGAAGTCTTCTGTGACAGTTAAATAAGTATGAAAGCTATTCGGAAATAGTAAGCAGATGTGGGAATATAACAGTAAAAGCAAAATCCTCCTCAGTAAGTAGAATAAAGATGAAAGTATATGAATAAAGGACAAGAAATTAATGATCATACTTTTAAGTGAGTATATAGATATTGCATATTTTACCAAAAAAATTTCAACTACAGAATAGCTGTTTTCTACCAAATAGCTCCTTTTACTTGCGGAGAACTATGCAAACACCCCTAGGCATCAAGCGTCCAAAAAAACGACAAGAGCTGAAGTGAGCCCAGTAACGTAGCAGTTTACCCCGAGGGTTGTTTGCAACGATAAATTGCCGATATATAACAGCATGTTCGTTGATTTTTTCGAGTAGGGATTTCTGCGTGTTTTTATGGATTTCAGAATTCGTAGCTTAGCATCGTATAATGTACCTAGAATACATTTATTCATTATTATTTAACTTGATAATACCCGTTCTCAGTTTTGATATTCTTTTTATAGTTATTACACGTATTCCGAGATTAGTTTGTATTAAGCAACGCTATCAATTAGGTTAAGTAATAATCTCCATCGAAAACATATCTTAAATCTGCAAATAACTCTTAACAAAATCAACTATGGCATTTTTATATTTGTGGGGCATAATAACTGAACTCCCTTCCCCAGGTCTTGACAGTTAAATTATATAAAGTTCAATATTCTATCCATAACTGGACATTTAAAATTTCAGAATAACATTCCCAAACCATCATGTTAAACAGAATACTGAAAAACTTGAAAAGAAATTTAAAACGCTAATTAATCTATGAGGCCTCTTCACAGCTAAGCTTGCAGTGGCAAGAAATTAAACTATAACTACAACAAACTGAATACTTACTACCACTATTTGAACATAGAATTTGAGATGAGATGAGAGCAATATCAATTAACAACTGTAAATATATACACATCTCATTTCAAGAAATTTGCGATTAATATAACCTAACTTTAACTCTTTTCTTTTTCATTCTAACTCCCATTTTTTCACTACAAGAGACACTAAACCGTCAATAAAATCCCTCGTAATCAATTAATCTATCGGTCTCAACTATACGTCATGCTTGAGGCGTAGATAAAGTTGAGTTGAACTTCCCTGCTGCTAGGGAGGGTGAATTTTTTCTTAAACTCTTCTAATAAGTAGCCCAAATTTTAACTTCAACCTACAATCATCGATTTTTAGTTTTCACTGTTTAGACATTAAAAGTTCAGATCCTGGAAACCAAACTATAATTTTTTGCTGCCAGCTGCTAATTTTTTTAATAGAGTTAAGGGGATACATGCCTTTTAAAGGCCACGAGACTCGACAAACATATGCCTAATTTCAATCATCAGTTGTTACTAAAATAATTTATTCAGAAATATGAAAATTTTACGGTGAGTTAAACACTTTTTCTTATATATAAATATGGCTCTCAGTTTTTTTCTAGCTAAAGAGAATTTTTTCAATTGTTTAAAATTTTAACCATTGTTTTTATTACCATATTTTTATTAACTCGCTTTCTTGTTTGTTTGTTTGTTTGTTTATGTGTGTGTGTGCGTGTGTGTGTGTGTGCAGTACAAAACTAATTTTAAAACTAAAAAAAATATGCATATTCATTAATATACGGACACAAGTCTGCGCGCATTGCCATAACAATGAAAAAAACAATGGTTGAAATTTTAGAAAATTAAAATATTTATCTTCAACGTAGAAAAAAAATCCAGAGCCATATTTATAAAGAAGAAAAAGTGGTTAACTCAAAGCAAAATTTAATTTAAGTAAAATTTTCAAATTTCTGAATAAATAGTTTTAATAACTACTGATGGTTGAAAATAGAGATATGCTTGTCAAGTCTCTTGGACTTTAAAAAGGTACGTGTCCCCATCCAGGGAACTCTCTTTTGTCCGAACTTAATAGTCAAGAGCCTTTGTCCCTTTGTAAGCTGACAGTTAGAAACCAGAGGAGGGGAAGGGGAAGGGGTTGAGCTAATCAGATTTTATTGAGCTAATTCATTTTCAACAAGCATTGGACTCTGTGAAACTTTTTATACTAATTTTCACCTGATTCTCGACTTAATCGGGTGTTACTAATGGAATAATAGTTTATTCTAGGCAACTTCAAGCGTATATGTGTGGGAATCGAAGAAGCCGAGCACCGCGGGAATCTAGTAAGCTCCTCACCGCTAGAGGGCGAGCCTGCGAACGTGACGCAAGCAGACGTTTTCCGGGCACAGGAGAAAAGCGCCGGCAGTTCTTTTTTGAGCTCGCGGAGGAGAAGGACGGATTGACCTAGGGATTTTCGTGAAGAGTGTGCGCGTGCATAGGCATGCAGAGTCCAGTGCTTTGGAGGCGACGGTGTGAAGGTGTCTGACGTGACACGGACCATCTAGCTTTTGTCTGCAAATTTTCATCTGTACATAAATTGCATCCTATCATCGCTTTTTAAACAAAGGAGTTTTATCGCTGAACGTGTGATTCCCAACCCTATCACACCCACATATGTACCACGCGACAGCTATTAATGATTAAATAAAAGTAAACGCACCCTTTACTGAGCTCCACTCTTATCTTTTTATCGTCAATCTTCATGAAAATAAATGGAAGAAAAGTGTTACCGACCTCAATTGGAGTGACCCCTCTTCCCATACAGACCAGTCCTAAGAACGGATGTCCGAGGGAAACCCCTGGATCGAGATTGAGACTAAGGACTCACTGCCGAGAAGGTTGTCGTCATAACACAAGATTCACATTCTACTTGTTGAATGAGTGTACCTAAGTTTTGCGAATGCTAAAGAAACATTTCTTGTCTCATTGTAACATTCTTAATTTTTTAATTTTTTTTTTTTTTTTTTGCGGCGGCACTTGTCGCGGAGACATTCGCCTATAATTCACCGCAGTTTTGCTGGGCACTTTATTATGGGGGCGCCATATAGGCGGACCAACATTGCCCCCTATGAAGGGACGACACAAACGGAGGCATTTTAGTGGCGCTTCGCCAGAATTCAATCCGAGCACCCTCAGCACCGAAAACCAGTGCGCTGTACCACAAGGCCGCCACGTCCCCACATTCTTAAAATAAAGTTTAATGAAGGCATATCATGATTTAAGGCTGCTTCTCTCGGTTTGGCTTGGGCCTTTTAATTATTATAGATATAATTATTTCTGTGGTTTAGTATCTCATCAGTTATGCTCTGCCAACATCGTAGTGATACTAAGATAAGGCCCCTACATCTACCAACAAGACGGCGTATCGTGTCTCATAGCTGGAACTGATATAAAATGGTTTGAAGACATATTAGTGTAGAGTAGCTAGATTTGATACACCCAATCTAATTCATTTTCAGCACCTTTGAGTTCAGCTGTAGTACAAACACTTACTTCATGTCTTAGGAGATAAGAGAATTGGTATTGTGGCAAAAAGCAGACAGTGGACGATTTCTCATACGTATAAATTTAGGAACTTTACGTAGCGAAGAGCGTACGTAGCGAAGTCATTAGATAAGATCAACAGGTTTCTGCCCCAATAGACAGAAACACAATATTTTTTTCCTGAATACCTTTTCCCTGTTTATTGTGTCAGGTATATAAATTATTCGTCAATAGGGCTTCGAGATTTTTTTTTAAATTTTATTTTATTTTATTTATTTAACTAGAAGGTAACCCGTCATTTTCACGTCATACTACTAATAATGACGTCATAATGGAAAAAGTATATGCAAGTTAAAAAATATCCCGAAATATCTAACAATTTTGCATTTAATCCACACCTTGTAAAAGCAAACCCTTTCATTATTTTTTATTTATTTAGTTTTTCATGCGATTGGAGTAGTAGACTGACATCCAGTTTTTTACAGCTCACTACGCGATATGAATACTTGAGCTACTTGATTCATTCACATTCAAGTTTGTTTACTTTCAGAATTCATCGCAAAAGTAAACAGATTTTTAAAAACTGTTAAATATACAGCTAAAAGCATCCAATTTTTTTTAGTTCGGAATGTTTTATAGAAAAATAGACTGAACAAACGTGATTTGATGGAGAAGATATTAGTTTTTAGGTAAGAAAAAATTCTGATCCACATCTGAAATTGAAATTAAGCCTAACCGGCTGTTTGTTTACTGAGGGCTTCAACTGAAAGATGGGTACACCCCGGAAGTGTTATACAGAGACAACGGCTATTATATATATAATTATATTTATTTATTTAATTTTATTTATTTATTTATTTATTTTATTTATTTATTTATTTATTTTTTTTTTGGGGGGGGGGGGGGTTACTTATAATGCACTCTCTGTCGAACTGTTCAACCGCGCACATATACATTTAATCTTCCTTTTAAACTGTTGACGTCAAGGTATAAGAAATCACAATTGTATGTAATGAGCATGATCCGTCTTCATTAACCTCTCAAGTCAGTTTCTCTCAGTCTGCTTGTGTCCGCTGACTGTGAATTAGACTTATTTAAAAAATTGAAACTAACAGACTTTCAATTTCTTTTTAAAATGAAAAACTTTATAATTAAAAGAAATAATAAACTATTTCAATGTTTCTAAAAACCCAAATACATTTTCTCCACTAAAATAAGAATTTGGGACTTTGTTTAAGTATTTAAATGAATAATATATACTATAAAAGTGAATTTATTATTTAAGTGAATATTTTTTATTTAAGTGAATATTTTTATTTAAGTGAATATTTTTATTTAGGTGACTATTTTTATTTAAGTGAATATTTTTTATTTAAGCGAATATTTTTTTTTATTTAAGCGAATATTTTTTATTTAAGTGAATATTTTTATTTAAGTGAATAATATAAATTGAACTTTTGACTACACCACATTTCACGTTTTAATAAAATTACATCATACAAACGAACCACGAATGCGGGATCTATCTATATCCCCATAAATTTGTCTCTCGTAAAAAGTTCCGAGTAATATGGAAGTTTAGTGCAGCTAAGAATTCTGACTAACAATATGATTGATAATTGCTATGACTATTTATATTCCCTTTCCTAGTCACTGAAAATTCGATATTAATGAAAGTGAACATTCCGCCTTTCATCATGTTTGATGGTTTGTGTGTGTGTGTGTGCTGGCTGGAAATAGTTTTCTCCTTTTATTCTCCCGTCATAACATTCTCTGTTCTTAGAATTCCAGAAGTGATGGAGTATCTTATAAGATCTTAAAGCATATAACTATTCATCACTCAAAATAACTGTGACAATTGACTCAACAATTGAATACTGATAAGACAGGAAGGTTTTTCTCCATCTCAATGTAGACTCAACCTCTGCATTACTACATACCACAGCCTGTGTACAAGTTAATTTTTAAAAGTGTTCATCACTCGTCCATCGAGAATTCCGGGAGTTAAAGATAGTTTGTTGCGACTTTTCACTGTGATATTAGAATAAACTTTTTATCCTAGAGAGAAAATCTTAGGTAATGTGTATTTTTTTCTTTTTTTTAAATTTTAGTTTGAGAAAACCAGAGGCAATTCTTAAGATTTTTCCCGATAAATATTTTGTTCATATCACAGAAAGTTAATAAGTATTTCAAATATAATCGTTCTAAAATCCAATGCATATGATCATAAAATTCTAATATAAAATTAGTATATATAATGGTGTCAGTATTTATACTTATCGAAATGAGACAGTTTTGAGAGGCTGATACACACACAAAAAAAAAATTAATATCATTTTGTCTTTATATTGAGAGGAACTACTCTTTCTCTCTCAGACCAATCCACACAATTAATATTATAAACAGGACCCGAGGTAGCCTAGTAGTAGCGTGTCGGCTTTCGGTGATGAGGGTGCTCGTATCGAATCTCGACAAGTGTCATTAACCCTTTTAGGGGCAACAACCTCCACCGTTTGCAAATTTTTTCCCGATTTTTTTTGTAATCTAAAGAATCTTGAAAAATTTTACAATTGAAGGTTACAAAATGATTTACTTCTTTAAACTGATAACAGATGGCAATATTAGATGGCAATACTGCTCATTTAACTGGAATACATTGAATGCAAGTGAAAAAAAGACTAAATTTAAGCGTTTGCACTGTGCAAACGGCCCCCCTCAAAAGGTTAAATACCTCCGTGTCTAGGCTGGATATGGGCACGTTAAATCGGCACAACAGAAAATCCCTCTACGATGCCAGAGAGGGTGGGAGAGGGTACGATACCCCCAAATGTCACCCCTTAGGGTAGCTCAGTCAAAATTGAGATGGCTAAATCGGACTCCGACCCTTGTGGTTCCGTTATAAACCGGAGTCGCCTCCCTCAGGCCGATAGCCTATATGGACCTCGTCTGGTCCATACAATTGCGTTCTTCCTTTTCTGTGTATGAGGAAAGATGTGTGGATACCAATATACGCTTTTATTTCAATTTACAGTCCAGGTAACATATCATGCTGTTATCCATGCACTCAGGGAAGCTGTCCGACACAATAGTTTTTGAATCAATGTTTAACGGCTGTTAATCTTACGGCATGCGTGCTATGTGCTCCCGAATTTCAGAAGTGAAATTATAATCATCATGATCATCATCTTCAAATGCTTATGTGAGACATCTGAAGATAGAGGTGTGATGAGGATTAAATTAGGCAACATCCTCTTGTTGCTGTTGTTAATTCTGATGCCCGCTGGCCGGAAGTATTCCAAACCAGGTCCACATAGGCTAGCGGGCAGAGGGGTGCAGCTCCGGCTTATAATGGCACCACAAGGGTCGGAGTCCAATTTAGCCAGATGATCCCTCAATTTTGGCCAAGAATCCCCTCTGGGGGGATAGTATGATCTCCCCCTCTCTGACCTCATAGAGGGACTTTTCGGTCTATGGATTTAACGTACCCATATCCGACCTAGACAAGAAGGTATTTAATGGCGCAATAACTTTTTCCCGTCGGGATTCAATCCGACCACACTCAGCACCGAAATCCGACAGACCCCCACTAGGCTACCTCGGGCCTACGCAACATTCTGATACATGTAATGAAAAATCATGTTTAGTTTCCGCCAAATATTTTGTACATATACATACACAAAAGTATTATTGACCACTAAGTATATAAAAGATGGTAAGAATCCGCGAAAAATTAGTTACGTTTACTTATCAATCATAATCAGCATCCACTACGTAATTAAACATGGAAAAGAAAAAAAATGTTTTTGTAGCAATATAGCAACTAGTATCCCTGTGGCTGTACAATTAATGTGCTTTAGAAAATAGAAAATAGAACATGTAGAATTCGCAAGCCAGACGACACAAAGTTGAATAAACAAGGAGGCGCTTAACTACTTTCAGTTTAACTACTGATATAAGACAAAAAAAAAAGCAAACAAAATCATTTTAAGCCATTTTTTTTAAATAAAAAATAGTTTTTCAAACTCTTTAAGCCCTCAATAGTCGTTAAATTTATCACAGTGTACTAACTTTCCAAATTTTCCAGCTGCATAATTATCCTCTGTGATTACAGATAACTACTGTACGAAGCTTAACTCCACGAAATCCCAAGCGTCATTTAAACTGACGAGATGGGAAAGAGGACAAAGCGATGTGATTAAGTAATTAGTTAAGGACGCAGGAATGTGTGTGGTTCTACTTTAAACGAAAATAACGATATACACATCCGAAATAATGCAGTTACTGAGAACATGTTAAATTGCAATGATGCAACATAATTAGAAGCCTTACCCTTTTGGAAATTATAAGAAACTTTGAGGAGAAATTGAAAAGCATTCTTGCATAAAAAAAAATAAATGTTGTCTTAAAAAAGAGTATAAATCGATACCAACGTATTATGGTTGATGTTGTTGCTAAGGCCCCTGGTTGGAGGTTCCATTCACCGGGTTCTAATAGGCTATTGGGCTGAAAGGGCGGCTCCTGTTTTGAATTAGCACCACAAGAGTCCGACTTGGCTAAATGACCGGTCCCGTAATTTTGAACCGAGTTAAGTGACGAAACCGGAACACTTGACCCCCGCACCTCCAGAGGTAAATTTGAGAACTTGGAGGACATTGCAGCCACGACAGATTTTACGTGCACCGGCCACCATTAGTAAACACGGCGGCTGATTTGTCAGCGACAGGCATCGAACCAGGGACGTTCAGATCACTAGCCCGCGGCTCTTGCCAACTGGGCTACCGCGCCCGTCGTATTATAGTAAAGATAGTGAAGGTTCTAAGTAATAAACAGAGAATATGCGGCTCTCAACAGTAAATACAGGGTTCGGTAGGATGGACTATCACAATTCTAAAGGTCACTGGGTATAGGGTGATTTTCTAGTGTCAGCAGACACCATGTGTTGGTTCGGTGAACATCGAAGTCTCGCTATCGAGGCGTTCCTTTAAAACAACGATTCTGAAACAGCGACACAGAGGAAATTTAGGACGCGCTTCGGGCTCTATGCAACTGATGCCAATCCTGATAGACAAACAATCCTGCGATGGGTTTCAAACGTGAGAGCAAGTGGCTCTGCGTTACCAAGGAAACCAAGTGGTAGTTCTCAGAACATTAGAACACCAGAAAATATGCAACGAGTCCGTCAGTCCTTTATCCGTGAGGAAGTTGCCGCCATTGCGCTAGAGATGACCACCAGAGGGATGGAAAACTTAGGGCCTGTTCACATAGGAGTCCGGTAGCAGAAGCGTTAAAGTATTGAAATACAGGATGAGCCATAAGTTCGTAAAAACCTTAAAAATTCATAAAAAAGGAAGAAATTTCGATAAAGAAGTGCGGTTTGCAAGAAAATGCTCACAAGAAAGTTTTTAGTAGCAATAAGTAAAAAAAAAAAATAGTTAAAAAAGTCACCGGTAGATGGCACTTACATGCGAGAAATTCAGCAGAATTATGCAAATCAATCTTTCAATAAAAGACCATGATGCACGAGGATCGCTCATTCACTTTCAGAATGTTACCATTACACGATCGAGCGTTGTTGGCCAAGCTCTTAATATCCACCCTAGTTGTGTCGTACAATGTTCTAGAGGTCATGTTGAACAATTGCAATAGCAAGAATAAATGAATGGAACGTATTGTTGTCCTGTCCATTGCGTTTCGGGTCATCAGCGCCTTCTACCGGTGACTTTTTAAACAAATTTTTATTTTGCAGCTAAAAAAAATCCGACTTCCTTATGAGCCCTTTCTTACAAACCGCACTTCTTTATCATAATTCCTTCCTTTCTCATGAATTTTTAAAGTTATTACGAACTTTTGGCTCACCCTATACCTATAACCAACGACAAACTTCCAAATGACGGACTCCTATGTGAACCAGCCCCTTCAGCACTGCATCGCAAATAACGGGCGCAACCTGAGTGATGTTATTTTCAAAAGCTAATGGGGAAAAAACAAGTTTACAAGTACTTTTCCAAAATATAAAGCTTTTTTTTTGTAAATTGTTTCGTTCGTTTTTTTATTACCCTCTGATATCTGGGACTCCATTCTACCACACCACACCACACCGTATAAGTATTTCGTATGTTGTACACGCATTTTGCTTTATTGCAATGGAACAAAACAAAAAAATTTGAAATTCTAATTTACAAAGACATGAGCGTTATATTCACTAAGTTACAGAAAAGTAAAACAAATGCAAGGAGAAGGTATTTTAGCGACCTCACACACAAGAGAGAGAGAGAGAGAGAAAGAGAAAAATTTCTCGTGCAAAAACAAGGAGGAAAAAAAAAAAAGGTAAAGTCTTCGTGAAACTGCTGTGGAGATCGATGTACGACCGGAGTAAGATTTTCTTTCGAAAAGAAATCCCGACCAGACGGGGGAGAAAACCGTCGATTTATTTGTTGGTTTTTCCTCAGTTCAGACGTTTTCTCATTATAAAACAAATAGTTGTGCTCCTTCAAGCGTGCTTAAATAGATGAATATACCGACTAAACAAAAGACCGCTTTTGGGAAGTCGAGGGGTCGTTCTCTTCTACAGAGGATTCGGAAATGCTGGATATGAAGAAAGAAAAATGCGCGAGATGAAAATTCGGATAAAAAGGAAAAATTCGAAGCTGAAGTTTGATTTTCCGGATTGTCAGTTCTTGTAATAATTACAGTTTCTAAATAGGATGCACAACTGCACTCTCTATCTATCTATATATATAAAACAGTTCTGTAACTGACTGACTCACTGACTGACAGACTGACTGACTGACTGACTGACAGATGATGCACAGACCAAACCGCTGTACCTAAAGGGCTGAAATTTTGCATGGCGATTTTTCTTATACTGTAGGGGTGCACTAAGAGAGATTTTAAAAAATTCTTCTTAGATTTTTTTAAATTAAATTTTTAAACTGTTTTTGTAATACTCTTTAAAGTTTGCATTTAAAATAATAATTTGAGGGTTATAAAATTTATATCACGAGAAAGATCATAAAAATTCCTTTAAAATGAAATCTTTTTCGAATCTTTACCTCCATTTTCTAATTTTTAGTGAATTTTTAAAGATTAATTTTTAGAATATAATTTATTAAATGCTGATCACGTGGTTTCTTTTCTTTAATTTTGCGTCACGTGCAAAACAATGAAATAGACAAAAAAATTCTTGCTAATGCGGCAGATGATTGGACATTATCCAAAAAACTATTAACATACAGTAAAAGAAATGTTCCTCAAATTGTGCTATATTAACTGTACTGTATTCTTTAGTATGTTCTATTAGATTTAATTTGACTATTTTCTTCTATATTATTTTGTCTATAAAAATATCCGTTACGACTGTTTTATAAATATATTTTTTCGTTTTTTTTCACATCAATTGCATACATTGATTGCTGTATTTATTATAAATATATTTATACATATTTTTGGCATTAATTGCATACATTGACCGTTGTACTTAATTTGAATGTACTCCGTAGTGAAGTACGGGTTTTCAGCTAGTTTAAACATATACTTTGGTAACGGTTCTGCCTCGATCACTAGGATGTAGTGCTTTCAGTTAAGAGGAAACAAAATTTTAAAATTGGCTCGGAGCACCTAGTGGTTAGCCTGACGGAATTCGGGAAATGGGGGGGGGGGTTCTCATTTCCAATCCCGACAGTCGCCACTAAATGCTCTCGTGAGTATGGACACGTTAAACAGGTAGGTAGGAAAGTCCGTTCGTTTGGTTTGAAGGGATGGGAGAAGGATACGAGCCTAGTAGATATCTCCCCTGGGGTTGCCTGGTCAAAATTGTGAAAACAGCGGGCAAAACCTTTGGCCTTCAACTTTTGGGGTGCCAAAGAGCCGGAGGCAAAACAAACCCTCATTTGCCCTGGTTAGGATTTACACATCCAGGAGGTAATAAAAACTACAATATAACATAAAATTAAACATAGACTGAAATTCACTCTGTCACAAATATATATATATATATATATATATATATATATGCACCCAGAAGAGATTGAGATACTATCACGAAACTTGGCAGGAATGTAGTCTGGTAAGAGATATGCAAAATGATTAAAATTTCGACGCAGATGAGACAAGGGTAAGCGCGCTATGCACATATCAGATGCGCAGCTGGGAGTGTTTAAAAGCATGTTCGTTCCATACGGTTATTCAAACAAATCTGTCGACTTGGATGGACGGTATTGTGACTACAGACGGTATTGTGACCTCAGAGACGTAACCGGTGACAGTACGAACAATTGTTAGACTTTGAGAGGGGACGTATAGTAGGCCTCAGAGAAGCAGGTTGGTCGAACAGGCGTATCGGCCGCCACCTCGGTCGGAGCGATATGGCAGTTGCTCGGTGTTGGTAACAATGGATCACGGAAGGGATAGTCTACCGTGGAGGAGGGTCAGCGCGTCCTAGCAACACAAATGCGCACGAGGATTTCGCAATCATAAAAGCGGCCACGTCCGCACCAACAATGTTGCTATAATCGGTTCGCCGACATTTACCACCTTCCAGACATCCATGGTACCAAGGGAAACCATTCGGAGACGACTGGCCTAGGCAGGTATAAGGAGCCGACGTCCATTAAGACGCCTACCACTGACCCCACATCATAGGCAGTATCGATTGGATTTTTACCGACCTCGGGCAAGCTGGAGTGTGACCGACTGGAGGCGTGTGATCTTCAACGATGAATCCCGATTCAATCTCAATGCTGATGACCAGCGCATACGCGTGTGGAGGCGGCCACGCCACCGGTCCGATCCATGCCACCGGTCCAGATGCAGTGAGAATAGATGCTTAATCTTATTAAAACCTTTAAATGTGTAAACAGTTTCATTCCTTGCATTTTACCCACGCCCTTTACCTCAGATAGTGTTTGAACATTTCCTTCTACCATAATATAGATAATTGTATATTTCTCAATGAACTTAAAGTATCCGACTACGTTGGGAGTACCTTTTTTTTTTGAAAAACTTTACTTGTGAAAATTTCTGTCTTATTTTTCGAAGAAATAGAACACCAAAACTCGAAAATGATGAAAAAAATTGACAATAATTATGCAAATTTTTGCATATTGTTGATTTTGGGTCGAAATTCCGCAAATTTTTACAAAAACGGCTCTAGCTCTAAGAAAAATTTTTATGCATATAACATTAATGTACGTAAGCACCTTCTAAGTGTTATAACTAAAAGCTAATCGATATCTTAAAATCTAAAAAAAATACAGGTCATTATATGCAATTACATGTAAAATTTTAGCAATTTTTCATGTGATTTTTTATAAATGCAGCTATAAATCTACAAATAATATACCTAGAGTTAAATCTAGTATTAGGAAAAACCTACATGAAAAATTTCATGGTTTGATTTTTAGTTATCACAAGAGTCGTTTACAGTTTGGATGAAAAATAAGTTCTTCAGAAAATATCATTAAAGTTTTCAACTTGTATTGAAATTCATAGCAGTTGATAATCTTAAAATCACTCTAATTTCATTTCTAATGATAGTACAGAAAAAAATAAAGGCAGATTTAGAAACAGAAATTTACAATCTTTAAAAAAAATGCAATAAAAATAATTTCGGAATTTTCGTCAAAATAGACGTTTTAAACGTAGTCGGATACAAGTGAGAAAACTAAACATCGTATTTTACCAATCTTAGCATCAGCTTTCTGACAAGCTTTATAAAATTATACATTCTACGGTTTTATAGAAGTACCAAAAACCTTCTAAAACAACGGAAGAACCATCCATATTTATTCTTTAGATTAGGCATGTAGGTAAAAGCAACAATCCTGTTTTGTGGGTGGCAAAAGTTTTACAGGGCTAACTGGCAAAATATTTATACCAACTCGCTTTCTCTACCAATGCCGGTCAGGATGTCTAAATGGATATTTATACCAACAAGTAACATTCGCAATTGCCGATATGGATATGTAAGCTAGCACAAGTGGCATTCCGTTCCAAGCTGACTTACCGACAGAATCTAAATGCTAACACAAGTGGCTTCCGAAGGTGCCGAAAGGAATGTTGTTGTTGCTTATGCCACTTGACCGACAGCAACATCAGATCAAGTCCCGAAGGCTATGGCCGAAGAATGTGCGGCTTTTGTTTTGACTGGCACTACAAGGGTCGGAGTCCGACTTGGCCAAAGGACCAGTCCCATAATTTTGAACCGAGTCAAGTGACGAGACCAGAATACTTGACCCCGCACTTCCAGAGGTAAATAAAAGGAATAATTTAGTAAAAGGAATGTTCATAACTTAGAAGTTCATAAAAGAAAACTTGTAGAAAATATAAAATAGAAACACATAGGTTCTTAAAATCCACAAGGTGCAAAATGAAAAATCCACAATAAAAATTAATCCTCTTTAGGGAATGGTGGACTTTCAAATTGCCAATAATCGAACAAAAATTGGAAAAGAATTTTTGGTGTATTAATAGTCTACCCTTTTTGCAGAATCTTTTACAAAAGAGCACGTGTAAATAATTTATAAAATAGTTACAAGCAACTAAAAGCATTAAAGATCTCTTTAAATGTCCATAAAAATGTGGAAAAACATGTAAACAAAGATCTGTGAAAACTGTGTTTTACATTTTGATTAATTCTAAAATTGATATTTTTTACTAATGTGCGCAGTGGCAACCACAGCTTATGGTGCTGGCATATTTTAAACTTTTTGAAATTATTTATTCCAATATAGGAATGCATAAATACATAAGAAATTAAAATATACGAATTCCTTTCTTCCTACGTATTATAATAAATTTGTATTTATAAAAATATGTAAATATTGGAATAAAAGGCATTCAAAATGTGTAGTGAAAAGTAAAATGAAAGCTTGGTAGCTTTAGAAAAGTAAGTATTAAAGATAGTGAAAAACGTCTTTTAAATGGATTTTTCTTAAAATGAGTAATTTCCAGATTTACAAGTCTTTGAGATGCTCTTAGCGTCATAAATTTTTTGCAAAATTTCATAAAATTTATAAAAAAGACTACTGTAAAATTGGATCACAAAGACCATTTAAAAAATAATATAATTTTAATTTTAAATTACAAATTTTTTAAAAAATATTTATAAAATTTTATAAGGTGTTTAATATAGTTATACTTTAAAGAATATATATGCGAATTTTCATATCTCTGAGATAGAAATTTCAAAAATCTCTTTGTAATGTCCACCATCCCATTTTATTATGGACTTTAAGAATCTGTATGTATGTTCCTGTTATGGATTTTCATGCCATTACTAGTGGCATGCTAATTTGACGGTAGAATCGTTCATGCCAGCACAATTGGAAATTCGAGTGGATGAGTAAATAAATGTAGAATGGTTAATAATTGTAGAATCAAAAGAGTCCAAATACACTTTTACTGCAAGCAGTTAAACTAGAAGCATGCTAAGTTGATGGTAGAATTGTTCATGGCAGCACAATTGGAAATCCAAGTCAATGAGTAAAGAAATGTAGAATGGTTAATAAATGTAGAAACAAAAGTGTAAAAACATTTTTACTTCAAGCAGTTAAACTAGTTTCATGCTAAGTTGACGGTAGAATCATTCATGCCAGTACAATTGGATATCCGAGTGGATGAGTAAATAAATGTAGAATGGTTAATAAATGTAGAATCAAAAGAGTCAAAACACACTTTTAATGCAAGCAGTTAAACTAGTGGCATGCTAAGTTGACGGTAGAATCATTGATGCTAGCACAATTGTAAATTCGAGTGGATGAGTATATAAATGTAGAATGGTTAATAAATGTAGAATCAAAAGAGTCAAAGCACACTCTTAATACAAGCAGTTAAACTCATCTCTGTTTTACTGATGCCCCATCATACTAGACAACATTCGCTTTGAATGATGATTATTCAAGCATCCATAAAGGATTTATTTACATTTGTAGGATATCTACATCACATGCGAGATTTTTTTTGAATAAACTGACGTCATTAAATATATTTTTTATCACTGGAAAAAATTATGTTTCATCTTCCTACAATAACGCTCAAATTTTAAAAAAGTCTAAAAAATGTGCTTTTAGTCGAACATAAGAATTCAAAAAATGTCATCGTTAACTATATGGAAACATGACTTAAATCACTAAACTCATTCGCTATTTTTTTTTCCATTTAGTAGCCATCAAAACGAAAATACCATTGAACATTAAAATAAAAGAAAAACTCTAATTTTTAGGAGGAAACTAATTTGATAAATGCATTTTCCGAATAACAATATAGAGTTCTTTTTCGCTTAAAAAACAAGTTATTTTTCCCTTGGAAATCGAGGAATTTATCTTTCTCTGTAAAGAATTTTTTTTTCACGAAGTACGAGAAAAAAATAAATTCACAGACACATCAACGATTTGCTTCTTGTGTGTGTGAGCTGTGCGAGGTTTTTTTTTCACTCTTTGGGAGAAAAATAAATGGATATGCCCTCTGGAGCATGGAAAAATAGTTTAAAATACGTTGGGAGAAGACGAAGAAGAAAAAAAAGAGGGGTCGTCGAGAGTAGTGAGAGTGATTTAAAAATGCAGGCGGAATGCGAATTGTATGCAGAGAAGGAGAAAAACGCGTTTTACTCCTACACATCAATTTAACTCGATTAACTTTTATTTTCGATTTAATACTTTTTACAAAAGAGTACGCGTGTTTTCATTTTAGAAAAAAAAAATCGAGTGTTAGCTCTATTTTTCGGCTCACAGTGTACGAAAATAACGTAGTTAAATTCGAATACGGAACGTATTATTTAACTGAACTTACAGGGGTAAAAAAAACCATCTGCTGGGGCCAGGTATCGAATACGTTATTCTAAAAATTTAAACCATTTTTTTATATAAATGAACTATCTCGGAAGTGTAAGGAATTCTCGATTGTCGATTCCCTTTCCTCATGTAAGATTGGTTGGATATGGTTTGTGAAAAGTATAAACTTAGCGGAACTGCCTAATATTCATGCGAGAAGCTATTGAACAGCATGGGCAACGCGTAATTGTAAAACTCGCCTCAACTAAAACAAATTTAAAATCCTGCTGATGAGTTAAATGGGGGGGAGCAGAAAGAAGTGAATGAAAGAAGTTATTTGCGGCATTACTGAGGCCGTGATCTGAGGTCTAATGTTATTTAGTGAAGGTCTTTCTTATGTTACATTCGAGTAACTCGTAATTTTTAAAAAAAATTTTGTTACAGTTCAGTTCTTTTTTAAATGAATAAGTTTGCTCAAGACTATCTTGTTAATATAAAAGTTTCTCTGAAATCCTAATCAGCTCCATGACTAATGGCTACGATAAATACTGTTGTACACATTAATGTTTTTGGTTGGTTTGGAGCGCTACTGTAAACTTTTGCTACACGAGGGCTAATTATACCGGAAGCTACTGCTTACAGTCGATTCAGAACGGCTACAAACATCCATGCCAAGTGTGGGACTGGAACCCACATACTTTGTTAAGGTATTGCAGCACCCTAGACATTCGGTTATTGTCCGGCACCACCTAATATAGGAACAAATAACTTCTTAATGACCACAATATAATAAAAATGGGGACTATGTGTTTAGAATGAATCAATGATTCATCGTCAGTCCGAGGAATATTAGGTGTGATTGACACTGTGAACAAATCTTAAATTTGCTTTAGAATTGTTCATGGTGACAATCACGCCTAATGTTTCCAGACCTGGTGATAAACTGTTAATTACTTCAAAACATGCAGCCATCCAAATAAACCAATGGATAGTAAAAAGATGTTGATAAACTCCCTTGAATGTATGGGCATTGATAACCAGCTGGAAATTAATGACTTGGGTAGGAAAGACATTCCCGATACAAAACTGTTTTCCCAGTACGCACCTGTGGAATACTATATGTCGAATTTTGATACTGAGATATTTGCTATTTCCCTGGTATTTGGCAATCTCAAATCAAAGATCCTTTTTCTAAGGCAGTCCTTCTGGTTGACTCCAACGCAGCCATTCAGGTTGTCACTATAAATCATTGCATAGAAACTCCGACTTTCTCGGAACTGAAACAAGCCCTGAACTTCCTCAGGACTCACAATAAAACTATAGTTTTCCAATGGATCCCTTCGCATGTGGGTATCGACGGCAACAGATAGGTTAATTCTCCTTTCTAGTTTAGTTTTTGAAAAAATTTAGAAATGGTTCTCGTGTTGAAAATAAGCATTTCAAAGATAACCGAAACGTTTATAAAAATATTATCAATTACACAAGTTGTAGTAGGCAATAAATTTCTACAAACAAGCGTCTTAAGATCCTCAACAGAATGTAAAAATGACAACATGCGACTGTATGTATGGGCGAACCGTGCAAAAAACTTAATCAAAATCTCGCCAGTCTGTAAATGAACTATACCAATTAGTTTAAAACGAGTTGCCAATTTTAAACTTTTACGTTTAAACTTTTACGGGATTTTTAGAAGCCGTTTTTACCAATTCAAAGAAAAAAAATATATTGTTTTTCCTTAGTACCTGGTGGTGATCATTTCATTTTAAATATACGTTTTAATCAAGCAACATGATATAATTAAATTATTATTATTAGAAATACTTTTAAAAGAATCTCCAAAATAATCACGAATTAAAATTTTTTGGTAATGAATTCAGACTTCAATAATTCTTTTATACAATCTCACGTGGTAGTTTAGATATAACTGACATGTTTAAATAATTTATATTTTATTCTGTAATGTATTTATAAAAAGAGTTTTCCTATAAAACAAGTTATATAGTTTAAATAATTTTACCCCAAGTGAATCATATTACAGGATTTACATTCATGCATTTTGCATAACTTTAATATTAATGCATGTTCTACCTTTTATTTGGAAAGAAAGGAGAAAAAATGTACCTTTAAGAAAGACCTTAACATTTTTAAAAAGGAAAATAAAAATCCTTAAAAAGTACTTAATTTTGTACTAGTATAAGTTTGGGAATCATGTAATAACTAATTAGGGATATTTTGCCTCATAGAGTCAAAATCTTTCTATAAATATATCTTTTTCCGAAATGTGATATAAAAGTAAACTATTATATTATAACAAAAATGAATGCTTTCAGGATAATTACACAAAATTTAAGATAACACACAGAAATATGATGCAAATTAAATGGCTAGTTATTAATATTATGAAAACAACTCGACAAAAATAATTACAAAAGGCTTTTCTCTGAAGGAAATTTTTAACGTTATAAAGGTAGCAGAAGTATCTTTATATTGTTATGCCTTTTCTTGACAGAACAGGAAATCGTGCTATAATAAAAGAGGAATGCAGAAGTTGTTAATGGTTTACCACGCTTAAAATTATGTCTTTTGAAATTTTTCAAACCATTGACAACAAATATATTGAATACTGTTAAAACAATTTTAAGTTATCTTACATTTTTGGGCCCTTTATATGTACAGGAAGGAAGACAAAACTATCTAGATGAAACTGATAACAGACAATTTACATATTAGGGATAATTAACTCTTTGGTTTAATGTAACATCACTAAATATAATATAGATTACTAATTAGTGATTCAAAGACGAACAATAGAGTTTAAGAAGTTCGATATAACATATCAACCCTCATTTGTCTGGGTCTAGTTAGTAACACAATATGAGGAGGATATCCAGCGAAGGCTTAAAATAAATATTTTTGTTAAAGGATATATATGAATATTTATTAAAATTTCCTTACAATTGTCGACTTCTACATTATTAATAATTAAATTCTACAAACTAAAGTAAGTACGTTAATGCATGTGTATGCCCTTATATTACATTATAATGCCCAATTCAGCTGATAATGTAATTTTAGAGGTTTATATCAGCATCAAATATGCGTATCCTATTGACATTAAAATATCGGCACAGAGCAGTGGCATACATATTCAAGGCAAGTTAGGCTACCTTCGAAGCCTACACAATAGCCATTAACAGGTTCCGTTTGTTATAAGGTTAATAAAATTGAAGTTTAGAACCCATTGTAAAAACTCTTTCTCTTGTAGCTATTTTACTTGAAGATGATTTTATACCTTACTTGTGACCGAACAAAAGATATTGAAGGAAATTAATCAAAAGGTATTTTCTTTCTAATTCTGTTTCCGAAATTTTGGTGTCAGTTTTGTACTAACGAGTAGTCTCACCATAATGAAATTCTGTGCTTTAAAAACTCTGTGGATAAAGGAATGATTCCTGAAATGTTATTTTAATTTCTTGAATATATCAGTTAAAAACATGATTATACGCACGTGCATCAAACAAAAAAATAAATAATTCCTCCACTTATTTAAAACAGAAATTGGAAAACTTCACTATAAAAACCAATACAATCGTATTATGTAGTTATAGCGAAATGCAATTTCATGCTTTCATTTGAAGTACAAATACGTAAATATTACATACTTACAAAATAAAAAATAGATGCATAATATCTTGCATTTACCTAAAAATAAAAATAAATTTGAGCATAGCAGTGATTAATTTATCCTCATATTTTCTTCATTAATCCACATCTATCCCCGCCTGTTCATTAAACTGCACGTAACAGTTCACACGCTTTTTAACGTAGGATTACGTTCCTCCATAACGGTCCTTCGGAAAGAAAAATTTCAGACGCTAAAACCGTCCGTCCATCCGTCCTTGCGAGTTATAATTTTGGCAGCGTGCCAAACCCAATCTCTATCGCTTGGACCATCAGTAAACAGTGAAACAGAAAAGTACCAAATGCGTTAAAATTTTGGCATAGACACACACACACACACACACACACACACACACACACATATATATATATATATATATATATATATTAAATATTATGCCTTCCATTCTAGCATTTAAATTCCCTTTCCTAAATCCAATCCCTAGTAATATTAATTCATCGCTTTAAAACCCTTAGCCACAGGGCTTCCCATGAATCACATGCCTTTGCATTTCTACACGTGTATGTGTACGAATTCAGGAGTGGGTTTGCATCACGAGCCCCAAAATCTGCCGACCCTACAAATAATAGCCACATGTTTTTTTTTTCTTTCGCCTCTCGCGTAATGTTGAAAGGTGATGTTACATCAGAGCCGTTCTTCTGAATGAATGAATGTAATTTTATCGCTCTAATAAACGATTCGGCCCGACTGCTTCCAAATTTAATTTTATTCCTTTCAGGCTGAGTCTAGCTCCAGCCATGTAAATATGAGCTAGTTTTCCCTTTCAGGTTATAGTTTAAGGACGTGATGTAATCGGTATATTACATATATATATATATATATATATATATATATATATATATATATATATAATATATATACAGTCGAACCTCCATATATCGAACTTCCCTATATCGAAATTTTCTATATATCGAACTCTTAGCAAATCTCCATGTGCATTACATAGAAAAACTATTTCTATATATCGAAAAAATCTCTATACATCGAAATTTTTTTCACGACATATTGGGAGATTTTATTCCACTTTAGAATAAAATCTCCCAATTTTTGGCGTTTGAAACAATACTTCGTGGACCCCTGATAAAATTTTTAATGGACTGAATAAATGCGAGCATTTCTTTGATGAACTTTCCGCAAAACTGGCTGTTCAGCAAGATATTTGTAGTTTTTTTTTTAAAAGAATGTAACTGTGATCACTGTAACCACTGTCTGGATTATAGTTTTTTTAAAGGTATATAGTACTCAATAAATCTTTCACATTCATTCATTTTTTAGTTAACTTTCATTTAATGTGATTCGCATATAAATTGGAAATGGAGATTCGTATACGAAAATTAGCTTTAATTTTAATGTTTTAGGAGAATTATGATAAAACTAAGATCAATTCTATATATCGAAATTTCTATATATCGAATTTTTTTCCGGCATATTGCTACTTCGATATATGGAGGTTCGACTGTATATATATATATATATATATATATACATAACACCTAAATACATACATGCATACAAAAGAGGTAAGCAACGATAAGTAATCCTACGTTAATAACCCGCGGTAGTTTCGTTAGAAGAGACTACCTGAAATTTTCTTTGAGATTTCTAACGTTTATCAAGAGAGAAGGTGACTTCCTCATATCCACAACCGTCGTAATACACTAGAAAAAAGAAAATCAAGCAAATAACAATACCTCACGAGCCACGTAAAAATCCCATTCGACACTCTTTTTTCTTGGCAACCCAATCAAGCATATTTTCGAGACAATAACTCGATTTACAAGCGCTCCACTTTGAGCGGCAAACATCCATCCCCGACAATCTACGGCGCTCTGAAAACTCGTGTTTGCAGATGCCCGTCTCATTTTGCTGCCACTGTTTGCTCCCGAAAGGGCACAAACCCTATTTCCATGCAAATTAGAGCTCCTCATCTGGGCATTATTCTTCGACATCCAAGTAACCGATTCCTTTTTCGGGGCGTGCGAGAGGGCGTGTCTCGCGGGGGGGGGGGGAAAGCCGGGAACAGCTTTCCCTTGCTTCCTGAGAGATCTGGATATTATTCAAATCTGTCGCAAAGTTCTGCCATTAATGACGATTTTATATTTAATACGACGTATCTTTGGAGAATTCGTCATTTGCGTAATTCATTCATATCTGGGGCCTACCAGAGAGCGAATGAATGGTATCCAATTTTTCATTATGCGAATTTTTCAGTAAGTAAGAAGGTAATCAAGATTCTACAGGAAAAAAAAATAGTGATGGAAAACAAAAACTGGAGAACCAAATAAATATTATTGCTTGAGCCTTATTCTTATGGGTAGTTCGTACAAATTTGTTGTTGTTTTGTTGATTCTCATGCCCCCTGGCTGGAATTTCCAAATCCATATAGGCATCGGGCTAAAGTGTGCGGCTCCGGTTTATACAGCCCCACAAGAATCAGAGTCCGTCTTAGCTAGTTGCCACCTCAATTCTGACCGAGCAACCCCATGGGTGAGATCTGGTGGAGGGGGGTCGTACCTTTTCCGACACTCTCTGACCTCATAGAGGGATTTCCCGGTCTACGTATTTAACGTGCCCATGTCCGGCCTAGACACGGGGTTATTCAATGCCGAGTGGCGGGATTCGATCCAAGACCCTCAGCACGGAAATCCAGCACGCTACCACAAGGCTACCTGTAGCCCAGTCCGTACAAATTTGGTTTTTATGATTTGAATATTAACACGACATCTCACATAAGAATAATCTCTTCCTTTACAGAGGATTACAGAAGATATCGCCGATTTATAAACAGCACGTACCACTTTCATAAAATAAATTTTGTACAGTTTTAAGAGGTAGATTTTCTCTCCGGCATTTGTTATGTGTCGGGGATTGTAGCAGCTCACAAACGTTTTCTCTCAATGTTGGAATCCTTGAAATTGCGTGTCGATCATTTAAATACCTCTGTAGACATCAACTGTAAACAAGATAATGAACAAAGATTGAAATCGGTTTTCTTTTAAGTAAAATCCATCCCATTTTAATGAGATAACGTGGCTAAGCCCAGGACGTGATGAAGAACTCTGTGTAGAAATAATCGAAATGTTTTGTGACTATTGATGAAGCACGAATCTATTTTAAATGTCTCGAAAAAAAATCCATTAATTCCGTATCCCAATAGAGAGAAAAAATCTTACTCTGTTCAAAGGAAGATTCTATGATGGATTAATTACTACTGCTGATTTCTCTTCTAATGGGAAATTAAACTTCAGAAAAGTAAAATACAAGGTGTGGCCATTAATTTCCAGGACTGATCTAATGACTCCAGAAAATATTACATGAAATGTGTAATTGTGAACAGGCCCTTAGTCAAAAGCCCGATTTCAATCTGATCAAAACCTTAGGGGTGTTTTCAGATAGTTATAGTTTTCCTTTATACAAATTCCCAAAGACGAACTCTAAATATACTTTCTATTTGTTAATTCAGGCTTACGTTTTCCCCCTACAGCTGGAAATACATACCCATTTAATATGTTTCAAGGTAACTCCCACCTGCCGTAATGTACTGCTGTGCTTGGCTGTATAAGTTTCGGAAACAACTTTTAAAGTCCTCTTTCGGAATGCTATTTAATGTAGACGTCACCATTTTCTTGATCGTTTCGACATCCTCAAATCTTGTTCCCTTCAGCAAATTGGCCCAGCATGAGGTCGTGGGGATTGCAGCACCCTCCATACTCACCGAATTTAGCACCGGCAGACTTTTTCTTGTTTCCAAAACTGAAAGATTTGCTGAAGAGAACAAGATTTGGGGATGTCGAAGCCATCAAGAAAACGGTGACGTCCACATTAAAGAGCATTCCGAAAAGGACTTTAAAAGTTGTTTCCGAAACTTATACAGCCGAGCACAGAAGTGCATTACGGCAGGTGGGAGTAAGGGCCTGTTCACATAGGAGTCCGTTGCGTTGCGTTAAGGAAAAGATGACGTTGAGACGAAAATAAACCAATGATAGGCCTCCAAACGATTAGCGATGAAATTTTTAACGCCTATGATTGGTTTATTTTCGTCTCAACGTCATCTTTCCCTTAACGCAACGCAACGGACTCCTATGTGAACAGGCCCTTACTTCGAAACATATTAAATGGGTATGTATTTCATGTAATATTTTCTGGAGTTATTAGATCCGTCCTGGAAATTAATGACCGCACCTTGTAGAATGCCAAAATGAATTCTATATTTCACCAAAATCATGTTTTAAACCATCTATTCAAGAAATTAAAATACATTTTAAGCATCATTCCTTAATCCACAGAGCCTTTAAAGCGTGAAATTCCGTTATGATGTGGCTACTCATTAGTACGAATTTTCAGAAACGCCAAAATTTCAGAAACAGGATTAGAAGGAATATACCTTTTGATTAATTTCCTTCAATGTCTCTTGTTCGGTCACAACTGGGCTAAACAAGAGAAAGATAAATGATGCGCTTTATCCCTAATGAAGGAAGGGGGGAGAGTTTATGCTTTACAATTACACTAAGTTTCATCACATTTCGTGTGGTTTACATCTGTAATTTCCGTTTCTGTTAAGATGGTACTAGAGGCCGATTAGATAAGTAAGTACACTTTTATGGGTAAAATAACTGAATGAAATGTAATAGCCTAAATAAGAAATATAACCTGGTTAAATTTCGCCCTGGTTATGTATATAGCAGGGTAATTGTCGAATAGATGTTCCCGTTTCGTACAATCCAATTATATTTCATAGTTTTTTTGTGTATATACCATTCCCATAATAGTTGCCGTGTTCTGTGAATGTTTCTGTCCATAACTCTTCCAGAGCGACCGCTTCATAAATATATCAGCCTATGGAATCCATTTTGTTTTATGAGTTAGGCTTAACAAGTTAAAAGTAAAGTTTAAAAAGATAATTTGTTATCTAAACCCAGATAATTTATTAGAAACAACGTAATATCGACACAAATCAACTTTATTTTGATTTTTTTTCAATTTTTAGACTGTAATAAACGGTTATGATAGCTTCAAAACAGCTCGCCACCGTTTAAACCTGTTCTCAGCATAAAATATCCTTTCATTGTAACGTATTTTCGTTATGATTTTCACATTCATTAGAGAATTATCCCTTTTCCGCCACCTTTCGCGTTATCATAGTGTTTCAATTAAATTAATAACAAGTATTCATTTTATATAATCAGAACTTGAAAATGTAAACACGAGTGAATCATTCATTCACCGTGATTCATTCATTGTCGTTAATTTAAGAAAAATTGAATCAGAGAATCTTTTTCACAGTAAAACAGTTTTTCATTATATTATTTTTTTAATATCTTTATTTATATTTTAACCATATAATATATATATTTTAACCAGATATTACAGTAATTTTAAATTTAGTATTTTCGGAAAGTTGCAAACTCGACGCATGCGCAGTGATATGTTCAAAACTTTCTGTACGGTAACGTGCTTTTGTAACTGTTCAATTATTTACCGTCAAGTTTTGACGGGTACTATCTAGTTAAATAATAAAGTCTCATTGGCTGCGTTTTGTTATACAATTGTATTTTTCTTGCAACAGGAGCTAAAACAAAATCAAGTCAGTTTATTGAGAAAGTACTTTGAGAACAATCTCAACCATTTAAATCTGTCTTAAGGACCTGTTCACATAAAATCCATCAGCGGAAAATTTTTTAACCAAACATTTATCAATCACTGACCCATTTCACCAATCAGCGCCAACGGAATCTTTCACGCTGACGCTGACAGATTCGATGTGAACAGGCCCTTAGTCAAAAGCCCGATTTAAATCTGATCAAAACCTTAGGGGTGTTTTCAGATAGTTATAGTTTTCCCTTATACAAATTCACAAAGACGAACCCTGAATATACTTTCTATTTGTTAATTCAGGCTTACGTTTTCCCCCTACGGCTGGAAACCTCGGATAGCAACCAAATAGGCATTTAGTCAGGTCTTATTCAGAACTTAACAGTTCCTTGCACGCGCTCATGTGATCTTATTTCTCAAAGCGCATGGCCCGAAAATTTTTGCTCAAAACTCCTAAGCCCTTTTATTCTCACACGCGTTTTCACTCGTAGTCAAAATTAGCTTTAAATTAGCAACTGAATTCACGATTCAAATAACAAGCATAATTCGCATTTCGCTCCAAATGGGGAAGGCAAGACCGTTTCTTTTTCGAGAGGAAGCAATTAGCAAGGGATAAATCGGAAGTCCTTAGGCTGAAACGTACCGGCCACCGCCTTAGAAACCCATTTTTTCCCTCCTCTTTCTCAAGGAAGCATCAAGAATACTACAGTCTCTAATTAGGAAATACTTCGTCGACTTGAATTGTTTAATTTTAAGGAGTAAAAAAAAAAGGGAAGACAACTATTCAGTAAGAGCTTCCGTGCTTGAAATTTAAAACGATAATGATATGCTTTCATTATCGATGCTGAAATGATATTGTACTTCAGAAGAATGCTTTTAATCTTCTTCGCAAGTGATAACGCAGTTTATGGTTTTGTTTTAGCATTTCGAAATGCGCATATTTATATGTATTTGTGAATATTTCGGGGGAAAAAGTGGTCTCGATACATCTCTTGTATGTAATCAGTGTCCCAAGATTTGTGGAAATAAAATCTAACGTAATTAATGGTTCCAGAACTGTACAAATTGAATAATATTGTTAAATATTTCAAGCAACTATTATCAGAGAATGCGGTAATAGTTAAGTTGATTTTAAGAAGCTTGTATAATATCTGTTGAGGATTATCATAGTCATATGGCTTTTGAAACGAAAAATGTAATATGATAACATTTTAAACTTACTTACTTGTGAACCTTTTGGTTGACCCTTATTCTTACGTTGTGACAAATTCTAGTTAACTTTTATATTATGACGAAACGAGGGTATAGTTTTGAAAAAAAAATCTTAATTATTACGAGATTTTATGTAAGAAACAAAAGCTTATTCTAGGAAAAAAATGTTGAATGTCTTAATTTATTTTACTTACAGAAAATAAAATAAAAATATTTAAAAGTACTAAGTTCGTAATCATATATAAAAGGTACTTTAGTTTGTAGATAAGTCACGATATTTCACGGTTTTATATTTCAATTTTTTTTATTATTAAAACTCTTAATACCATCTATTCTATTTCTGTAACTTAAGATAGATCCATGTTTAATATTTAGCAATATATTTATTCCTTTTGTGGTTAAAAAAAGATTGTTGTTTCAGCTGCAAATGATGGTAATAGACTCTCTTAAAAATAAACCTTTCTTAAACCTTCAACGGGCGCGCCCGTGTACAAAGTGCAACATTTTCGTAATTTTGAATGGTTTGTTTTTACATGTAAGGTTTGAATGTTCTATGCAGTTTCTATTTATAGCTACACCCTTTATAATGCAGGTCTGATTTTCTGACCCTTGTATTCCTTTACATTCATTGTTAGTTGTGATTTAACCGTGGCAAACCAGCGATTATACTGGATTACAATACGGCAAAAGCAGGAGTTGATATAGTCGATCCAATATGCAGCTATTACACGGTATCCCGCACATCACGAAGAGGGACAATCTAATTGATTTTTAGGTTTTTGGACATAATTGGAATCAATTCGCAAGTTGTTCTGAGATCCAATAAACCGAACAGTTTTGAAATAAGGCTATTGTATCTGCATTCTTTGGCCTTTAATTATAAATATATCTCAAAATTATCAACATTTTATATCTTTTCATAAAACGCAGAATAATTATTTTCAATTTGAAAACAAAAGTTTATTACACAAGGAATAACCAACGTTGAAAGAGACGTTGCACTTTGTGCAAAGCGCGCATGCTGGTGTTCCAAAAATTGGCGTGCCTGCTGAAGGGTTAAGACACGGAGGTCTAAACTTAATTACGGGCCCACTGTGTAATTTCATTAAAAATATCTAAAACAAGGTTATCTATGACTCGATTTACCAGATCCATTACTAGAACTGTTTTATTCTGATACCTATCTGTTCAGTGATACCACGTTTTTACAATATGGAGCTATCGTGCGCTTGCTTTCTGTAAGAATATGCCTGACTTACGGATTCACTCAGAGTATAGTATTTCCTAGATATTTTGAGTATGCCACCGTCCTTTTCATTGATTCTAATAAAAAATTATTCATAAAAAACACTTGAGATAATATGAGCACACATATAAGATAAAATAAGCTCTCTATCTAGTAATTGCCTTAAGTTGCTATGGTCAAGTTAAAAAAAATAAACATATGTTTCCAAATTTTATAACCTTTGAGACAGAAGAGCATAGTATATTTCCTACACTGGAAACGTATTATTTAAAACTTTATCACAGTCACACAAGCGCTTTATTTCTCATCTCGAACATATCATTTATTGAAGCATTTGATTTACTGTTACGCAGCTAATTAAAGCGAATGCATCATTCGTCTTGATGTATAGCTATGCAAAGGTATTTTAATTAATGTTTCTTAATTTCCATATCATTAATATTCATTTCATCAATTTCAGTTTTGATCTAGTTTAAGTTTTGAACGAAACTTCTATTTTAAGTTTTATCTCACTGTTAAAAAAAAAATTGATTTTGAAGAGATAAACTAACCTGAAATTAGACAGTTATATATAGTTACAAGGTAAATTCACTAGTTTCAAGAAATCTCATAGGGATGTTTACACGCTCGGAATCCTCTTTAAACGGTAGTTTTTGGTCTCTTTAGATCAGGTGTCCATAGCGCTCAAAACTCACCAACTATCAGTTCAAAGAACATATCCTAAATAAGATTATAAGGCTTTGTTTTCGAAGAAAGTTTAACATTCTTCTAAGTTGGAGTTATTTGCCTTTGTGTAACATATACATCTCTTTTTCGAATTATAAAATTTGGCCTTAAAGCCATCCTATTTCAGGCTTTGAAACTTTAGCCAACTTTTCTTATTATAACCCAAGTGTTATCAAACCTTCTTCTATCCAGAATGATTGTTTTCCTCTGCTGACTTATGGACTTTTTTTTACCAAAACATTTCTTTAATAATTCATGACCATAGTTTTTTTATTAGGCCAAAATAAGATTTGATAAATAACCACTGCATCTAATTTTCACCAAAGCGTTCACAGTAAATCTATAAATGTTACTATTTTAAAGATTACAAAAACAGAGTGTTAAAAGTTACCGTATTTTTCGGACAATAAGACGTACCTTAAATTCATAGGAGGATTATTTAGAAAAGAACATTTTGTAATTTATTAGATATATAAAGATATTTTCAATTTCTTACTTAATAAAGATTTTATATATATATATATATATATATATATATATATATATATATATATATATATATATATATATACAGGGTGTCCGGGCTAAAACTATCCAAAAGTTGTGGCTTATTTTTACGAAATTACCCATTAGAATTTTTAAAAATTATTTAAATTGAAAGAACATTTCACCAAGTTTTAATATCAACAGATTTCGATGTGTGCACCTTTTTTAGCACGACAAACGTCTAAACGGTAATCCTGTTCTTTACAAGTGACGAATTACTAGAATGATACACTTCTTCAATTCATCTACACTTTCCACTTTTTGTTTATACACAAAAATTTTTTTTTAATACACAAAGTTTTTTGTTTATACACTAATAACTCCTTATATGCTACGAAACACTTGGAGAGAACTGGATTACCGTTTAGACGTTTGTCGTGCTACAAAAGGTTGCACACATCAAAATCTGTTGATATTAAAACTTGGTGAGATGTTCTATTTAAATTTATATTTTTTTAATTATAATGTGTGGTTCCGTAAAAATAAGCCATAACTCTTTTATACTTTTAGCCTGGACACCCTGTATATAATATATATAATAAGTATATATAATACCTATAATAAAATATTTATTATATTTTAATGTTTCCTTCGGATCATAAGACACACCCCAATTTTAAAGTCGATTATTTTGAAGTAAAAAATTTCGTGTTATGGTCCGAAAAATGCGGTATTTTACCGATGACTATCTAGATATATGAAAAATGCTGATACAGACTTTTTATACATTTTTATTTTAACATTTTACATTTTTACGAGTCCAGAAATCGGTGGAAAGAGCTTTGCAATGATATACGGAACATTCCTCAGTGTTTCAAAACATACAGAAATGCGTATCATGAATCAAATAACTTTCACGTGGCATAATCTAATGCCGCATTTTCTACACAAACACGCAAAGAAAAATCTTCATGTTAAAATTGGATTTTCTCTGCAAGCGATAATTACTACGTCTTCCCTAATCGTAAATCTGACAGACGGAAATATTCGCTCGCTGCCTTTGAGCAGAATTTCATTCCGCTAGAAAATGCCCGCGCTATGTATGCTTCATGATCCTCAGAGAAAGCCTGATTGACTCGTAAAGACAAAGGGTTGTTTCGAGATTTCTCGAGATAGAAATTCTTTTGCATGGAGCACGCTACCGTGCCATTCAATTTCTAGATGACTTCTATTTTTTTTTTGTTCAGCCTTCTCTACTCTGAACATCAAAATATAATCAGTTATAGAGAAAGGGTTTAATCCTATCTCGGGTAAAAATCGTTTTTGATAATTGAGTAGCGTATTTTACGGGTATATAACTTTGTTAAGTGATTTAGGGCATGAAATTTGTTCAAAAGTTCAATGCCAAGAAAGTAATGCAAACAAATACAATGATCGTCAAATATTAAGTTTAAGGTAAACGACTGGGTTGGACACCCATTTTTTGAAAACCAGCAAAATTTAATGTTTTATTGATGGTTTTTAATGTAATTGTACATAATAAAAACAATTCAAATTGAAAAATAAACATAAATGAGCCAAAAAAAATTTTTCAAATTTTTGATGAAAAATCAGGCAATATTTGATACTTACAGCAACAGTAGATACAGAAAAATTTTAATGTAATATTAATTTAATTTATTTACATATTTCTCTTTAGAGATCTGAGATTGTAATGAAACTCAATCTTATACATACGTTAAATGTCACTTAATTTTCGTGAGATTTTCTGACTGGAATCAAACGATACCAAATTTATAAGAGATACTCCCAAAAGATATTAAATACAAAAATAAGTCCCACAGTTGCATTTTACGAAAATATGAAGAAAAGGAGACAAAGAAAAATAAATATCTCTTATCTGTTCAAACAAGACATATCCCAGCAATCTAGCGACTCTTCAAAAAGGATTTCACGAATTATCTTATGATCACGTAGTCTTCAAGAATGTCTCTTCGATTTTTTTTAAACTTAATGACTGCTATCTTCAAATTTTACATGGAATTTCAAACATCTGTTTCAATAAAACAAAAACTATTTGTTGGATTGGTTTACACAACTTCTTTTTCTTACTAATGAATAAGTATTTAGGTTAAAAAAAGGGATTCTCACAAACTTAAAATGATGAAACTGAAACGATTATTATTATATATTTACCTGCACAGCCGCATAATTTCTATGCTTGTGCTTCAACGTAAACCTCGAAAACTTATATCTCGATATTTCCTCTAGACAATGCATTCAAACAACTGTGAAAAATTATCCAAACAGTAGCTTGTTACTTTAATTGACAATTTTAATCCCGTATACATAATAATGCGAACAGAGTGAAAAAATCCCTTTATTCTCTACTTGAAAGTATATTTAAAATGTTGCGTAATAGGACCCGTACGTAGAAAATGACTTCCTTATCAAAACATTTAGAGGAAACTTTTCTGTATTAAAATTCTTGTACATAACTCTGAGAACAGCATTTTCATCAGTCACATGCATATACGCCAGGTTTTTTTTTAAAGATACGTTTGTACAGTAATATGCTTGCAATAATTGTGACTAGGATCAAATGTTGTAATAGCCTAAAATGCTTGTACAGATATTTGTAAGAATAATTTGTATCTTTTAAATCCTAAGGAATATTCTTTAAAAGAAAATGGGTTTTAAAATACTGTTAGTAAGTTGTAATTTTCTGAAAAAAAATTTTTGCATTGAAGTGTGACGACGACTTCTAATTATACTGTTCCAAAATGTTTCAATTCAAAGAGACGACTACAAACAAACAATATCAGGCGCCAATTCATCCAAATTTGATGTATTTATTTCGCGAGATGACAATACTCACCAATAACATCAAGAACTTTTTTTTTTTTTTGAAGACCTACAAACCACGTTGGTGTTGATGATCAAACAGCCAAATGTCAAAGTTGTAGTAATTATTGAAGATGAAAGTAGAAGTTGTTGCTTTCTTTTCACAAGAAAATTATCTATCATAGAGGACAATAACAAAGTGAAAAAGTTAAAATGGAATTTTTTTTTAATCGAAAAAGTGTAAGGTATACACAAGATTCGATTAACAAGAATCGAACTTTTGAGTGAATGAATTAAAGAAGCTGCTTGAGATATGCTAATTTCGGCATACGCGCTTGGTATAAATACCAAGCAGCTTGATTAATACAGAGGTTGAAAAAGGTTTTGTTAAGGTTGATAGATAAGCGAGAGGGAGCTACGACGTAAACAGCTCCGGGTGCTATCCCGCGCTAGTGCTTAGGGGGCCCAAAGTTTACGTGGCAGAACTGCTGGTTTGACTCTCTGCTGGTTTGTGAGTATTTGCAAAGTGTATTTCTATTGAATGTTAATACATATTCCGTACAAGTAGTACTTATGCTTATTGCTGTAAAAGCAAATTCTATATGTGCAACGAATTCAATAAACATTGTTTCATGTATACACTGTGTTTGTATCAAATTTATTTAGAGTGCCACTTCAAATTATATACACCCAAGTCTGGGTAGAAGTGAGCTATTCTCTACAAAGGTTTTAAATCGAAAAGGTCTTAATCGAAAGGTCTTAATCGGGAATTCCGTTCCCACAAAAGAGTAAAAACACTAATTTATCAGAATAAACGTCTTTTTGGGAAAGGACTAGTTTTTTGCAGGTTCAATAAATCTCATTCCTGATTAGCATGTAAGGAATGTTATTTGTACGATATTTTTCAAACGCCTCCATTACTGTCTATTCATTGCAAAAGCAAAATATTACGGTGACACCAAATGTCTGTTAAGCATTAATTCTTACCATTACATAGAATGAGCTTTAAATCACGTCTAAATGTTTCCAAACAATATTCATTAGTCTGTTCCAAACTGTCTTAAGATCTAACTCTATCTGACATTTTAAAAGCTGTAAATCTCTCCCTATTCTTAAGAGTTTCCACCCAAACAATACACATTTCCCCGACATCCTAATATATATTCCTAATAACTGCGACCTCTCATTCCGTTAACCTCTCCCGTCTCCCGCCATCAGATATTCCCCTGATAAATACAGTCCACCGCTTATTAAAATGCGATGTTTTAATAACAACCTCTGCATCCATTTTGGAAGACGCTACAGAGGTCCATAAAAGGAGTTTCATTAATGACCGTATGGAGCCCGCTAATGAAAATGACGTCGAGTTAAAAGCTGGAAGACTGTATTCATAACGACGTCTATTTCACCTTTTTTTTTCTTTTCCTTTTTCAGTCATAATTCTTGAAAGAGAGATTATCTTCAACCCCAGAACTTAATACTCAGTTCTCTTTATTCGCCAAGAATTGAACTGACTCAAACGATTCAGTGGCGTGTGTATTGAAACCTCAGGACCTTTTTTGTCTCGAAGAGTAGTTAACCCTTCAGCGGGCGCGGCAATTTTTGGAACACAAGCAGGCGCGCATGGCACAAAGTGCAACGTCTCTTTCAACTTTGATTAGTCCTCTTGTAATAAACTTTTATTTTTCAAATTGAAAATAATAATTCTGCGTTTTATATGACAATGTATAAAATGTCGATAATATTGAGATATATTTATAATTTAAGGCCAAAGAATGCAGATACATTAGCCTTATTTCAAAACTGTCCGGTTTATTGGTTTTATGGACAACCTGCGAATGGATTAAAGTTATGTCCAAAAACCTAAAAAACAATGAGTTGTCGATCTTCGTGATATGCTGGATACCGTGTAACAGCTGCACATTTGATCGACTACATCAACTCCTGCTTTTGTCGTACTGTAATCCAGTATAATCGCTGGTTTACCACGGTTAAATCACGACTAACAATGAATGGAAAGGAATACAAGGGTCCGAAAATCAGACCTGCATTAGAAAGGGTGTAGCTATAAACAGAAACTGCTTAGAACATTCAAACCTTACATGTAAAATAAAACATTAAAAATTACGAAAATGTTGCACTTTGTACACGGGCGCGCCCTTCTGAAGGGTTGAAGGTTAAAAATCTAAAAATTGCATGATGGTGGTTTGTCACCAGAGTAATGCATGCTATCCGTTACAAGCGCTTCTTTGTGAAATTAATCCCTTTCCTCCTACATATTTGATGTCTTATAAAGATTCTGTCGGAATGTGTTGTATGGTCCTGTCAAGTAATTACAATAGCTTTCCTGACATCTCCAAGTGAAATTGAAATAAATGAATTTAAAATAACTTTCAGCTTATGTCGCAGATAACTTCTCCCATATTTTTGATTTTCAGCCAAACATTAATTTCAATCTTCAAAGAGTATAGCTTTTAGTTTAAACTTGGATGCAGTTCGTGAAACGGTTAGGGCCAGACAACATATCTTCAGTTAGAAAGAAGAGAAAGGCTAACTTCGGGGTAATATTCTCCCAACAAATTATCCTCAAATATATGGACTGCGTGAAATTTAATTAGAGATGTCCGTTGAAAGGGTTATTGCGTAAACGCGTGTAAATTCAAGACTGCAAATTTCTAATTTAAGTAAAAGGAAATCATGTATCCAAAAAGATACTTAAACACGGGCAAGTAGAGTAGTCTCCCGGTGATATATTGAATGCAATCATGAACAGTAGCTTGAGATGGTATGAATATAAATCATGCAATTGTATGCAGTCTTAGAACAGATTGTTCTGGGATACAAGCGTTATAAAAATATATACTTAAGAACTGCTGACGGGATTAATAAATGGGTCACAGTTTTTTTTCTCAGGAAGCATCTCCAACAACACAACATCTTCATGTTAATCCATTGTTAAACACCCATAAGACATATCTATCTGCTTTATAACATACAAACTACAGGGTGCGTCAGAATGTACTCTCATATTTCAAAGGGTAATAAAAAAAGAACGAAAATATTTACATAAAATAGCAATATATTTTCAAGAAATACTAACAATGTTGATTTTTTCCTCTAGGTTTTGAAAATAACATCACTTAGGTGGCACTCTTATTTGCGATGTACTGCCGTAGCCGTTCTCTAAAGTTTTTCATCTCTGTGGGAATGGTGGCATCTTTCTCACGAAATGCGAACTCCAGGACTCGTTGCACATTTTCAGGTATTCTAATGTTCCGAGGAAGACCACTTGGTTTCCTTTGTAATACAAACTCACTTGCTTTCACGTTTGAAAAGATTGCTTTTAGATCAGGAATGGCAACAGTTGCAAAGGCCAGAAACGCGTCCTAAATACCCTCTGTGTAGCAGTTAAAAATTTTTATTTTTAACCCTTCGTCGAGCGCGCCCGTGTACAAAGTGCAACATTTTCGCAATTTTGATTGGTTTGTTTTTATTTCAAAAGAAATAATTAAGGTTGAGACGTTGCACTTTGTGCCCCGCGCGCTTGCTGGTGTTCCAAAAATTGGCGCGCCCGCTGAAGGGTTAAAGAACGCCTTGATAACGAAACCTCGATGTTCATGCCGTCTAATGACAACTTGAAAATCCGCCCGATCTGTTGCCACCTCCCGTGTCACCTTACTCCCCCCCCCCATCCTCTCCCTTATCAGTGACCTTCAGAAATATGGGCACCTATTTAGTAGCACCTTGTAAAAAGCGTTTGGGGGACTTGTTCAGGACATCTTTGTCACGTGGGAAAATAAATTATGCCTCTCAAAGACAGCTGAAATTATTTTATGTGAATACTAGCTGAAAACCCGTACTTCGCTACGGAGTACATTCAAATTAAATACAACGGTCAATGTATGCAATTCATGCCAAATATATATATATATATATATAATATATATATTATATGATAAATACGACGATCAATGTATACAATTGATGTAATATATATATATATATATATATATATATATATATATATATATATATTTATATGAAAATCGTAAAGGATAATTTTATAGACAAAATAATGTAGAAGAAAATATTCAAATTAAATCTAATATAAAGAATACTAAAGAATATAGTACAGCTAATATAGTACAGTTTGTAGAACATTTCTTTTACTGTATTTTAATATTTTTTTGGATGATGTCCAATCGTCTGCCGCATTAGCAAGGAAAAAAAATATTTTTTGTTTCTTTAGTTGTTATGCACGTGACGATAAATTTATTTAAAGTACCAGAAAAAGAAATCACGTGATCAGCATTTAATAAATTAAATTCTAAAAATTAATCTTTAAAAATTCACCAAAAATCAGAAAATGGAGGTAAAGATTCGATAAATGTTTCATTTTAAAGGAATTTTTATGATCTTTCTCGTTATATAAATTTTATAACCTTCAAAGTATTATTTTAAATGCAAACGTAAAAAAGGTTAAAAAACAGCTTAAAAATTTAATTTTAAAAAATCTAAGAAGATTTTTTGAAAAATCTTTCTTAGTGCACCCCTACACTATAAGAAGAATCGCCATGCAAAATTTCAGCCATTTAGGTCCAGCGGTTTGGTCTGTGCGTTGTATGTCAGTCAGTGAATGAGTCAGTTACGGAACTGTTTTATATATACAGATTAGTGTTATTAAGCGGCTATTTGAAAGGAAGTATATGGAGTTTTTCATTCGCTTTGAAATAAACAATAGAAGATTGAAATGATTAAATATTCTCCCCGGTTATATAGCCTTAATGATCAACATTACATTTTTTGATACAATTGACAAACTGAAAGTCTTTATTACTATAAGTTCCCTTTTAGATAAAGTTATAATTTAACTCCTTTGAACAAGATAAGGAATATAGTTTGCTTGCGGAGTATCTCACCAATCATTGTGGTATATCAAGAATAAAGAAAGAAATTTCATTTCATCACATTCAGATTATTTTGGACATTCGACAATTTTTCAGTGCTCTGTTGAATATGCCCTCAGCAATCATTATCAGACCTTATTTATTCGAAACATATACATCATGAGATTATGATCTCATAAGAGACATCATGAGATCATGAGATTTTTCAAACGGAAATAGCCTTTTATATCAATTACATTATTTAACTTCCGAAATTTGTTTACTATTGAGGTGATAGGGTGCAACCAATACTGCAAAAGCACTTGATTGTACATCATTGGCTCCAAACATATGTGATAGGGTGCAACCAATATCTACGAGGAACACCAAGCCGGGAAGAAAAATACCACTGAAAATAACCGATGCATCAACACTGAACATGTTGCCGAAAAGACATCAGACGGCAATCGTTAAACTGATTTCAGATTTATGAATAACAACTCAAGCAGACTGTTTTCAATTACATTTTTAAAACGCAAGAAAGATATACGTGACACATCCGAAGCTATACCCTCATACTTCGGAAACTTATACTCTTTGCATTCCTAAGGACACAATGAAATACGTTTTCTCCCCGTTCACTAATAAATTTTTCTCCCCCCCCCCTATTGACACCCACCTTCACTAAATCTTTTCTATCTCCAGCCGTTAAATACTTCCGAAATAAATACATTTAGTCCACGGAATCCTTAAAATAATGACTCCGTATGCATTTAGACGTTTAGATGTTAAGATAAGACGAGAGATGCTAGCAATAATGAAGTACTTTCTCTACGAAGGCGAAGCTCAAACTTATGAATTTTACAACAGTATTTGACAATTCATTTAAAACAAAAGCTCAATTTACTAGTTGCAATTAACTTTTGAAAAAAAAAATATCTCCTACCTACTCAGTTTTGGTAAGAACCACAAAATATAACACACACACGCACGTATAACATTATATGAAAATGCCTGTATGTGTAATGGTACCAAGAACTAGACTTGAAAAGGTGGTTGAGAGGAGAGGGAGGGCGATACATCTATATATATAAAACAGTTCCGTAGCTAACTGACTCACTGACATACATCGCACAGACCAAACCGCTGGACCTAAAGGGCTGAAATTTTGCATGGCGATTCATCTTATAGTGTAGGGGTGCACTAAGAAAGATTTTTCAAAAATTCTTCTTAGATTTTTTTAAATTAAATTTTTAAGCTGTTTTAGTAACTTTTTTTAAGTTTGAATTTAAAATAATAATGTGAGGGTTATAAAATTTACATCACGAAAAAAGATCATAAAAATTCCTTTAAAATGAGATCTTTTTCAAATCTTTACCTCCATTTTCTGATTTTTGATGAATTTTTAAAGATTAATTTTTAGAATTTAATTTATTAAATGCTGATCACGTGATTTCTTTTACTGGTAATTTAACTAAATTTATCGTCATGTGCATAACAACTAAATAGACAAAAAAATATTTTTTTCTTGCTAATGCGGCAGACGATTGGACATTATTCAAAAAAATATTAAAATACAATAAAAGATATTATGTTCCTCAAACTGTACTATATTAATTGTACTCTGTTCTTTAGTATGTCCTATTACATTTAATTTGAATATTTTCTTCTACATTATTTTGTCTATAAAAATATCCCTTACGATTTTTTTATAATTTTTTTTTTGTTTTTTTACATAAATTGTGTACATTGATCGTCGTATTTATTATATATATATATATATATATTACATTGACTGTTGTATTTAATTTGAATGTACTCCGTAGCGAAGTGTGGATTTTCAGCTAGCATAAACATAAAGAGGATATTAATATAAAAGTTAATAACACATTTAACCACCCAGCCTTAAGATATTATAGGCTTCAATAGAAACGGAGTCTTAATTAATACAAAAAAATGCACTTATACCGCTGCAGACTGTTTGCTAACCTGATTTCCTCCTTGTTTTGTTTATTGATAATTTTCATCGATTAAAGCCAAATAGGATATGCACAGATTTAAGAATGCGAATCGCAAATAACATTAGCTAAGAGCCACTCCCATAGGAAAATTAAGTTATGAATAGGGGCGTTGTCCTGCTCCCAAATAGGAAAAATATGTTATCTAAAGAATCAATAAACATAACATGGGGACCCAAGAGGCACTGTTTCAGAGAGTGTTCCTCCTTCTGTCAGAGCCTGGGAACTAAAACTGATATGTAGACGTATGACAGAAAGGCATAAAGTAAACTAACGTATCGTAAATATCGTTACATAAGTATCGTAAGATTACCAGCATCTAGCTTAAATTAACCATTTGAAATATAAGGCAACACATTCTTCTTGTTAGTTTTATCACACATTTTTAATAAACCTTTTCTCCATTTGGTATGTTTGTACCGGAACGTAATCTTCAGATTTGTCCTAATTTTACTGATCCGATTGTTAAGTACCCAATTTCTTACTTTAGTTGTAACTTTATGATATTATCACTCATACAAATTCAAAATCTAAGGATTACTTAATGTAAAAAAAATTCGTTTTAATGTATCTTGCAATGCTCATAACAATTTTCACCTAATACAGCTTTCTTAGAAAATCTAAAAAAAAAAGAATTTTTTTTATGGTCAATTACTTTGAAATACAAAATGTTAAGTCCAAAGATGTCTCTTTAAAAAAAATTGATCATCTGCTACTGCACTACAAGTAACGATTTCCGGATAATGTTTTCAACATAAGAATTAGAACAGTTAATATACTTAAAAATGAGAGTGAATATGATCATTATAATTTATATACACTACAACTCAGTTATAATTTACTAGCATTATTGCCCGGCGTTGCCCGGGTAGATATGTAGATATAAAATATGTCATGCATTCCATCAAAAAAATACTGGGCTGCACTCCCGCTCTTCATGTTCATCTGGCCAGACAGAATGCGCTTAGCATGTTTCTACTGAAATGATACACAAACAATAAGAGAGAAAGAAACTTTGAGCCTGCGGACCTTCGTCTGATTTTAAGGCCATTCCCAACCCTCTTTCTCCCGCGCATTGGAATTTAACCCCCCCCCTCCCTCCGTCATCCTCAAACCACCCCTCTTAACGCAGCTGGTTGAGGAGAATCCACAGGGGGTAGACGCACCTCTATCGGGCACAAAAAACATTAAAAAATTAATTTAAAAAAAACTAATTGAGCCCCAAATTTCGTTTTTCCTGATTTAAGTTTCTCGGGTCCAAAACATTAACTGTGCAAGAAAAGCTAAACTCTCAAAACGTCCACAGTTCTCTCGGGTTGAGCTGAAACACAGATTGAAGATATGTAATAATCATGGAGGAATCATGAAAGATGTATACCTCACTTGTGATATTTCCCCAATGCATTTTGTTCATGACAGAATGACAACAGCATAGGATGGCTCGTTATCAATATTTTAGGCAAAAACGACTCAAATTGGTCAAATTTTAGGTAACAGCAGCACTTTATCCTTTTTCGCAAAAAAATTAAATTTTTGAAGATGTATCGTATCATGGTCTCATTAAGAATTCCTAACAAGAGCCCTTAACTTAAAAGCATCTAAGATGCAGTAAAGATGTCTTGAAATCTAACCCTAGAAAATAATAATTTTTTTTAGTTTCAAATGGCAAGCAATAAATAAAAACAACAAGATAAGAAATGCAAGGAGAAAACAAACAAGAAGGTAAAAAGTAAAACAAAGAAGGAAACAGTACGTATTAAGGGGGGGGGGGGGAGGTCAGCTTAAAATTTTCAGAAAACTCAATTTTTTATTATGATTTAATTTCAAAGAATGGAATGTAAGTAATCTTTTAAAAAATGAAGTCGATACTACAATTAGAACCACTTTTATGGCCAAATGTATATAGCTAATAGTAAAGTAATTTATGGAAACTTTAATGACTTTTTCTAACAACTGTTATTTTCAAACATGTGCGCACTATTTCTTCAAAACTAATGGTCACAAATTGCTGAAATTTTATATACATGTATATCTAGTATGTTTATACAATTTCTACCTAAATTGAGGTAAGTGCATATTACTAATTTTTTACAGCAATTTTTTGTGGAAAAAAATTGTATGATATTTCTTGTACATTACAATACATTTGCCTGAAAATATATTTTTATGTGAAGTATGGTAATTATTTTATGTGTAGATTAAATTTTAACCTATGGATAGAATATATATAAATAATTTAATATATATCTCTTATAGTTTTTTTAAAAAAATCTGAGCGCAATGCATTGACCTAAGATTCATTATTCATAAAACATTATTTTTTTACATAAAATAATTTATAATAATCTCCCAACAATTCTTCTTTTGTTTTCCAATAGATAAAGCTTTGTACAATTCACCCTAAAAAATTGGTTTAAATTAATTACAAATCAACTGTTTGACAACACACTAAGCTTGGTAGTAAAATCAGTGTTCTTTTGCGAGTGCAAAGGTGATCTTCCCCCTTAATTGCTCAATGCTCTTGCCTTCCAATATTGGCTAAAGAGATCTCGAACCGATAGTGCTTCATAGTTCTGGAGGTCGAAAATGTCCATAATTTGTAGTTTATCACAAATAGTGCAGTCAAAACTCTGTAGAATTTTCAAGCGCCTCATATGATTAGCTAAGCAGTCATGATTAGTTCAAAGCCGGATCATGGCTACCGAATCCTTCCATGGAAAATCTGGAATGAATGTACTATTAACAACCCTTAACTTTTTTTAGATTTTCTATCTATTAACTCTTGATAAAACAGGTCCTTCAATTTCATCAGGATAAATACCCTTATAGAATTATATGCTATCGGTCTACACGGACTCTGCATAACTGCAGTACCTCTCTTTGCGAGTCCGTCCGCAAGTTCATGATCAAAATTCTCAAAATAACCTCCTCAATTTATTATAATCATGGTCCAAACACAGGTCAGGAAATATTAATTTCATCAGCGGTTTCGAAAATCTCAAATTATAACATCACTTCCCACCAGCAATAGCTTCTCCTTCGCTCAAACGATGGTTGGGTATCCATGCAAGTGAAGGGTTGTTCTCCCTTCTGAATCGCGGATAAATTAAGGAAGAAGGGCCAATTAATTAGTAGCAACTGTTAACTTCAAATCTAAAATAAATGAATGCAGGTTTGCTCTGTGTATGCAAAGAAAACGAAAATGGGGGAAAATGTTTGTCACTTGCATTCCTTTTGGCTGGCAGTTTCTCGTACGCTGCTCGGAATTCTAAATTTTTGATTGAAGAAAACGTCTGGGATGGATTTTGTTAACCATTTTCTTACGGGGTGGGTTAGCATGTATCCCAAGAATATATATATATATATATATATATATATATATATATATATATATATATATATATATATATATATATATATATATATATATATATATATATATATATATACATATACATATACATATATATATACATATACATATATACATATACATATACATATATACATATACATATACATATATACATATATATATATATATATATATATATATATATATAGATAGATAGATAGATAGATAGATAGATATAGATATATATATATATATAAACCCCTTAATGTCCATTCTTACAAAGGGGGAATGAAATTTTCCGTTCCAAAGAGGGAATCGGAAAAATTGGCCCCGTAAGCTAAAGGTTAAGAATCGTATATAATACACCCGTTGAAATCAGAATCCTTTGTAATAGTTTATTTTTTTTTATTGTTTGTGTGTGTGTGTAAATAAAAATTAATGCTTCAATGGTGAGTTCCGCCAGTACTTTTGATATAAATATGATATATTGTCTAATTTTCCCCAAACAGAGAAAAATTAAAACTATATTCTCCAAAAACAAGCCATTTCTCAGCGGTATGATAAAGGCATCTAACAGGCGCATTATTTGAGCTGTCTGGGATTTTCGTGGACACATAAGCTGTAATTACTTTGCAAAATCGGGAGCTGAGACTATATTTGTATCTTCTTTACCTCCATTTTTTGATTTTTGATGATTTTTTAAAGATTAATTTTTACAATTACTTTATTAAATGCTGATCACGTGGTCTCTTTTCTTTTTGTGATACTTTAAATTAATTTAGCGTCACATGCACAACAACGAAATACATTGACAAAAAAATAATGTTAAAATACGATAAAAGATAAACTTTAACCACTAGACAAATTGATATATAAGTTTTTTAAGAATTTAATTCAAATTAGTATGTTTTATGGATATTAAACATACAAATTAATTAAATACATTGATCGTTGAATTAAATTTGAATATTTTCTTCTATATTATTTTGTCTATAAAAATATTCGTTACGATCTTTTTATAAATACATTTTTCTGTTTTTATTTGGCATTAATTGCATGCATTGGCCTGTCTATTCAATTTGAATGTACTCCGTAGCGAATCATGGGTATTCAGCTAGTGTATATATATATATATATATATATATATATATATATATATATATGACATAAACTTATATGAAATTTATTTCACTTCTTTCATACGTGAACTAATACATAAATTTTACCCAACCATCTTCCCGATATATTGTACTCATATTACTAAAAAGTACCTGCATACCTCTCTCTATCTTAAATTAAAAAATGCTTGACGAAACAGTTTCACACTACAGTGAACCCTACCAAATGAAATCTAGCAACGCAATCGAAATACCCTTCTAAACCACTCAACGACCCCTCTCTGTACACAGCCGAAACAAAGAGCAGGCTGGGAGGAAAATTGACCTCCTCATCCAGTTCGAATCACCCAGTTGTGACTTTCCTGCGATAATTACCTCCTCCTCCTGCAGACGACGATTTGAGTATCCTTTCCAGTGAAACCTGGATTGTTCTCCTCTTCTGGGTCGGAACGGGAGATCTTAATTAATAAGGTAATGTCGCTAATTGATGGGGATAGTTAATTTGGCATTCGAAATAAATATTAAGGTGATCAAAGGAATGTCCCGAGTGGGGCACAAAGCAGACGTACAGAGGCTGTTCACACATTTTTTAGACGATGTATATTGTATTCACAAAACTAAATTACAAAAAATTCTTGTGTTTTAAATGTTCTATTTGACATCCCTTATTCTGAACTATCTTTCGACACCGCAATTTCCAGGATAATAATGCCTTTTGAAGTGTCAGAAGAGGTGTTCTATCCCATTCCTCCTAAACAGCTTTCCAGAGTCCTGTAAGGGTTTTGGGACGACGTTTGGATAATGCAGATTTTAAAAGTCCGAAAGCACAAAAATCCACAGGTTATACATCGGGAGATTTAGTAGGGATATCAGTGAAGGGAATGGCCTTGATACCAGTTTTTTGTTCCATTTCTTTTGGGAAATTTACAGTGGATTTTGATGTGTGACTGCTAGCTTTATCCTGATGGAGTCTCACAGATTGATGGCACTGTGGGTAAAGCGATGGTATTTCATTCAGAAAAATTGGCGATAAAATATGTTCCTGATAGTATTTGGAGTTAATCTTGACATTTTTTCCACTCTCTTTATTTTTAACTTGCCATTATAAGAAAAACCAGCAACAATCATGAATCCCTTAGAAAAACTTTCTTTCGATTCTTTGAACCATGTACTAAAATTTTTTTCTCCCGTTTTATGATAATAAATGGCTCTTTTTTTTGTTGCAATCATTTAAATACACCCATGATTCATCTATTGTGACAATTGTTTTCCATTTTTCTTTGGATAAGTGTTTCTCATATAGAATTCTGCAGCGTGTCCTGCGTTCAGCGATATGATTTGGAAGAAGACGATGCACATTGCGTTTTTTCGCTTTCTTAAGATTTAAATCAACGTTTATCATTTTGTTTACAGTGGACACCGAGCATTTTAATGATTTTGCAACTGTCCTTTGACTAGGGGGATTTTCTTTTAACATTAAACAACGCACCTTTGCAATAGTCGAAGAAGTCCGTTTTTTCCTTGGATACTTGTTTGGAATTTTTGTCCCACTTGAGGCTCCAATTTGACGTTTTTTTCCTTTCTTGTTGACGATATTACCTATCGACGCTTTAGATATCACAAAACCATGACTCTCACATCGTTTTTGGATAACGGAGTATGCATATTTGTCTTCGGAAAGAGCATAAATGTAGCCTTCGAACCACTGCTTTGTTAAAAACGCCATTTTGAATAAAAACAAAACTTTCAAGCCGCAGACGATAATTTTGACTTTTAAAAACATAGTACAATTGCAATTATTTCTTTTTCAGCAAACGATTTTTTATTACCCCTTACCAAAATCGTCTAAAAAATGTGCGAACAGCCTCTGTATATGCGTATAACCGTTGTTGTGCGTTATCGGTCGTACTTACCGATATACGTCATTTATGTCGAGAGATAGATGGATGGGGTCAGTCAATATTTACCGATATAACGTCAACAGCCTGAAAGTGGAATCTCAAAGCTTTATTTAATTTTGGGGGAACAAAGAAAATATTAATAACAACTGTAATCTCTTGATAAGTGTACATTTAATTAGTCGAAAGTATTATTATTGAAAAAATTAATAAGGTAAGGTAAATAAGGTATAATTAAGATTATGTCGCTAATTGATGGGTATAGTTAATTTTGCCTTCGAAATGAATAATAAGGTGATCAAAGGAATATCCCCAATTGGGCAAAGAACATACTTATATGCATATAACCGTTGTTGTCACAGGTTAGATAACGATTACACGCAGACTACCGATAACGATTATGCTCATAATCGTTATCGGTAGCACTTATCGATGTACGTCATTTATATCGAGAGATAGATGTGATCAGTCAACATTTACCGACATAATTTCAACCACCTGAAAGTGGAATCTCAAGGCTTTATTTAATTTTTTATTTATTTTTTTTTTTTTGGGGGGGGGGACAAAAAAGTATTAATAACGACTGTCCTCTCTTGATAAGTATACATTTAATTAGTCGAAAGTATAATTATTTAAAAAAATAATAAGGTAAGGTCAATAAGGTATAATTAATAAGGTAATGTCACTAATTGATGGTGATAGTTAATTTTGCCTTGAAAATTAACGTGATCTAAGGAATATCCCCAATTGGGCAAAAAACAGACTTTTATGCGTATAACCGTTGTTGGCACAGATTAGATAACGATTATACGCAGACTTATATGCGTATAATCGTTATCGGTATCACTTATCGATATACGTCATTTATATCGAGAGATAGATGTGATCAGTCACTATTTACCGACATAATTTCAACCACCTGAAAGTGTAATCTCAAAGCTTTATTTAATTTAAGGGAAAACTGTTTGGGTGAAAAAAAGAGGAATCAATAATTACTGTCCTCTCTTGATGAGTATAATTTTAATTAGTCGCAAGTATAATTATTTTTAAAAATAATGAATTTGAGGTTAATGTCATTAATTTTCGTTAAATTACTAAAAGGGCTTTAGAATGCAGTTATTACTAATGTCAATCGACAACTTTCTTATTTACTTAAGAGAAAAATATCATTTTATAATGTTTAATAAGCATTTGTGTACAGTAAATAAAAAAGGAAATATTTCAGATAACCCATTTTACTACTGACCGTTAAACTAAGGTTTGTTCTAAAAGTACAGTAGTTTATTTTTGGTGGATGAATAAAAGCATTCTTGTTCTAATGAATTCTTTCGATTAATCTTTTAACAGTAATTTTAATTATTTAAAGTCTTTGAAATGAGCAAATTTAATTTATTTGTGTTTTGCCGCTATTTATTCAGTCGAAAAGTATAATGCCTCGCAAGCTTGAATTCTAAATGCATGCAAAGAATATATATATTTGCTTACTGAAGTTTATCGATTGAAATTTATCAGCTTATCCAAAATATTTTTCACTCTTATTTAGTGTTTCTGAATATGTTTATAGCAATTTCTCAAATACATAAGACTTGTGTTCAATCTATGAACTAAAATCGTATAAGGTATCTGATCACATTCATTTGTGTGGCTGCATAAGCAAAATGTGAAACATTCTGTCGGTCAGGAAAAAATCCCTAGCATTCTAATTGTAAACAGGCAATGAATGCTATGTACGATGATAAACATATTTTTTTCTCATTGTCTTATACTTGATCATATACTTGATAATTAACACAATTTTTGAATAATCTAATTTTTATCTCTATCTATACAATTTCAAAAATCTGAGTTTGTTTGTCTTTTATACAATAAAGCTACAATACAATTATTTTTAATAAATGAATGGAAGTCTCTAAAATTAATAGAAACAAAAAAAGAAGTGTCGTTACAATGGTATCTTGAATTCCTGCCACTTTACAAGAAACTTGTGGAAACACAAACAGGAATGGAAGGTTTCTTCATAACCACAATGTAACAAAAAGGATGGCTACGTGCTAGAACAGATTAATAGCTCGTCAATGAACATCAACGATGTTCACCAATGAACCATTGATTAATTCGGACCATGTGCCCAGATGTTCATCAATGAAATATTTATTAGTTATTAGTATGAATTATTATGACGCCCGGTGGCATAGTGGTTAAAAGCTTCAAGCTGCCACACCACAGCTCCAGGGTTCAACCCTGGGACTGGGCAAAGTCGACTTAGCCTTTCATCCCTTGAGTGGATCGATAAAATGAGGACCAAGCATGCTTGGGAACTAACTCTGTGGGTCCCGCGGCAGTCTGACCACCTTCCCGAGACATATACTCTATGGCACCCCAAGCCCACGGTCAAGAAAACGGAGATGGGCACCACAGGCAATGTCCACAATGGACTGTTGAGCCATTGGTCAGTTTTATGAATTATTATTAGATGAAGTATTAATTAGTCATTCTTTTTATTAGATTATGGTTATGAAGAATCTATCTAGTTCTGTTTAAAGTGACCGGTTAGTTATATTTTTAAATATATAATGCATTTTATTTAGCATTAATTTTAGAAGGCCTTGAGGAATTATTGTTTCATTTTGAACTTCGTTTCAGCTATTCGTTGGCTCGAGGAAGTATCTTTTGTTTACATCTGAACTAATAACTACGTTACAGATACCTGAGATCTTAAAAATAAAATATGCAAGATAAAAGATTTTGGTGTTGTTGTATTTAAGTCCCCTGGCCGGACCAGGTCCATTGAAGGCTGCAGGGTGAAGGGAAACGGCTCCCGTTTAGCTCATGGATTTTCAGCACCAAAAGGATAAAGGCTGACTTTTTGGCCCAGTGCCACCACAATTTTGACCGAGCACCCTCAAGGGTGGCATCATCCAGCGATGCTAACCACACGGAAAAACTTTAAGGATTCCGTGTCCACAACCGGCCAAGACACGATAGCGTTCAATGGCACTTGTCCAGATTCAATGGTTGGTTGGTTGTTTTCTTGGTGTTTAATGGAGCAAGGTCCAGAGCGGACAAGTTGTGCCACTGTCGGGATTCGAACTATGCATTCTCAGTGCCGAATTCCGTGAGTTAACCATTCCGTGAGTGTCCTAAAATAATTTAATAAGTAGCAACCGTAAACATGTTAAGAAAGCTAAATTAAGAAGAACGGCCGGGACGAGTCCCTATTAAAGTAGTCTTCATTTACCACAGAATACTAGAGCAAGAAGATGATTCTATACAAAATTTTCTACAAAATGGTTGAAAAGTTAGGGAATTTATAGAAAACAGAATATCAGTTTTATGTGCATCATGTAAGCAAAAGACTGTGTATCTGTGTTTATCCAAATGAATCCGTCCAGGGGGAAAATATTTAACCCTTCAGCGGTCGCGCCAATTTTTGGAACACAAGCAGGCGCGCGTGGCGCAAAGTGCAACCAACGTCTCTTTCAACCTTGATTATTCCTTATGTAATAAACTTTTTTTTTCAAATTGAAAATAATAGTTCTGCGTTTTATTACAAGATATAAAATGTTAATAATATTGAGATATATTTATAATTAAAGGCCAAAGAATGCAGATATAATCGCCTTATTTCAAAACTGTTCGGTTTATTGGATCTAAGGACAACTTGCGAATGGATTCCTATTATGTCTAAAAACCTAAAAATCATTGATATTTCCCATCATCGTGATATGCGGGATACCGTGTAATAGCTGCACATTTGATCGACTACACCAACTCCTGCTTTTGTCGTATTGTAATCCAGTATAATGGCTGGTTTACCACGGTAAAGTGCCGACTAACAATGAATGGAAAGGAATACAAGGGTCATAAAATCAGACCTGCATTAGAAAGGGTGTAGCTATAAATAGAAACTGCATAGAACATTCAAAAACCTTACATGTAAAAAACAAACCATTCAAAATTACGAAAATGTTGGGCATTGAACACGGGCGTGCCCGCTGAAGGGTTAATACTGATCGAGTCCCTAAAAACTGAACAACTAAACCCATAACCTCTGACACTTTAGACTACTTATCATCGCTATACACAGTACATAAAACCAACAAAATATATCGTCATTAGAGTCTCCAGTCGAGTACCCCTGCCTGAAAAGATATCAAAAAATTTCCCCGATATTACGCTAAGCCATGCAATCGGTCCTCTGAAACGGAAGCGTCCGACATTTCCACGCTAATTGCCCTTCCCCATGGCAGTGAACAAAATAACTTCGGACTCCCCCATTTCTATGAAAACGCGAAAATATTCCAGTTAAAATCGGTCCCAGAAAATATTGCTAATTAAGTCGGGAATGAGGAAAGGGGGTTAACTTTGATCAGAAATGAATTAAGTCAGATGAATTCTCATCAAAACGATCTTGTAGCTGAAATTAAACGAGAAGGGGGGAAATTTGTTTAAATGTGTTTTGACTCTAGAATTACTCCAAAATGACCACTTCTCCAAATGAATATTCTGATCAGACACAAGCTAATTTATAAGTATGTTAATGAAATACTGCGACGGCATTTATAGGAAATTATTGATTTAAAAAATTAATAACTAATACTTTTCTTTCATTTTACGATATTTTCATGCTTTATAAAGGGTAAGTCAGTCTCTTAAAGTATTTCTTTTCGGAGGTTTTGGTTCAGTTTACTTTAATTTCAGCGGCGCGTATGTAAGACGTTTTTGTTTATGAGGATATTAATTTTGCATACAGTGTTTTCTTTAAGACTCAAAATATTATGCAATCAAATGTTCCAATATATGCATTAATTTAGTACAAAAATGCATTCATTAAAAATGCACTATAAAAACATTTTTCATTTATTAAAATACAAAGGAAAAGAAAATGTTTTGATTCTATTAAAATACCAATGAAAGGAAATATTTTGCCTTTATTAAAATACTACTCCAAAAAATTTTACATTTGTCAAAATAATGTATTTATGTAAAACAATTCCGTAACTGACTGACTGACGGATAACGCACAGACCACACCTTTTTACATTTGTCAAAATAATCTATTTATGTAAAACAGTTCCGTAACTGACTGACTGACGGATAACGCACAGACCACACAGCTGGACTTAAAAGGCTGCTATTTGCAGGGCGATTCTTCTTATAGTGTAGGAGTGCACTAAGAAAGATTTTTGAAAAATTCTTCTTGGATATTTTAAATTAAATTTTTAAGCTGTTTTCGTAACTTTTTCCAAGTTTGCATTTAAAATAATAATCGGAGGGTTATAAAATTTATATCACGAGAAAGAAAAAAAATTCCTTTAAAATGAAATCTTTTTCGAATCTTTACCTCCATTTTCTGGTTTTTGGTGAATTTTTAAAATTAATTTTTAGAATTTAATTTATTAAATATTGATCCCGTGGTTTCTTTTCTTTTTGTGATACATTAAATTAATTTTACGTCGCGTGCACAACAACGAAATAAATTGACAAAAAAATTTTAAAATACGGTAAAAGATAAAATTTAACAACTAGATTAATTGAGATGGAAGTTTTTTTTTAGAATTTAATTCAAATTAGTATTTTTTATGGATATTGGACATACAAATTAGTTGCATACATTGACCATTGTATTTAGTTTGAATATTTTCTTCTACATTAATTTGTCTCTAAAAATATCCGTTACGATTGTTTTATAAATATATATATATATATTTTACATCAATTGCATACATTGATCGTTATATTTATTATAAATATTCTTTGCGGCATTAATTGCATATATTGACCGTTGTATTTTAATTTCAATGTACTCCGTAGCGAAGTATGGGTATTCAGCTAGTAAAACATAAACAATTTACTCCTTAAAATATTGTGTAAAAAAATGCATTATTGTAAATTATCAAAATGATAATTTACAAAGTAATAAACAGCTGTAAAAGTACAGATATGAGGAATATTAAACTAGTAATGTTTTATAATCTATATATTTAAGTTGCTAAGCCGACTTTTTGGGTAGTCCGTGTGAGAAAACTACTGCATCAATTTACTTCATTTTGGTCTTAAACGAAAGACTGTAATCTGTAGATTTGTTAAATTTGGTTTCTGTAACCGCAATTTCTATTAATGAGCGATAATTTACAATTAAAAATTGATTTGTACGCATGCTCAGTGCCATGTTTAAATCTGTCTTTAGAAACTCACTGTTTCTGCGCATGCTCAGTGACATGTTTTAATGAGAAACACGTTTATTTCGAGGAGTCTCTAGATCGCCTTGCCATTTTCATGATAATTATGTTTGTTAAATATAAGATTAAACCTGAAGGAAATTGTTTAGTTAGCGATAATTTCAATTTAAAAAAATTTGCTTTATACGTATGCTCAGTGACATTTTTAAATCTGGCTTTAGATACTAAGCACGAGGTTGCTTAAACACATTAATTTTTTTCTGCACATTTTTATGATTTTCTACATTTGGAAATGATGTGTTGAGTATAATTTGTGTATTAGTATATTTAATTACTATCTAGCCGTCATGTTTTGACGGGTACCAACTAGTAAATTTTAAAATTATATAAGGAAAAAATTTCCTTAGGTCGAATGCCACTGTAAAATTCAGTAGCTAGAAGCAGGGGCAAAACTGGTTTTGCTGGACTTGCAAGCCAGATCTATAATTATTACCACTTTTAAGCATGTAAGGGAATCTAATCCTTTAAATATATTACCCTTTAAAATTTTCTGAAGTTATTTTTTTCTTTTAACTTGCAACACTGACTGTAATGTTTTCTATTACCGTAAAATCTTGACTATAATACTCACACGTGTATAATACAAATGCTTGATTTTGCGCGAAATTTTCGGAAAAAAATTAAAATTCGACTATAATACGCAACCATAACTTTTCAATATTTTATGTAAAAATTGCACAAACATTTATTAACATAAATAAAATTTGTAATAAAAATTAACGAAAACGTCGAATTCGGTCGAAAAAAAACCTAAATTTTTAATTCAAAACAAACAATACTGTGAAATTATCAACCTTAATCACTTTCACTAGAATACAGCTCATCTATTGTTTGTCGTTTATTCAATGTTTAAAACTACGTTTTTTGTCCACGACTATAATACGCACCCTCATTATTGTGGACTAAGGCCGTCTGCACACGGAGCAACTGAAAAGAAACTGATAACCGACTCCAGTCACAAACCAGTCCGTGATGCTCGTCCGTGATGCTGCCGACTCCAGTCACAAACTCGTCCGGACGAGTTTGTAACCAGTTGCACCGTGTGCGTGGCTCCATTCAATTACATAGGTTACGACTCATCACGGACTGGTTTGTGACTGGAGTCGGTTATCAGTTTCTTTTGAGTTGCTCCGTGTGCAGACGGCCTAAAATGTGAAAAAAAGTACGTATTAAACTCAAGATTTTAACGGTAATACTAAACTTGAAGGGTTTTTTGGTATAAGTTAGAGAAAAAGGGAGTTTTCTCAGATCTGTCTATCAGACGACAAAAGTGTCATAAAAAAACCTACATTATGAACAACTACAATGATTTCAGTTCGTGTTCTGTCCTTCAGTAAAAGCAAAAAGTTAACTTACCAATATAGAAAGGGGGGGGGGAAATTTGAATACTGTGGTTTATAGACTATCAAAAAGAAGTTATGGAAATGAGGACTTTTATTTTGTCAAACCATAACTTGATTCGATTAACGATCAACAGATGGCTCTTGCATATTCTTTCAAACCAGTGACGCGGTATATTGTCCAATCATATTAATTTCTTTTATTTATTTTTCAAAAATTCTCTAATTTATAACGATGATGATTCCTTTATTTGCACAGTAGTCAAAAAATATTTCTTTTCAATGCTCGAGCGCTCCTAGAACGGCACATTGCCACCGTCGATATTCAAATCATGGTACTTCATATCTGCAGATGGGTACTCTTAAATATTAACCCTTCAGCGGGCGCGCCAATTTTTGGAACACCAGCAGGCGCGCGTTGCACAAAGTGCAACGTGTCTTTCAACCTTGATTATTCCTTTTGTAATAAACTTTTTTTTTTTCAAATTGAAAATAATAATTCTGCGTTTTATGACAAGATGTAAAATGTTGATAATTTTGAGATATATTTATAATTGAAGGCCAAACAATGCAGATACAATCGCCTTATTTCAAAACTGTCCGGTATACTGTATTTAAGGACAACTTGCGAATTGATTCCTATTATGTCTAAAAACTTAAAAAAACAATGAGATTGTCCATCTTTGTGTTATTCGGGTACCGTGTAATAGCTGCACGTTTGATCGACTACATCAACTCCTGCTTTTGTCGTATTGTATAACTGCTGGTTTACCACGGTTAAAGCACGACTAACAATGAATGGAAAGGAATACAAGTGTCATAAAATCAGAACTGCATTAGAAAGGGTGTAGCTATAAGTAGAGCCTGCTTAGAATATTCAAACCTTACGTGTAAAAACAAACCATTCAAAATTACGAAAATGTTGCACTTGGTACAGGGGCGCGGCCGTTGAAGGGTTAATATTCATTCTGTTGTTTTTACAGATTTGTTTTTGAATATAATCACCTAAATACATTACTGCTCCCAACAAACATGGATATATCATTGCGCCTACCTTTTAGATGGAGTAATGCATAAGTCTATCAAAGATTTTTCCTTTCGTTGTTTTCATTTTTCTACCATTTATCGGAATAAGTCTATTACCCCTCATAACATGCACTTATATCCATTTTTTAAATATTTCTTCTTTCCTCCGGGGCTATTGGAGATAATCTATCATGCGTTAGGACGCCAACAAAAGAAATCCAAAGAACTTCCCCATTTATTTTTCATCAGGAATCCTTAGCCGAGTAGTAGATGGGAAAATGAAATTGATGGCAGTATTTCGGTGGCCATAAATAAATAAATAAATAATCCTTCGTTTTTTTCCTTTTTTCCTTTTATAATGACCCCATATAATTTCGGAACTTATCCGAGCAATCGATGTTCAACAAAAAGTTGATATTGAGTCAGGAAGTAGAAGAAAGGGAATTTTGATTTCATCTCTTATTAAGTAAGGTTTCTTTCTGCCTTAATTCTTTGATAACTGTTGGACTTTACATCGAATGAAGAACGGGTTTAAAATTTGTACTCTGAATTTAACCTTTAGCTTAGCTTACAGGGCCCATTTTTCCAATTCCCTTTTTAGAACGGAAAATTTCACATCCCCTTTGTAAAAACAGCCATTAAGCAGGTTATATATATATATATATATATATATATATATATATATATATATATATATATATATATATATATATATATATATATATATATATATATATATATATATATATATGTATATATATGTATATATATATATATATATATATTCATTCTTTGGCGCGTAATTTTGGGATACATGCTATCCCACCCCGTAAGGAAAAGGCCAAAAATAGTTCAGAATCGATTGGCCTAATCATGGTCAAGACGTATACTTTGTTTAACTTGCTTTGTGTGCTTTGTTTTAACTTGAAATTCCCTCAAGATTTGCAGTAAAATATTGTAGCTATTCGGAACCAATAATTTATTGTTAAATTCACAGTAAATTTGGTTTGAGGATCACTTACTGCTTGATTTTTATTCTTGCTTCTAATTCATTTTATTTACAGCGACTGATGTTTCTACTTTCTTTACGATATGGCAGTTGTTTGTCGGGAACGAGGTTCGACCTCCGGTGTCCTCTTGGCGATGCCAACGCCCTATTAACTGAGGAAATCATTCCGCTATGTGAGGAACAATTTCAGTCTTTTACGCCCCTGTCTTTTCAATGACCAATAACACACTATGCTGGTCTGTATATAGGATGAGTCAAAAGTTCGGAAAAACTTTAAAAATTCATAAAAAAGGAAGAAATCATGCGAAAAAAAAGTGCGGTTTGCAAGAAAGGCTTTAAGAGAGTCGTATTTTTTAGCAGCCCCCCAAAAAGGTTAAAAAGTTAAAAAGTCACCGGTAGATGGTGCTGACATGCGAGATATTCAGCAGAATTATGGAAATGAATCTTGCAATAAAAGACCGTGATACACAAGAATATGGAGGATCGGCCACGAAGGGGAAGACCCTCATTGGCGGAGGGCCGCATTACTATGGTGGAAACCGTTATGAATAATATGGCGGCGGAATCGTCCAAGGGGAGTAGCAGTGCTCGCAAATCTGGACCAGTTACTCTACCAGTGACTTTTTTAATTTTTATTTTGCTGCTAAAAAACCCGACTTCCTTGTGAGCCCTTTCTTGCAAACTGCACTTCTTTATCATAATTTATTCCTTTTTTATTGAATTTTTAAAATTTTTACGAACTTTTGCTAACCCGGTATATAAGTACATTATTTTTTTTTTTCAATATGAATTTTTCCACCACAATTATTTAGGATAAAATCAACAAATGGATACCCGAACATTTGTCAATTAATTGTCCGGTGAGGGATCAGGAGACTCCTAACAATTGACAACCCTTAAGTAGGTGCCTCCTCACCAATGAGAAGACAAAGGCCTGAGCAATCTGGGCTTGAACCTGTTCTTAATTGCCACAGAAACCTCTTGAAAACTGTCTCGATAATTAGGTAAATAAATTTGGTAAAAAAAAAAAATCCAACAGTCCCGTGTGTGTATAAGGCGGATAATATAAACAGCTACGTCTCCTATAATTTTTCATAATTTTTTCCAAGCTATGGAGTCCACGCGAGATGGTCCCTAAACATGGATATGCCTTATGTAGTGTTACCTTTTGAGATTAAGGCTACTGTGTAACCCAATTGGATTCGCTCACCTCTATGTTAACCTATGGAGAAAATTTGTCCAAGGATTAGCGACTTGGATTGAGAATTTTTTTTAAAAATCGTACTCAACAATGGAGAAAGAAATTTTACACCTTGGGGCATTTTTCGTTTAAAAAAAATGCAAGCAATATTTTAAAATTTAAATTATTCGGGGAAAAAATCTGTGTATAATGTGTTTTAAACGGTCCTAACTTCCTTTGGTGAACGAAATTTATGAAATGAATCCTATTGCAAAGTGCAGAAAAGTTCAGGCTATCTGAAAATACCATCTTTATTTGATTATCAGCAATTATATAGCTGTAAATAGTAGACAATAGTATCCTGTTAGATTTTGTTGGTTTTAAGTTGTTTCAAGTCGTTGGTGGATATTTCTTTTTTTGTGAAATCTTTTCCAGTTTGCATGAATTTAAAAAAAACTGAATAAACCGTTGCATTGGCAGTTGCTCGAAGTTACAATTTTAGTTCCATAGCAAAATAACTCTTGAAGTCACAAATCATCTAGTTTTTGCAAAATGAAGGACTTAAGTAAATCATACAGCGTCTTTACGATATAAAAATGCTTATAGCTTGCGACTATTGAAAAGAGATGCGTCCGCAATTTAACTGTATCACGTAGAAGATACAAAACAATAATACGACGATTTATTTGTATCGTGAACCTATCGGAATCTAATTCCCGATCATTTTGCTTCTCTTCATAGCACATAAGCATATGATCCCAGTTGTCTTGGGTACGGAAATCACCCACAGTATAGGATTTGTTCCACGTATTGTTTGTCTGATATTTGGGTGAAATACGAAATCTAAGCGGATCGTAACCTTACAGCATGTCTGACTATCAAATGTTGATAGGCTTAATCGGTACGGAACACATTATTCAAACAACGTCGATCCCGGCAGAAATCATGATGAAGATGAGGTTATATAATACAAGCGTGTGAGCATCCTAAAACACTTTTACGGATGGCCAACTCTGGAAATATCACCATATTTCTCCAGACATCAAAATATCTAAACCTGTTTGGACTGAAAATGTTTGGCAAAGTATCTGCGTCATTTTCGGAAGAATTTGGAATAACGGAACTGTTTGATGAGCGAAAGGGGCGGAAAAAGTTATATATTTATAACTTCTTCCTGCCGTCCGCATGGTATAGTGGTTAGCGACGTGGGATTCGAAGCACAGGGCTTGGGTTCAAATCCCGAATAAGGCTTGGTCGTTACCGTGTTGTTCCCTCATAGGGAGCAATGCTGGATCACCTAAATGATGCTTCTACAATAAAGTAGCCAGCAAGACTTCGCAAAAGGCGAATGTCTCACAAGTGACTCTGTATTCGAAAAAAAAAAATCAGGTAGTCTCTTCTAACGAAACTGCAGCGGGTTATTAACGTAGGATTACTTATCGTTGCTTAC